>OZ035870.1:6089849-6160353 GCA_964034905.1 Itoplectis maculator
GAACGGAATGCTGCTTCTATGAATGGCTGTTGTAAGTTACGCTGATCGGCGAAAGCGAGGGGCTTTTTGTGAACGAGACACTAGTAAGAAATACCTCAAAATGCATTCGGGCACCTAATAGTCTGCCGTCCATTTCCACACCGAGTGAAGCTAATGTAATTTCTGTCCCGAACTTATTTCAATGGACTATGTACGGACGCAAGACGCTGGCACGCCAAGATTTTTTGCAGAGAAACATCTACATCTGTTAAATATCTATCCAGGGGTTATACTTGGCTAATATATTTCTTAGTAAGAGAGTTTTTTTTCTGGGATTTTCGTTTGCAAGAGATTTTTTTTTGTATTTTTGAAAGTTATTTTTTTTAGTAAGAGAGTTTTTTATGGGATTTTCGTTTGCAAGAGATTTTTTTTTTTTTTTGTATTTTTGAAAGTTATTTTTTGTTAGTAAGAGAGTTTTTTTATGGGATTTTTGTTTGCAAGAGATTTTTTTTGGGATGATTTATTGATGATTCCGATCTGTTAAATATCTATACGAGATTGACTGGCATTGCCCAATGAAGCGGCCAATGGCAATCATCGGGCGAGTAATACCAATGTTCAAAAACCAATCAGTGCTTTTTCGGTAATTTCTTTAGGATATGGACTTGCTAGGGTTAACCATCTATCTACCAAGGAGTTTAACTTGGCTATTGGCTTGGCTTGGTATTGGATTCGGTTTAATATTTTTGATAAAGATTTTTTTGCAAGGAATTTTTTCGTTCCCAAGGATTAATTTTTTTTTATTTATTTTTTGTTTGTTAGCAATTTTTTGATGGGTTTTTTGTTTGCTAGCGATTTTTTTATGGGGTTTTTGTTTGCTAGCCATTTTTTGATGGGTTTTTTGTTTCCATTAATTTTTTTGTAAGTTATTTTTTGTTTGTTAGCGTTTTTTTTTTGGGGTTTTTTATTTGCAGGATATTTTTTTTCATGGTTCCATTAACGTGAATCCTTAGCTTTAATATGCACCTAGAAAGAATTCAATCGGAGGAATTTCCAAAGAGATATGAATTTTTTGAAGGAACGTCTTTTTAACGCAATATTTCGTTAAAATATGACAAAATTCGGTCGATAAACCAAGTTATTAAAAATGAATCATTAATTCCGCTCAATAAAAAATTTTAAACTGTCTCAAGACTGTATTTCGAAGGTGAAAATACAGCGAGAAAACGATAAATAGAAGTCCTTTTAGTTTCGAACGTCAGAGTCAGGCAAACGAAAAAGCATAAAATTGGTCTCACTTTTTTTCGCTTGACCACATCTCGGAGACGAAATTGGGAGGAACACCGATTTATATTCCATTAACGTGAATCTTTAGCTTTAATATGCACCTAGAAAGAATTCAATCGGAGGAATTTCCAAAGAGATATGAATTTTTTGAAGGAACGTCTTTTTAAAGCAATATTTCGTTAAAATATGACAAAATTCGGTCGATGAACCAGGTTATTAAAAATGAATCATTAATTCCGCTCAATAAAAAATTTTAAACTGTCTCAAGACTGTATTTCGAAGGTGAAAATACAGCGAGAAAACGATAAATAGAAGTCCTTTTAGTTTCGAACGTCAGAGTCAGGCAAACGAAAAAGCATAAAATTGGTCTCACTTTTTTTCGCTCGACTACATCTCGGAGACGAAATTGGGAGGAACACCGATTTATATTCCATTAACGTGAATCCTTAGCTTTAATATGCACCTAGAAAGAATTCAATCGGAGGAATTTCCAAAGAGATATGAATTTTTTGAAGGAAGGTTTTTTTAACGCAATATTTCGTTAAAATATGACAAAATTCGGTCATTAAACCAAGTAATTAAAAATGAATCATTAATTCCGCTCAATGAAAAATTTCAAACTGTCTCAAGACTGTATTTCGAAGGTGGAAATACAGCGAGAAAACGATAAATCGAAGTCCTTTTAGTTTCGAACGTCAGAGTCAGGCAAACGAAAAAGCATAAAATTGGTCTCACTTTTTTTCGCTCGACTACATCTCGGAGACGAAATTGGGAGGAACACCGATTTATATTCCATTAACGTGAATCCTTAGCTTTAATATGCACCTAGAAAGAATTCAATCGGAGAAATTTCCAAAGAGATATGAATTTTTTGAAGGAAGGTTTTTTTGACGCAATATTTCGTTAAAATATGACAAAATTCGGTCATTAAACCAAGTAATTAAAAATGAATCATTAATTCCGCTCAATGAAAAATTTCAAACTGTCTCAAGACTGTATTTCGAAGGTGGAAATACAGCGAGAAAACGATAAATCGAAGTCCTTTTAGTTTCGAACGTCAGAGTCAGGCAAACGAAAAAGCATAAAATTCGTCTCAATTTTTCGCTCGATCACATCTCGGAGACGAAATTGGGAGGAACACCGATTTATATTCCATTAACGTGAATCCTTAGCTTTAATATGCACCTAGAAAGAATTCAATCGGAGGAATTTCCAAAGAGATATGCATTTTTTGAAGGAAGGTTTTTTTAACGCAATATTTCGTTAAAATATGACAAAATTCGGTCGATAAACCAAGTTATTAAAAATGAATCATTAATTCCGCTCAATAAAAAATTTGAAACTGTCTCAAGACTGTATTTCGAAGGTGAAAATACAGCGAGAAAACGATAAATAGAAGTCCTTTTAGTTTCGAACGTCAGAGTCAGGCAAACAAAAAAGCATAAAATTGGTCTCACTTTTTTTCGCTCGACCACATCTCGGAGACGAAATTGGGAGGAACACCGATTTATATTCCGTTAACGTGAATCCTTAGCTTTAATATGCTCCCAGAAAGAATTCAATCAGAGGAATTTTCAAAGAGATATGAATTTTTTGAAGGAACGTCTTTTTAAAGCAATATTTCGTTAAAATATGACAAAATTCGGTCGATAAACCAAGTTATTAAAAATGAATCATTAATTCCGCTCAATGAAAAATTTTAAACTGACTCAAGACTGTATTTCGAAGGTGAAAATACAGCGAGAAAACGATAAATCGAAGTCCTTTTAGTTTCGAACGTCAGCGTCGGGCAAACGAAAAAGCATAAAATTCGTCTCACTTTTTTTCGCTCGACCACATCTCGGAGACGAAATTGGGAGGAACACCGATTTATATTCCGTTAACGTGAATCCTTAGCTTTAATTTGCACCCAGAAAGAATTCAATCAGAGGAATTTTCAAAGAGATATGCATTTTTTGAAGGAACGTCTTTTTAACGCAATATTTCGTTAAAATATGACAAAATTCGGTCGATGAACCAGGTTATTAAAAATGAATCATTAATTCCGCTCAATAAAAAATTTTAAACTGTCTCAAGACTGTATTTCGAAGGTGAAAATACAGCGAGAAAACGATAAATAGAAGTCCTTTTAGTTTCGAACGTCAGAGTCAGGCAAACGAAAAAGCATAAAATTGGTCTCACTTTTTTTCGCTCGACTACATCTCGGAGACGAAATTGGGAGGAACACCGATTTATATTCCATTAACGTGAATCCTTAGCTTTAATATGCACCTAGAAAGAATTCAATCGGAGGAATTTCCAAAGAGATATGAATTTTTTGAAGGAAGGTTTTTTTAACGCAATATTTCGTTAAAATATGACAAAATTCGGTCATTAAACCAAGTAATTAAAAATGAATCATTAATTCCGCTCAATGAAAAATTTCAAACTGTCTCAAGACTGTATTTCGAAGGTGGAAATACAGCGAGAAAACGATAAATCGAAGTCCTTTTAGTTTCGAACGTCAGAGTCAGGCAAACGAAAAAGCATAAAATTGGTCTCACTTTTTTTCGCTCGACTACATCTCGGAGACGAAATTGGGAGGAACACCGATGTATATTCCATTAACGTGAATCCTTAGCTTTAATATGCACCTAGAAAGAATTCAATCGGAGAAATTTCCAAAGAGATATGAATTTTTTGAAGGAAGGTTTTTTTGACGCAATATTTCGTTAAAATATGACAAAATTCGGTCATTAAACCAAGTAATTAAAAATGAATCATTAATTCCGCTCAATGAAAAATTTCAAACTGTCTCAAGACTGTATTTCGAAGGTGGAAATACAGCGAGAAAACGATAAATCGAAGTCCTTTTAGTTTCGAACGTCAGAGTCAGGCAAACGAAAAAGCATAAAATTCGTCTCAATTTTTCGCTCGATCACATCTCGGAGACGAAATTGGGAGGAACACCGATTTATATTCCATTAACGTGAATCCTTAGCTTTAATATGCACCTAGAAAGAATTCAATCGGAGGAATTTCCAAAGAGATATGCATTTTTTGAAGGAAGGTTTTTTTAACGCAATATTTCGTTAAAATATGACAAAATTCGGTCGATAAACCAAGTTATTAAAAATGAATCATTAATTCCGCTCAATAAAAAATTTGAAACTGTCTCAAGACTGTATTTCGAAGGTGAAAATACAGCGAGAAAACGATAAATAGAAGTCCTTTTAGTTTCGAACGTCAGAGTCAGGCAAACGAAAAAGCATAAAATTGGTCTCACTTTTTTTCGCTCGACTACATCTCGGAGACGAAATTGGGAGGAACACCGATTTATATTCCATTAACGTGAATCCTTAGCTTTAATATGCACCTAGAAAGAATTCAATCGGAGAAATTTCCAAAGAGATATGAATTTTTTGAAGGAAGGTTTTTTTGACGCAATATTTCGTTAAAATATGACAAAATTCGGTCATTAAACCAAGTAATTAAAAATGAATCATTAATTCCGCTCAATGAAAAATTTCAAACTGTCTCAAGACTGTATTTCGAAGGTGGAAATACAGCGAGAAAACGATAAATCGAAGTCCTTTTAGTTTCGAACGTCAGAGTCAGGCAAACGAAAAAGCATAAAATTCGTCTCAATTTTTCGCTCGATCACATCTCGGAGACGAAATTGGGAGGAACACCGATTTATATTCCATTAACGTGAATCCTTAGCTTTAATATGCACCTAGAAAGAATTCAATCGGAGGAATTTCCAAAGAGATATGCATTTTTTGAAGGAAGGTTTTTTTAACGCAATATTTCGTTAAAATATGACAAAATTCGGTCGATAAACCAAGTTATTAAAAATGAATCATTAATTCCGCTCAATAAAAAATTTGAAACTGTCTCAAGACTGTATTTCGAAGGTGAAAATACAGCGAGAAAACGATAAATAGAAGTCCTTTTAGTTTCGAACGTCAGAGTCAGGCAAACAAAAAAGCATAAAATTGGTCTCACTTTTTTTCGCTCGACCACATCTCGGAGACGAAATTGGGAGGAACACCGATTTATATTCCGTTAACGTGAATCCTTAGCTTTAATATGCTCCCAGAAAGAATTCAATCAGAGGAATTTTCAAAGAGATATGAATTTTTTGAAGGAACGTCTTTTTAAAGCAATATTTCGTTAAAATATGACAAAATTCGGTCGATAAACCAAGTTATTAAAAATGAATCATTAATTCCGCTCAATGAAAAATTTTAAACTGACTCAAGACTGTATTTCGAAGGTGAAAATACAGCGAGAAAACGATAAATCGAAGTCCTTTTAGTTTCGAACGTCAGCGTCGGGCAAACGAAAAAGCATAAAATTCGTCTCACTTTTTTTCGCTCGACCACATCTCGGAGACGAAATTGGGAGGAACACCGATTTATATTCCGTTAACGTGAATCCTTAGCTTTAATTTGCACCCAGAAAGAATTCAATCAGAGGAATTTTCAAAGAGATATGCATTTTTTGAAGGAACGTCTTTTTAACGCAATATTTCGTTAAAATATGACAAAATTCGGTCGATGAACCAGGTTATTAAAAATGAATCATTAATTCCGCTCAATAAAAAATTTTAAACTGTCTCAAGACTGTATTTCGAAGGTGAAAATACAGCGAGAAAACGATAAATAGAAGTCCTTTTAGTTTCGAACGTCAGAGTCAGGCAAACGAAAAAGCATAAAATTGGTCTCACTTTTTTTCGCTCGACTACATCTCGGAGACGAAATTGGGAGGAACACCGATTTATATTCCATTAACGTGAATCCTTAGCTTTAATATGCACCTAGAAAGAATTCAATCGGAGGAATTTCCAAAGAGATATGAATTTTTTGAAGGAAGGTTTTTTTAACGCAATATTTCGTTAAAATATGACAAAATTCGGTCATTAAACCAAGTAATTAAAAATGAATCATTAATTCCGCTCAATGAAAAATTTCAAACTGTCTCAAGACTGTATTTCGAAGGTGGAAATACAGCGAGAAAACGATAAATCGAAGTCCTTTTAGTTTCGAACGTCAGAGTCAGGCAAACGAAAAAGCATAAAATTGGTCTCACTTTTTTTCGCTCGACTACATCTCGGAGACGAAATTGGGAGGAACACCGATGTATATTCCATTAACGTGAATCCTTAGCTTTAATATGCACCTAGAAAGAATTCAATCGGAGAAATTTCCAAAGAGATATGAATTTTTTGAAGGAAGGTTTTTTTGACGCAATATTTCGTTAAAATATGACAAAATTCGGTCATTAAACCAAGTAATTAAAAATGAATCATTAATTCCGCTCAATGAAAAATTTCAAACTGTCTCAAGACTGTATTTCGAAGGTGGAAATACAGCGAGAAAACGATAAATCGAAGTCCTTTTAGTTTCGAACGTCAGAGTCAGGCAAACGAAAAAGCATAAAATTCGTCTCAATTTTTCGCTCGATCACATCTCGGAGACGAAATTGGGAGGAACACCGATTTATATTCCATTAACGTGAATCCTTAGCTTTAATATGCACCTAGAAAGAATTCAATCGGAGGAATTTCCAAAGAGATATGCATTTTTTGAAGGAAGGTTTTTTTAACGCAATATTTCGTTAAAATATGACAAAATTCGGTCGATAAACCAAGTTATTAAAAATGAATCATTAATTCCGCTCAATAAAAAATTTGAAACTGTCTCAAGACTGTATTTCGAAGGTGAAAATACAGCGAGAAAACGATAAATAGAAGTCCTTTTAGTTTCGAACGTCAGAGTCAGGCAAACAAAAAAGCATAAAATTGGTCTCACTTTTTTTCGCTCGACCACATCTCGGAGACGAAATTGGGAGGAACACCGATTTATATTCCGTTAACGTGAATCCTTAGCTTTAATATGCTCCCAGAAAGAATTCAATCAGAGGAATTTTCAAAGAGATATGAATTTTTTGAAGGAACGTCTTTTTAAAGCAATATTTCGTTAAAATATGACAAAATTCGGTCGATAAACCAAGTTATTAAAAATGAATCATTAATTCCGCTCAATGAAAAATTTTAAACTGACTCAAGACTGTATTTCGAAGGTGAAAATACAGCGAGAAAACGATAAATCGAAGTCCTTTTAGTTTCGAACGTCAGCGTCGGGCAAACGAAAAAGCATAAAATTCGTCTCACTTTTTTTCGCTCGACCACATCTCGGAGACGAAATTGGGAGGAACACCGATTTATATTCCGTTAACGTGAATCCTTAGCTTTAATTTGCACCCAGAAAGAATTCAATCAGAGGAATTTTCAAAGAGATATGCATTTTTTGAAGGAACGTCTTTTTAACGCAATATTTCGTTAAAATATGACAAAATTCGGTCGATGAACCAGGTTATTAAAAATGAATCATTAATTCCGCTCAATAAAAAATTTTAAACTGTCTCAAGACTGTATTTCGAAGGTGAAAATACAGCGAGAAAACGATAAATCGAAGTCCTTTTAGTTTCGAACGTCAGAGTCAGGCAAACGAAAAAGCATTAAATTGGTCTCACTTTTTTTCGCTCGACCACATCTCGGAGACGTAATTGGGAGGAACACCGATTTATATTCCATTAACGTGAATCCTTAGCTTTAATATGCACCTAGAAAGAATTCAATCAGAGGAATTTTCAAAAAGATATGCATTTTTTGAAGGAACGTCTTTTTAACGCAATATTTCGTTAAAATATGACAAAATTCGGTCGATGAATCAGGTTATTAAAGATGAATCATTAATTCCGCTCAATAAAAAATTTTAAACTGTCTCAAGACTGTATTTCGAAGGTGAAAATACGGCGAGAAAACGATAAATCGAAGTCCTTT
Organism: Itoplectis maculator; assembly: GCA_964034905.1. Lineage (NCBI taxonomy): Eukaryota > Metazoa > Arthropoda > Insecta > Hymenoptera > Ichneumonidae > Itoplectis > Itoplectis maculator. The sequence continues at coordinate 6,097,945 of OZ035870.1, forward strand.
TAGTTTCGAACGTCAGAGTCAGGCAAACGAAAAAGCATAAAATTCGTCTCACTTTTTTCGCTCGACCACATCTCGGAGACGAAATTGGGAGGAACACCAATTTATATATCATTAACGTGAATCCTTATCTTTAATATGCACCTAGAAAGAATTCAATCGGAGGAATTTCCAAAGAGATATGAATTTTTTGAAGGAACATCTTTTGTGAATTTACCGTCACACATTTTTTCGATAAACATACCGTAAAAATATGGTAAATTCAACTATTTAGATGTGGAATTACTGGTCACTTTTCTTTTTGGTAAATTTACGGTCACAAAAAAGTATGGCCGGTCATTTACAACTAGATAGGTGTACAGCTCGTTTTTTTTTTTTTTTTTTTTTTTTTTTTTTCATGTATTATTATGAAATGCTGTATTCAAAGATAATTCATCATTCATTTATTGTTTGCACGTTTATCGAATACGTATCTTATTGTTCAATCACAAATTTATGGAAAGATAATTGTATATAAAGTTTTTTTTATTAGGCGACACGCGCGCCACAGCTCTGACCAGACCACTGAGAACTGACTCTTTTACCAGAGTAAGTTAAAGTCAACGCGATTGCGGCTCTATTTTTTTTTTTAATATAGTTAATTAATTTAATAATTAAGTGTAAAAAAAGTTGTCGTTTTGCAAAAAACATTTAGGAAATTAAGAAAACCGTGAATGCAGTTGTTATGTTGTAATTACGTGGTGATTTAGAATACGTAAATAAAATCGAGAGAGACATCTGCAGTGACAGGTGAACATTTAGAGACGAAAAGAGACAAAAAACAGCGAAAAAAGTAATAAGTGCCAGTGAAAATTAGCAAATAACAAATGATTTAATGAAAAATATACACGTCAAGCGTATAGTTCCGATAATAATGTACTTGTCAACATGTTTTACGAATATTGTGTTTAGGTTATGTTCACTCATATTTCAGTTTGGTGTATTAAATATAATTTATCTTCACAATTAAAGTGTACTAGTGCAATTAATAAATATTGTTACGATCGGTGCGCGCTAGATCAGGCTAGTTGGGGTTTCTGACCGAGCGCGACACTCACTTGACAACGCACTTGACAACGGACGATCTTGGTTACGATGACAGGCAAACAAGACAGTCTCGGTTGACACCGCGAACGACACGGACGTGCCAACTGATCGGTCGTGAATAAATAAACGTTGCTTTTATAAACGGAGTGTTTCATTGTCGCAACAATATACTAATGAAGAAATCATTGTGGAATCAATTATTTCGACCTTCTAACTTCTAACATGTGCAGCGGGTAATGATTTTTCAGGAAAAAACATTTTTAGTTGACGTAAGTGTCAAATAAAAAAAAATTAATTAATTAAAATGTATTAATGCAGGTAATTTAAAATTAATTAATTAAAATGTATTAAACCACTCTAAAATGATCTTATGGCAAATATAAGAGAAGAAACATCTGAATTGAGATAAAATATGAGTATGCTGCAAGTTATAGCCAATGTCAAGTACGCAGTGGGAAAATATTCACTTGTACACATGTGCGTAATTAAAAATGTAATTTTTTTATTTTGGTGATAGGTATTCACCCCTTAAAAAAAGTGTAAGGAAAAAACTAAAAAAAGTGTATGGGAATTAAGGTATTTTAGAATTTTGTAGCAAGTTTCAGCCAAATTCTTGGGTTGACAGCGGAGATTGGGCTCCGGACACAATTTGAGACCCAAAAACCCAAATTTTCTTGAAATAAACTCCTGTATAAAATTATTGGAAAATTACCATACTTCATGGGCATACTTTCCAGTGCTAGACTAAGAAATATTCCAAATTTCAACTTGTTCGGTCTGTTCAGTCCAGAGCCACTGAGTGATACGGACGTCCGGGTAACACAAAATCTGGTCCGCAGTAAAAAATATCTTTAGTAATGCAATTTCCTTATTATTTTATGTCAAGAATATGTATTTTACTATGTTAAAGATATCTGAACTAAAAAAAGTTAATACATTTGAAATATATCAATTTTTGTCCTTTAAAACCTAATTTAGACCCAGGAAAGCGATTTCAATAGGCACTCCTGGTGCGTTTTTTTAAAACGTGAGTGCCTAAAAATGTATACGCATGCCGAAAAAATAATAAATTAATGATATATGAAAAAAAAAATTGGCGAACGGAGGATTTTTTTTTCTTGTCCGACTTTTAACAACATTTTGAAAGTAGTCTTAAATGAAATCAGCCGGCGTTGGACGCGGAGTTTCTCGACGTCTACAAGGGGACCAACGGCGTCTTCGTCATGATAGACATCACGAAGACGTGGACGTTCGATTACGTGCAGCTTGTAAAATGATAGCTTGTAAAATAATGATGAATTTGTAAAAATATTATAATTTGGAAAAATAATTTAGTTACGTGGAATGAAATCGATGTTAGCCGGTACGAACTGTCAATTCAAGATATCCGACCGACGATTTTCCGAAAATTTCAGACGAATATACATCATTCGTAACACATTTGTTAGCTTGTAATATAATGATGAATTTGTAAAGATATTATAATTTTGAAAACAATTTAATTACATGGAATGAAATCGATGTGAGCCGGTGCGAACTGTTAATTCAAGAGATCCGAAATATCTGTATCTGTACTCAAATAACTTAAATAAATTATCAAAATAAAAAAAAATGCAACTACAAATATATATTATATCCTTTCCTACATTTGCCTGCAACTTGGCGTAACAGCGTGCCTCTGTTTTGCTGGAAATATGACAGCAGAGCGTGACGCAAATCCGCTGGCTTTAAACTGGTAGCGTAGGTAGCAGATTTGCATTTGCGTGCCTCCATTTTGCCTACAGCTTGGCGCTACGGCGTGCTCTGATTTTGCCACAAACTTAACTCCACAGTGTGCCCTAAATTTGCTGCAAAATTGCAGCAAGGTGACAGCACAGCGTGATGTAATTCTGCTGCCTTTAAGCTGCTAAGATAAGGGGCTATGTTGCTCAAATATACCGGTACTGTATAGCGCAAATCTGCTGTTTCAACGCTACGATCATGTACCTGAATTTTGTTGTTACTGTGGCTTCATAGCTTAACGTACTTTTGCCATAAAATTGTCGATATAGTAAAACGCAATGCTGGCGTTAAAAAGACGGGCTAGAATACAGCAATGTTGGCACTATTACTCCAATATTCTAACGCTATACATTGTTGGTAGACTGCAGCTTAATGCGGACGCAGAAAGCAGCTTACTGACGCCATAGCGTGCCCTGGTTTGGCGTACTGTTGCCGTCATACTGACGCAAAATGCCTATCTGGGATATTAGTCGAAGATTTTTATATATTTTTTTTTGATAATTAAATGATGCGAGGTTTATCAGCAATAGATAAGTTGTATCTTCCTCAAATGAGAATATTCATTTTGACGCGGATAGCGTTAGGCTTCCCGATTTGACTTAAAAAGATAGAAACAGCCGGTGCGAGCGAGATCCTGCGATCGGTAGCGAGCGAGAGAACCCAAAAGGCCCTGCAAGTGAAGGGATCGCGCCTATGCTCAATTGATCGCGCTTCGCGGATCGCTGATCTTCGGTCGATTGGGCATTATCATGTCAGCGGAGCAGCGAAATTACTCTACGAACTAACAATATTACAGTGTTAAAAGAGGCCGATTTGCTATAAAATGCGGACTGCAAGCACATAAAAAAAGATTTTTCTTGACAGGAATGCGCAAACGTTTTGCATTTTTTTACGTCTTTTAACAATTAAAAACATTTGCAACGCATATTAGTCGACAATTTTTATATTTTTATTTTATTTTTTTGTTAATTCAATGAAGCGAGGCTTATCAGCAATAGATACGGTGAATCTGTCTGAAATGAGAATATTTTTTTTTGCAAAAAGCGCTGGACCTCGCAATTCGCCACAAGACGAGTGTGCGAGCGAGAGACCCCAATGGGCCCTGCGAGGGTGACGCGCAGAAACCACCCGCCGCGAGCGAAAAGGACCCATAGATAGGTGAAGAGTGGGTGAGAGAGAGAGAAAGCGACAGGGAGAGAGAGAGAGAGCTCCCCTCGGCCACCGTGCCGAGATACCCCGGCCCATGCTCGATCGATCGCGCTCCGAAGATCACTGTTCTTCGGTCGATTACGCGTTATTCTTCTAGCGGAGCGGCACAATCACTCTACAAACTAATAATTTTACAATAATAAAAGAGTCCCATTTGCTATAAAATCCGGACTGCAATCACTTTAAAAAATGTTTTTTTTTTTACAGGAATGCCCAAACGTGGCGCATTATTTATTATTGTTTTAACTAATAAAACAAGCAACCCGGTCGCCCCTGTGGGGCGCCGGGTTGTTGTTGGAGGGCTTCGCCCCACAAAACCCCCATTGGGGGGCTCCGCCTCCCAAAACCCCCATTGGGGGGCTCCGCCCCCCAACCCCCCCGAAAATGACCCTGCGGCAAAAATGTCTCTTCGGGACATTTTTCCCTGGTGTCATTTTAAGGCACTCACGCGGTCGTCGCGCTCCGCGCTCCGCAGGGGGTCGTTTGGACGTCGCGCTTCGCGCTCCGCACAGCGCCGGTCGGACGTCGCGCTCCGCACGATGCCGTTCGAAAGTCGCGCTCCGCACCGTGCCGTTTGGACGTCGCGCTTCGCGCTCCGCACCGTGCCGTCCGGACGTCGCGCTTCGCGCTCCGCACCGTGCCGTCCGGACGTCGCGCTTTGCGCTCTGCACGATGCGGTTCAGACTAGAGACGTGAGCGGTATACATGACCAGTAATTTTACGATTAAAAAACGGTATGTGACCGGTGTTAAATTTACGACATCGGTAATAAAGTCATATAGTCTCTTAGTGATTAAGAATTCTCGTCCAGATACGGTGAATTTACGAAACGACGTTGCTGTAATTTTACCAAAAAATTCGTTACCGGTTATTTCACAACTATATAGACGCAGTTTACCATTTTTATGGTGAATTCACCAACAAAAATTTGTAACCGGTCAAACTTACGAGCATTTTTCGTGACCGTATTTCCACAACACAAAGATTGTAGAAAAAAAATGTGGATAAAAGACGGTAAAGGTACGGTAGTTTCATTGTTATTTTACCAAAAATAAAAACACCGGTATTTTCATATCTATATAATTCTGTGATGTTCAATGTCGGTCATTTTCAAAAAATAAAGAGTCATTCGAATCAATAGAAAACGACCCATAAAATGGTCAATAGAAAATGTGGAGTATAAATTTATCGCGTTCAAAACGCAGGCAGCGAGGCCACAAGAAATGACCAATTACAACGAGGACCCAAGGCCCTAGGATGTTGAGTTATCGGTCGGTATAGTAGTGATGATAAAATACCGACGGTACACCTAACGTCGATTAATCGACGAAGATCGGTTTTGTGACGATCATTTGACCGTCACAAAACCGTTTGGACCGTCACATGACGCTTGTCGAAATGACCGTCATTTTTACTTCGACCAAATAGGCAAAAAAATGACGTCACAAAACCGCCAAATGACGGTTATTTCTTGGTCTTCTGAACTGTTATAAAAATTACCGTTATTTCAAATCTCTATGTGTGTCAATCGAAATGAGGTAAAAAAACACGGTGTCTTGTGACGTAGGGTCTCAGTGATATCGAAGCGTATCGAAAATCGAACCACGCGAACCGCGCGTAATTTAATTAATTTGAATGTAGATGTTAGGAATGGAATAGTACGGATATTTTAGAGATAGAAACGGTCACACGAGAACGTAGGGTGCGCTTTCTCTTTTCCCACACTGACGACCAGCGGACCACCGGATGCAGAGAACAACGAGGGATGCGAGTCTGGTTATCGTCGCCAATTGAGAGGGACCACCGACGGACGATGTACGTGACTCTTGGCCGTTTTCTAATTCACGGAAAGTCGCCACTCAAGTGGACAACACGTGGTGACCAACGGGCCTCGGCTGGCGCCGATCGGCGCCAGGCCCTCCGAGCCAGACCGACGCGCTTTTCCCGCTTCAGCCAGGGAAGCGGGAGTGGCCAACGCTACCCCTGGGAAGGCTGACCGATCCACCCGCGAAGACCGACGATTGGCCAACGTTCACCCTGGAGGGATGAACCACCCCCATTCAACGACGCAGCAGAGATCAGCGACGAGGAGAACGACGATTTTGTAGGGAGAACATTCTTGACCGTTGTACGGAACAGACGTTCCATTTTAACATTTATCAATATATCGACATTGAATACGTTGACTTTTGCTAATCAACGAAACGTATTGTTATTTAAAACCCTTTCAAATATCCCGCGCCTCCGAGCCGAACACTTCAGTGTTCCACGGGCGAAACGTTCCTTCGCGCCATCTCTCTCGCGATTAAATAACTAAAATATAAATTACCGGAAAAGTAGAACGTTACAGTGGTGACAGCTTGGTGGGATTCGCCAGCTCGTGAGTGCGCGGAAAATTCGGAAAAATTTTGTGATAGACTGATAAAGACATTGTGAATTTCGTGAATTATTGTGGAAAAGACTGAAGCAGTGAGTGTTCGTGTGCCATCTTCTCCCTCCTGGGTTTTTGCACGGTTTCCCCAGGAGCAGAGGGCGAATGCCGGAGGACGTGATTTTCAGCGGCCGTGCTCGCAGATACCTGAAATCACAGGCGGAAAAAACGAAACACATTGACCAACGAACCCATCGCGGCTAGACATTCAACGACACCAACGGAAGGAGAATCAGCGAAACCAGCCAAGAAAGGAAGACATCGACCAACAACTATAGGAACACAGGAGAAGGAATCGGCTACCCACAGAGAGACAACACGGAGTAAGTCGCAAATAAATACGTTTCTCGTTGTGACCATTAGGGAAATCGGTTTGTTTTAGAGTAAATTACGTAGATTTTCATAAAAATGAGCAATCGTAGTTTTTCGACAAGCTCGTGGACAGTGGAAAACGATACGGACGCGTTACTACCCTCTTTTAATTCCGAAAATTGGAGCTTAGGTCGCGGTAATGAAATTAAAGAGCTCGTACCCTACGTGGAATTACCGGAGGCAATTGATCATCCGTTCGTGAGGCCGCCTAACTTTCGAAGTCAATTCGCCCACTGCCCCGATTACGGTTCGCAATCTCTTGAAAACGAGACGCTCGCGTCGTGTGCGGACGTCGGAGACGCAATTAGATCGCGCATTTCCCTGAACTTAGCATTAGACATCCTACCGACGTTCGACGGCAAGTCGCCCCCCATTTGGAAATTCGCAAAAGATTGCAGAGACGTGTGGAGAGCCGTTAAACCCATGGAGAGGGAATTTCTTATGAAAATTATTGAGAAGAAGATTATCGGCGAGGCAAAGGGATACGTACGTAGACGCAGAGATAGCTACGACATAGAGGAACTTTTAAGCGATTTAGAAAAGGTTTTCGTCCCCAGAAACGCGCTTGATTCCTCTCAAGCATCCCTCTCGAACATTTGCCAAAGGAAGGGAGAGTCCGTTATCCAGTACGGGATTCGTACGACTGAACTGTTGGACGAGATATTAGAAGCCATCGACCGCGAATGTACCCCGGATACAAGGCACGGTATAAAAATCAGGGCCAGAGATAGCGCGCGAAATAGCTTTATTACGGGTCTCAACAATACGATTGAAGCTCAGGTTAGGCGAGAAAACCCGCAAGACCTCCGCGAGGCCATTGAACTCGCCATGAGCGAAGAAGAGCATTACAAGCTCCGGTCGCGTATAATACCTCGCGATAATTGGGAAATCGAATAGAAATTAGCCACGTATTTCACTCGAATTAGTCGAACGCGCAAAAAGACACTCGAAATTTATTTTGGCTGTAATAAAAAAGTACACATTGAACGGAATCCCAAAGGAAATAAGTCGTAAAACCGTGATGCTAGAATCGACCAACGTTTGATACCCATCGCATCTTCAACAGATTCCCTTAACAACGGCTAATCTGATTGAACATGGTCACGGGACTATCGGATTGGTCTTCATTATAATATCACGGAGAACTCAGTTAAACGACAGGAAAATAACATCGATAGCCTGAAAAATCAGCCAACGCAAAAATCGAGTTAACCGAAAAATAGTATAGATGGAGTAATACCCTTCCGCGCAACCCTAATCCTGTATTGCACCTGACTGTGGGGAGAAGGAAGAAGTAAAGGATCACGCTCGAGAGACCTGGAATAAGTGCTCGTCTGCGCAGACAAAACACATATTGTAGATTTCGAAGTGGGCAACGATCCTGGGGTAAACGATTTTTGATTGTGAGAACTTGGTGGGTACCGGCTTCTTCGCCTGAGGAGAAAGGGCGAGAGAAGTCAGGGGAACCGAAAAGGTCGGAGACAAATTTGAATCTTGTATGGAAATTAACGCAGAGACTAAATCTGTAACCTCAGACGACAACGACAGCGACGCTTACGAGACAGCTAACGAAGACGAGACGCCTCCCGCGTCACGAGGTCAAACTCAATGCGGGAGGGCGCTTCCCTGTTGGTTGAACGGTGACTGCGTAACACCGATATGTAGGTGCGTACCACCGCTTCAGGGGAGTGTAGGGACAGAACCCGGACCGTCGTATCCTGCTGGGTTGAGTTGCTGGTTCCCTCCCCAGGTAATGGAGTCTGTACCGTCGTCGGGCACCTCGTCGACGGGCAGGGTGGACCTGTCGGTGGTAGGCGCTAATCCCTATCATCCACAGGTTCCACAAATTAAGGATGAGGTTGTGATTCCCCTCTCCTTGGAGTCCTCTAGGGGACGGTTGGAAAAAAGGATACGATTGTCCGTAGCGACCTTGTAAAGTAAAGAACGAAGAAAAAGTAAACGAAGAGACACAGTTCCTTTCCCTTCCCAGAAAAAGACTGAATACGGATGGACCCGATAGTAAACTGTCGTGCAATTATGCATTGCAAAGTACATCCGACCGAACCCTACGCGTAGCTTGAATTTGTGACAGAAATTCGTAAAAGTTGTAGCCATTGGCAACACCTTTTGTGTAAGGGGGGAGGTGTGACGTAGGGTCTCAGTGATATCGAAGCGTATCGAAAATCGAACCACGCGAACCGCGCGTAATTTAATTAATTTGAATGTAGATGTTAGGAATGGAATAGTACGGATATTTTAGAGATAGAAACGGTCACACGAGAACGTAGGGTGCGCTTTCTCTTTTCCCACACTGACGACCAGCGGACCACCGGATGCAGAGAACAACGAGGGATGCGAGTCTGGTTATCGTCGCCAATTGAGAGGGACCACCGACGGACGATGTACGTGACTCTTGGCCGTTTTCTAATTCACGGAAAGTCGCCACTCAAGTGGACAACACGTGGTGAACAACGGGCCTCGGCTGGCGCCGATCGGCGCCAGGCCCTCCGAGCCAGACCGACGCGCTTTTCCCGCTTCAGCCAGGGAAGCGGGAGTGGCCAACGCTACCCCTGGGAAGGCTGACCGATCCACCCGCGAAGACCGACGATTGGCCAACGTTCACCCTGGAGGGATGAACCACCCCCATTCAACGACGCAGCAGAGATCAGTGACGAGGAGAACGACGATTTTGTAGGGAGAACATTCTTGACCGTTGTACGGAACAGACGTTCCATTTTAACATTTATCAATATATCGACATTGAATACGTTGACTTTTGCTAATCAACGAAACGTATTGTTATTTAAAACCCTTTCAAATATCCCGCGCCTCCGAGCCGAACACTTCAGTGTTCCACGGGCGAAACGTTCCTTCGCGCCATCTCTCTCGCGATTAAATAACTAAAATATAAATTACCGGAAAAGTAGAACGTTACAGTCTCCAGTAAAAGAGTTTTAGAGCGTCTCGTCTCGGTCGGTAAGGTAGTGGAAATGGACTTGTCTCGAGACGCTATCGTGTCTCTTGAAAAGGCGTAAATCGTCATTAAGTTCTACGTTCTTATTATAGTTAAATCATTTAATAATAAAGTGTAAAGAAAGGTTATCGTCAAAAAAAAAAGATATAAGAAATTAATAAAACCGCCTTAGCAGATCACGAAAAATCCAACCAGGTCGGTTTAGAACACGAAAACAACCAGTATTTTGAAGAAAACAAGTACCGACAAACCGTGTTCTCAACTAAATCTCAGTTGGTCGGTGGTTGGTTTCGATGAAATACTAGTTGATCCCGTGTCCTAAAACGACCCGGTGGGGATCATAGTCGGTATACGGTTGGACCGAACTGTTAGGGCGTGAACGCAGTTGTAATTTGGTGATTACGATTGTTTTATGATAAATAAATTAAATCGAGAGATACATCAGCCACAGTGACAGGTGAACATTCAGAGACGAAAACAGACCAAAAAACAGCGAATGCAGTGATAAGATCCAGTGAAAATAAGAAAATAACAAATAATTCAATATAAAATATACATTATTCATTTATATTACCGATGTGTGTCAATCGAAATGAGGTCAAAACACGGTGTCTCCGGTAAAAGAGTCTAGAAGCGTCTCGTGTCGGTCGGTAAAGTAGGTTTTGTCTACACTGGAACCTCTTATAGCGCACACCCTCATAGCGTACATTGAGAAACGGATCAGCGCTGTGATTGGATGATTTCGCGAGAGAGAGTGAGAGGCACGAACGTGTCGCGTGCCTGATTGGCTCTTCACTTAGCGTACATGTCCCCGCATTTCGAACGCTATGACAGGTTCCACGGTACTTGGACTTGTCTCGAGACTAGAGATGTGGAATTACCGTAAGATCCTGGAGCGGTAAACTTACCAAAAAATTACCGTATTTTTACCGTAAAATGACGCCATTTTTTTTCGCGCAATCAGGTGTTGTGGAATCACCGTCACAAATTTTTTCGATAAACATACCGTAAAAATATGCTAAATCCAACTATTTAGATGTGGAATTACTGGTCACTTTTCTTTTTGGAAAATTTACGGTCACAAAAAAGTATGACCGGTCATTTACAGCTAGATAGGTGTACAGCTCGCAATATTTTTTTTTTTTTTTTTTTTTTTTTTTTCATGTATTATTATGAAATGCTGTATTCAAAGATAATTAATTATTCATTTATTGTTTGCACGTTTATCGAATACGTATCTTATTGTTCAATCACAAATTTATGGAAAGATAATTGTATATAAAGTTTTTTTATTAGGCCACACGCGCGCCACAGCTGTGAAATTTCAAATCACCATGACCATATGATTTTGTGACCGATGTGGTCATTTTGGAAACGAGCTCTATAAAGTTGACCATACAACTTTAAGGAAAAAATTAAAAAAAATACTGGTCGATTGGTGGTCGTTTGGTGATGATTGGTAAATCAATTTCATCGTTTGGAGATCAATTGTTCAATTACAATAATTAAAAAACTAAAAAAGTCCCAAAGTTAGCCAAACATTTTTTTTTTATTCAAATCGACTCTAATAGGGCTCATTCAATGCGGAATCGTTTGGCGGTTACGAATAACGCAATTAAAACATTTGGAGATCCTTAGTTTTCGAGAGAAACTAATACAATGAAACTCCAGTCGACAGAGCCGAATAAAAACATGTGGACAAAGATTTATGGTCGGTAAAGCAGGTATTTTTGTCAAAAACGCTATCCGGTGTTTTTCTAATGCACTTTCGTCGGCACCGTCGCGGATATTTCGGCTACGTCGCCATGTTGTTTACAATCGCGCAAATAGAAGGAAGTTGAAGAACAGCCTAAAAAAAAGGAGTCTTACAAATCGGTTCAGAAATACCTGCCTTACCAACCATAAACGTTTGTCTACATGTTTTCATCCGTCTCTGTCGACTGGAATTTTATTTGATTAGATTCTCTCGAAAACTAAGGATCTCCAAATGTTTTAATTACGTTATTCGTAACCGCCAAACGATTCCGCATCGAATGAGCCCTATTAGAGTCGATTTGAATTAAAAAAAAATGTTTGGCTAACTTTGGGAATTTTTTAGTTTTTTAATTATTGTAATTAAACAATTGATCTCCAAACGATGAAATTCATCTACCAATCACCACCAAACGACCACCAATCGACTAGTATTTTTTATTTATTTTTTTACCGACCGTAAACCTTTGTCCACATGTTTTCATCCGGCTCTGTCGACTGGAATTTCATTGTATTAGTTTCTCTCAAAAACTAAGGATCTCCAAATGTTTCAATTGCGTTATTCGTAACCGCCAAACGATCCCGCATTAAATGAGCCCTATTAGAGTCGATTTGAATAAAAAAAAAATGTTTGGCTAACTTTGGGACTTCATTAGTTTTTTAATCATTGTAATTAAACAATTGATCTCCAAACGATGAAATTGATTTACCAGTCATCACCAAACGACCACCAATCGACCAGTATTTTTTTTAAATTTTTTCCTTAAAGTTGTATAGTCAACTTTATAGAGCTTTGGAAACGGTCACGTACCGTATTTTTACGGTCAAAATACCGTAACATTACCGGTCACATTTACTGCTTACATCTCTAATTTTAACCTGATCAAGAGACGCGGTAGCGTCTCGAGATATGTACACTTACCTACTTTACCGACCGAGGACGAGACGCTTCAAGACTAGAGATGTGGAATTACCGCAAAATCCTGAAGCGTTAAACTTACCAAAAAATTACCGTATTTTTACCGTAAAATGATGTCATTTTTTTTTCGCGCAATCAGGTATTGTGGAATTACCGTCACAAATTTTTTCGATAAACATACCGTAAAAATATGGTAAATCCAACTATTTAGATGTGGAATTACTGGTCACTTTTCTTTTTGGTAAATTTACGGTCACAAAAAAGTATGACCGGTCATTTACAACTAGATAGGTGTACAGTTCGCTTTTTTTTTTTTCCATGTATTATTATGAAATGCTGTATTCAAAGATAATTCATTATTCATTTATTGTTTGCATGTTTATCGAATACGTATCTTATTGTTCAATCACAAATTTATGGAAAGATAATTGTATATAAAGTTTTTTTTATTAGGAGACACGCGCGCCACAGCTCTGACCAGACCACTGAGAACTGACTCTTTTACCAGAGTAAGTTAAAGACAACGCGATTGCGGCTCTATTTTTTTTAACATAGTTAACTCATTTAATAATTAAGTGTAAAAAACGTTGTCGTTTTGCAAAAAACATTTAGGAAATTAAGAAAACCGTGAATGCAGTTGTTATGTGGTAATTACGTGGTGATTTAGAATACGTAAATAAAATCGAGAGATACATCTGCAGTGACAGGTGAACATTTAGAGACGAAAAGAGACAAAAAAACAGCGAAAAAAGTAATAAGTGCCAGTGGAAATTAGCAAGTAACAAATGATTTAATGAAAAATATACACGTCAAGCGTATAGTTCCGATAATAATGTACTTGTCAACATGTTTTACGAATATTGTGTTTAGGTTATGTTCACTCATATTTCAGTTTGGTGTATTAAATATAAATTATCTTCACAATTAAAGTGAACTAGTGCAATTAATAAATATACTAATGAAGGAATCATTGTGGAATCAATTATTTCGACCTTCTAACTTCCAACACGTGCAGCAGGTACTGATTTTTCAAGAAAAAACATTTTTAGTTGACGTAAGTGTCAAATTAAAAAAAATTAATAAATTAAAATGTATTAATGCAGGTAATTACCACTCTAAAATGATCTTATGGCAAATATAAGAGAAGAAACATCTGAATTGAGATAAAATATGAGTATGCTGCAAGTTATAGCCAAAGTCAAGTAGGCAGTGGGAAAATATTCACTTGTACACATATGCGTAATTAAAAATGTAATTTTTTAATTTTGGTGATAGGTATTCACCCCTTAAAAAAAGTGTAGAGGAAAAACTAAAAAAAGTGTATGAGAATTAAGGTATTTTAGAATTTTGTAGCAAGCTTCAGCCAAATTCTTGGGTTGACAGCGGAGATTGGGCTCCGGACACAATTTGAGACCCAAAAACCCAAATTTTCTTGAAATAAACTCCCGTATAAAATTATTGGAAAATTACCATACTTCATGGGCATACTTTCCAGTGCTAGACTAAGAAATATTCAAAATTTCAACTTGTTCGGTCTGTTCAGTCCAGAGCCACTGAGTGATACGGACGTCCGGGTAACACAAAATCTGGTCCGCAGTAAAAAATATCTTTAGTAATGCAATTTCCTTAATATTTTATGTCAAGAATATGTATTTTACTATGTTAAAGATATCTGAACTAAAAAAAGTTAATACATTTGAAATATATCAATTTTTGTCCTTTAAAACCTAATTAAGACCCAGGAAAGCAATTTCAATAGGCACTCCTGGTGCGTTTTTTTAAAACGTGAGTACCTAAAAAAGTGGGCATCCCATCAAACCAAAAGTTCGTGGCAATTTCAATCCCACCAAACCAAAAATTCGTGGCAATTTTAATCCCACCAAACCAAAAATTCGTGGCAATTGTAATCCCACCAAATCAAAAATTCGTGGCAATTTTAACCCCACCAAACCAAAAATTCGTGGCAATTTCAAAAATAAAATCATTTCAATCCCATCAAACCAAAAATTCGTGGCAATTTCAAAAATAAAATCATTTCAATCCCATCAAACCAAAAATTCGTGGCAATTTCAAAAATAAAATCAAATCAAATGCTGCCAAGCAAAATCCCTGTAGTCACTGGCATGCAAAAAACTTGGCGTACCAAATTTCAACTTGTTCGGTCTGTTCAGTCCAGACCCACTGAGTGATACGGACGTCCGGGTAACACAAAACCTGGTGCGCAGTAAAAAATATCTTTAGTAATGCAATTTCCTTATTATTTTATGTCAAGAATATGTATTTTACTATGTTAAAGATATCTGAACTAAAAAAAGTTAATACATTTGAAATATATCAATTTTTGTCCTTTAAAACCTAATTTAGACCCAGGAAAGCGATTTCAATAGGCACTCCTGGTGCGTTTTTTTAAAACGTAAGTGCCTAAAAATTAGCAACGCATATTAGTCGAAAATTTTTGTATTTTTATTTTATTTTTTTTGTTAATTAAATGAAGCGAGGCTTATCAGCAATAGATACGGTGAATCTGTCTGAAATGAGAATATTTACTTTTTTGCAAAAAGCGCTGGGCCTCGCAATTCGTCTTGCAGACATGGCAACTGCGGTTGCAAGCGAGATGCCGGCAATCGCACGAGACGTGCGTGCGAGCGAGAGATCTCAATAGGCCCTGCAAGTGTCTCGCGCGGACGCCACTAGCTGCGAGGGAGATAGCCTTATGGCAAAGACAGGTTAGAGAGAGTGAGACAGACCTATACGGGTCGCCTCCGACTCGTGACAATAATGGTGTCCCGAGCCGGCGGGGAAGGCTACCCCCTCCACTCGGCCATCTATACTCGATCTAGTGAGCTCGGTTTATCGCCGAATTTTGGTCAATGGCTCGTTATTTTTTTAGCAGAGCATCGCAATTTTTCTTAGATTTACTTATTTAATCACAATAAAAAAAATATTTACAGTCGCATCCTTCAAGTAATACTCACTGCAATCATTTTGCAGGAAGCCGTATATATTACTCCAATATAAACTGCGAATCGGTCAGTGGTTTAGGCGAGCTATTACTTTAGTAGATAAAACTAATGCAACTGTTGTTTTTTTTTTTACGCGAAAAAACTGAAATTTTTTATTCTCTGACAATAATCTATTTATCTTTAAACCTTAATGTTTTTTTATCGTATTTCATGGTTTTCTGTGTTCCTCGGCGTCTTTCAATCCTTTGTGCTTCGACCCCGAACAAATATTTCTATGTTATTGCAATGATTTTTACGAAAATGGACAAAGTTCGAAAAAAAAATCGACCATGTTTGAAAAAAATATTTAAAAAACTGTATATGTCGCCTGATTTTCGGTCTCCTAAAGTAAGTCGCTCTCCGTTAACAGCTAGCCCCATCATTGGCTGTCGGAGTTTGATTTCTCGTGATATTTATTTGTTTTTAATTTTCTCCCTCGCCAGAAATACGCACATGAAAAATTCAGAACACATATCGTCACCTATTGTTTTAATATCATTATTTATTGAAAATAAGATTCCTGGATTAATTGAGGCGAGACGCCTTCAACCGGAGGAGACGTGCTTGCGAGTGGATGCGAGATGCCTCCTATCGCAGAGGACGTTAGTGAGAGAGAGAAGCTCCTATGGGCGCTGCAGGGTCTCGCTCGGACGGGCACTTACTGCGAGTGGAAGCGAGAGGCCTCCTATCGCATGCAGCGTGAGTGTGAGCGAGAAGCTCTTATGGGTCTTCGTGCCCGGACGGCTTATACCGGGCGGACCGAAGCAAAGAGACTTCGGCGACTCGTGCTAGAGATGCCGTCCTCGGCCGGCGGGGAAGGCTTCCCCCACTACGCGCCGGCCTGGCCTGGCGCTCCTGCCGAACACGCTACCGCTGCCTCGTTACCCTTCCCCCTAGTTCCCCCGGAGGACACCATTTCTGCCGCCCAGTGTACGAAAAACGTGGACTTTTGATGAAAACGTTTGGTGGGCTCAGGCGCAAACCCGTAAAACACGTGCATATCGCTACGACGTAAGAATGATGATTCTGCGAGAATGCAGGGTCGGGACGAGTGTTGCACGACATTTGTCACTTAATTTCACTCAAGTGTACAAGAAGCGGCGATTTTCGACGAAAAATTATCGATGCTTCGAGCGCAAATGCGTAAAACACGTGCATCTCGCTTCGACGTAAGAAAGAAGATTTTGCGGGAGTGCAGGGTGAGGGAGATTATTGCACGTCATTTCTCTCTTCACTTCACTCAAATGTACGCAAAGTAACTATTTTCGACGAAAACTTATGGTTGCGAAGAGCGCTAACTTGTAAAACACGTTCATCTCGCAACGACGTAAGAACGAAGATTTTGAGAGAATTCCGGGTCGGGACGAGTGTTGCACGTCATTTGCCACTTAATTTCACTCAAGTGTACAAGAAGCGGCGATATTCGACGAAAAATTATGGTTGCTTCGAGCGCAAATGCCTAAAACTCGTGCATCTCGCAACGACGTAAGAACGAAGATTTTGCAAGAATGCAGGGTCGGGACGAGTGTTGCACGACAATTGTCACTTAATTTCACTCAAGTGTACCAAAAGCGGCGATTTTCGATGAAAAATTATAGTTGCTTCGAGCGCAAATGCGTAAAACACGTGCAACTCGCTACGATGTAAGAAAGAAGATTTTGCAGGAATGCAGGGTGAGGGAGATTATTGCACATCATTTCTCTCTTCACTTCACTCAAATGTACGCAAAGTAACTATATTCGACGAAAACTTATGGTTGCGAAGAGCGCTAACTTGTAAAACACGTTCATCTCGCAACGACGTAAGAACGAAGATTTTGAGAGAATTCCGGGTCGGGACGAGTGTTGTTTGACATTTGTCACTTAATTTCACTCAAGTGTACAAGAAGCGGCGATTTTCGACGAAAAATTATGGTTGCTTCGAGCGCAAATGCGTAAAACACGTGCATCTCGCTTCGACGTAAGAAAGAAGATTTTGCGGGAATGCAGGGTGAGGGAGATTATTGCACATCATTTCTCTCTTCACTTCACTTAAATGTACGCAAAGTGGCCATTTTCGACAAAAACTTATGGTTGCGACGAGCGCTAACGTGCAAAACACGTGCATCTCGCAACGACGCAAGAACGAATATTTTGCGAGAATGCAGGGTCGGGACGAGTGTTGCACGACATTTGTCACGTAATTTCACTCAAGTGTACACAAGAAGCGGCGATATTCGACGAAAAATTATGGTTGCTCCGAGCGCAAATGCGTAAAACTCGTGCATCTCGCAACGACGTAAGAACGAAGATTTTGCGAAAATGCAGGGTCGGGACGAGTGTTGCACGACAATTGTAACTTAATTTCACTCAAGTGTACAAAAAGCGGCGATTTTAGATGGAAAATTATGGTTGCTTCGAGTGCAAATGCGTAAAACACGTGCATCTCGCTACGACGTAAGAAAGAATATTTTGCAGGAATGAAGGGTGAGGGAGAGTATTGCACATCATTTCTCTCTTCACTTCACTCAAATGTACGCAAAGCGGCTATTTTCGATGAAAACTTATGATTGCGAAGAGCGCAAACGTGCAAAACACGTGCATCTCGCTACGACGTATGAACGAAGATATTGCGAGAATTCAGTGTCGGGACGAGTGTTGCACGTAATTTTTCAAAACATTTCACTCAAATGTACGAAAAACACGTGCATATCGCTACGACGTAAGAATGAAGATTCTGCAAGAATGCAGGGTCGGGACGAGTGTTGCACGACATTTGTCACTTAATTTCACTCAAGTGTACAAGAAGCGGCGATTTTCGACGAAAAATTATGGTTGCTTCGAGCGCAAATGCGTAAAACACGTGCATCTCGCTTCGACGTAAGAAAGAAGATTTTGCGGGAGTGCAGGGTGAGGGAGATTATTGCACGTCATTTCTCTCTTCACTCCACTCAAATGTACGCAAAGTAACTATTTTCGACGAAAACTTATGGTTGCGAAGAGCGCTAACTTGTAAAACACGTTCATCTTGCAACGACGTAAGAACGAAGATTTTGAGAGAATTCCGGGTCGGGACGAGTGTTGCACGTCATTTGCCACTTAATTTCACTCAAGTGTACAAGAAGCGGCGATATTCGACGAAAAATTATGGTTGCTTCGAGCGCCAATGCCTAAAACTCGTGCATCTCGCAACGACGTAAGAACGAAGATTTTGCAAGAATGCAGGCTCGGGACGAGTGTTGCACGACAGATGTCACTTAATTTCACTCAAGTGTACCAAAAGCGGCGATTTTAGATGCAAATTATGTTTGTTTCGAGCGCAAATGCGTAAAACACGTGCATCTCGCTACGACGTTAGAAAGAAGATTTTGCAGGAATGAAGTGTGAGGGAGAGTATTGCGCAGCATTTCTCTCTTCACTTCACTCAAATGTACGCAAAGCGGCTATTTTCGACGAAAACTTATGATTGCGAAGAGCGCAAACGTGCAAAACACGTGCATCTCGCTACGACGTAAGAAAGAAGATTTTGCAGGAATGAAGGGTGAGGGAGTGTATTGCACATCATTTCTCTCTTCACTTCACTCAAATGTACGCAAAGCGGCTATTTTCGACGAAAACTTATGATTGCGAAGAGCGCAAACGTGCAAAACACGTGCATCTCGCTACGACTTATGAACGAAGATATTGCGAGAATGTAGTGTCGGGACGAGTGCTGCACGTAATGTTTCAAAACATTTCACTCAAATGTACGAAAAACGTGGACTTTTGATGAAAACGTTTGGTGGGCTCAGGCGCAAACGCGCAAAACACGTGCATATCGCTACGACGTAAGAATGAAGATTCTGCGAGAATGCAGGTTCGGGACGAGTGTTGCACGACATTTGTCACTCAATTTCACTCAAGTGTACAAGAAGCTGCGATTTTCGACGGAAAATTGTGGTTGCTTCGAGCGCAAATGCGTAAAACACGTGCATCTCGCTTCGACGTAAGAAAGAAGATTTTGCGGGAATGCAGGGTGTGGGAGATTATTGCACGTCATTTCTCTCTTCACTTCACTCAAATGTACGCAAAGTAACTATTTTCGACGAAAACTTATGGTTGCGAAGAGCGCTAACTTGTAAAACACGTTCATCTCGCAACGACGTAAGAACGAAGATTTTGAGAGAATTCCGGGTCGGGACGAGTGTTGCACGACATTTGTCACTTAATTTCACTCAAGTGTACAAGAAACGGCGATACTCGACGAAAAATTATGGTTGTTTCGAGCGCAAATGCCTAAAACTCGTGCATCTCGCTACGACGTAAGAAAGAAGATTTTGCAGGAATGAAAGGTGAGGGAGAGTATTGCAAATCATTTCTCTCTTCACTTCACTCAAATGTACGCAAAGCGGCTATTTTCGACGAAAACTTATGATTGCGAAGAGCGCAAACGTGCAAAACACGTGCATCTCGCTACGACGTATGAACGAAGATATTGCGAGAATGCAGTGTCGGGACGAGTGATGCGCGACAATTGTCACTTAATTTCACTCAAGTGTACCAAAAGCGGCGATTTTCGATGAAAAATTATAGTTGCTTCGAGCGCAAATGCGTAAAACACGTGCAACTCGCTACGACGTAAGAAAGAAGATTTTGCAGGAATGCAGGCCGAGGGAGAGTATTGCACATCATTTCTCTCTTCACTTCACTCAAATGTACGCAAAGTAACTATTTTCGACGAAAACTTATGGTTGCGAAGAGCGCTAACTTGTAAAACACGTTCATCTCGCAACGACGTAAGAACGAAGATTTTGAGAGAATTCCGGGTCGGGACGAGTGTTGCACGACATTTGTCACTTAATTTCACTCAAGTGTACAAGAAGCGGCGATTTTCGACGAAAAATTATGGTTGCTTCGAGCGCAAAAAGGTAAAACACGTGCATCTCGCTACGACGTAAGAAAGAAGATTTTGCAGGAATGAAGGGTGAGGGAGTGTATTGCACATCATTTCTCTTCTCACTTCAATCAAATGTGCGCAAAGCGGCTATTTTCGACGAAAGCTTATGATTGCGAAGAGCGCAAACGTGCAAAACACGTGCATCTCGCTACGACGTATGAACGAAGGTATTGCGAGAATGCAGTGTCGGGACGAGTGTTGCACGTAATTTTTCAAAACATTTCACTCAAATGTACGAAAAACGTGGACTTTTGATGAAAACGTTTAGTGGGCTCAGGCGCAAACGCGCAAAACACGTGCATATGGCTACGACGTAAGAATGAAGATTCTGCGAGAATGCAGGGTCGGGACGAGTGTTGCACGACATTTGTCACTTAATTTCACTCAAGTGTACATAAAGCGGCAATTTTCGACGAAAAATTATGGTTGCTTCGAGCGCAAATGCGTAAAACACGTGCATCTCGCTTCGACGTAAGAAAGAAGATTTTGCCGGAGTGCAGGGTGAGGGAGATTATTGCACGTCATTTCTCTCTTCACTTCACTCAAATGTACGCTGTGAGGAAAATTCTTACTTTCCGCCACCTTCGTGCGCTCTCCTCGCCCGTCGCCAAATGCCGGTGGGCGCCAGCCGATTTTTTATTTGATTGGGACGCGGGCGGAATCGACAAACCGCCCGAAACCGAAAACGTAAACGTAACTAAACCTAAACGGCGACGGACTCGGAGAAGCGATTCACGGAAAACTCGGGGTCGCTCAGTGTGTAGGTTGTGGAGAGAGGGCGTGGATTCTTAGTGGCACTGAATAAGGGCGAACACGAAATTAAACGGAAAATTCGGTCTGTTTATTTTCTTAATTCACAAAAACTATAACGTTAATCACCGCGATCGAAATCGAGATACCGAGAGAACAATATAGCGAGAACGAGATAGCGAAAACGCAGAAACTCGAATAGATCAAACCGGAAATCCGAAAGAGAACTTCCTAACACTAATACCATCGCCAGATATCTCCCGAAAATGCACGCGAAATCGGAAGGGAGCGTCAGATAACGCACGCGAACGAATCAGAGAACATACGATACATTTATGCGAGAAACCCAGGTAACACACGATAATTGTACACGGAAACCCAGAGAACACTCAATAAATGCACGCGGGTTATCAGGGAACAACCGCGGAAAATCAGATAACACTCGATAAACCCACGAATAACCGGAGAAATCGGTGGAGAACAACCGCGAACTAAACACATGACACTCGTGAGAACGCACGAATAACCGGAAACCGAACGCGAACGCCGTAGGGAACACGAGGGAACAGTAGTGCACGCGACACAGAACATCGGCGAGTGCTCGCAAACCTGTCACTGCACTGAATAATTCTAAGTATCCAGGTGCGTAGGCGGCTGAAAGGATATAAAGACCAGGGGGCGATAACGGAAAATATACGAAGAGATCACCGGTAAATCAGAGAGAGAACGTCGGAAAATAAATTCAGAGAACACCGGGCGTGTAAAAGAGAACTCCAGAAATATAGAAAGAGAACGCCGGTACTCAATTAATAGAAAACGCTAGAGGTAACAGGTCGAGAACGGCCGATTAATCAACCGGGGTTGATCGCCAAAGATAACGAGTAGGAACCACCCGAGGTAACGCATAGGGAACGCAAAAAAGGTAAAGAGGCAACATTAGATACCATGAATTAACAATAGGTAACATTAGTTAACATTAGGTAACATTAGGTAACATTAGGTAACATTAGTTACCAAGAGAGAACAGGAGAGCTGCTGCTCGGCCGGCGGCCAGCCGACGAGAGAGCGTCGGAGTTAACTTTTCGAACCAGCAGGGCCGCGCGAGGCGCTCGCCCCACTCTTACCTTGACCCCACTCCTGGGTGACGCGCGGCGATGCTGTTGCGGCGGTGCGCGCGCACACGCGAGCACCCGGAGGGACCCGATTCTTGCCGAAGTGAACGGCGATACCGAAAGCCAACGGAGATACCCGAAATAACGAACGAAGCGAAAAGATAACTGACGTAACTTAAACAGACCGGAAAAATGACTGGACTGTCGTGGTGATGATCGATAACGAGGGAATCTCCTCGTGACGCGGGGTTCCGAACAAACGTAAACGTAAAGATAACGGAATAGATAACGGAACAGACACGGAAAAGATAACGGAACGACCTGGCAATCCGAGCGTCGGCGTGGTCGTTAGCGCCTCCGCTGCGGCCTTCCACCTCAACCTGAAACTTATGCAATCTTTCCCCCAAGCGTCACTTTTATTTTGGAGCGCCGGAATTTCACCGGTCCTCGATCCTCTCGCACGACGCAACCTAAGCGTTACCGCCGAAGTAAACCGGGTGGCACAGTAATGGCGGCCCTGATCCGCGGTAAACTCAGCACACTGACCACGAAAACTGACCGTTAGATAACACGTATAGGTAACTTCATCGCGAAATCGGAGGGCGACCAATCAGAGGTCGGAGGGAACGCGTGGAAAGCCACAGATTCGCGACTCTGCAGGCCGGGGGACAGATTTTATCAAAAAATTCTGTCACAACGCAAAGTAACTATTTTCGACGAAAACTTATGGTTGCGAAGAGCGCTAACTTGTAAAACACGTTCATCTCGCAACGACGTAAGAACGAAGATTTTGAGAGAATTCCGGGTCGGGACGAGTGTTGCACGTCATTTGCCACTTAATTTCACTCAAGTGTACAAGAAGCGGCGATATTCGACGAAAAATTATGGTTGCTTCGAGCGCAAATGCCTAAAACTCGTGCATCTCGCAACGACGTAAGAACGAAGATTTTGCAAGAATGCAGGGTCGGGACGAGTGTTGCACGACAATTGTCACTTAATTTCACTCAAGTGTACCAAAAGCGGCGATTTTCGATGAAAAATTATAGTTGCTTCGAGCGCAAATGCGTAAAACACGTGCAACTCGCTACGATGTAAGAAAGAAGATTTTGCAGGAATACAGGGTGAGGGAGATTATTGCACATCATTTCTGTCTTCACTACACTCAAATGTACGCAAAGTAACTATATTCGACGAAAACTTATGGTTGCGAAGAGCGCTAACTTGTAAAACACGTTCATCTCGCAACGACGTGAGAACGAAGATTTTGAGAGAATTCCGGGTCGGGACGAGTGTTGTTTGACATTTGTCACTTAATTGCACTCAAGTGTACAAGAAGCGGCGATTTTCGACGAAAAATTATGGTTGCTTCTAGCGCAAATAGGTAAAACACGTGCATCTCGGTTCGACGTAAGAAAGAAGATTTTGCGGGAATGCAGGGTGAGGGAGATTATTGCACATCATTTCTTTCTTCACTTCACTTAAATGTACGCAAAGTGGCCATTTTCGACGAAAACTTATGGTTGTGAAGAGCGCTAACGTGGAAAACACGTGCATCTCGCTACGACGTAAGAAAGAAGATTTTGCAGGAATGCCAGATCGGAACAAGTGTTGCACGTCATTATTCACTACATTTCACTCAAATGTACGAAAAACGTGGACTTTTGATGAAAACGTTTGGTGGGCTCAGGCGCAAACGCGCAAAACACATGCATATCGCTACGACGTAAGAATGAAGAATCTGCGAGAATGCAGGGTCGGGACGAGTGTTGCACGACATTTGTCACTTAATTTCACTCAAGTGTACAAGAAGCGGCGATTTTCGACGAAAAATTATGGTTGCTTCGAGCGCAAATGCGTAAAACACGTGCATCTCGCTTCGACGTAAGAAAGAAGATTTTGCGGGAATGCAGGGTGAGGGAGATTATTGCACATCATTTCTCTCTTCACTTCACTTAAATGTACGCAAAGTGGCCATTTTCGACGAAAACTTATGGTTGTGAAGAGCGCTAACGTGGAAAACACGTGCATCTCGCTACGACGTAAGAAAGAAGATTTTGCAGGAATGCCAGATCGGAACAAGTGTTGCACGTCATTATTCACTACATTTCACTCAAATGTACGAAAAACGTGGACTTTTGATGAAAACGTTTGGTGGGCTCAGGCGCAAACGCGCAAAACACATGCATATCGCTACGACGTAAGAATGAAGAATCTGCGAGAATGCAGGGTCGGGACGAGTGTTGCACGACATTTGTCACTTAATTTCACTCAAGTGTACAAGAAGCGGCGATTTTCGACGAAAAATTATGGTTGCTTCGAGCGCAAATGCGTAAAACACGTGCATCTCGCTTCGACGTAAGAAAGAAGATTTTGCGGGAATGCAGGGTGAGGGAGATTATTGCACATCATTTCTCTCTTCACTTCACTCAAATGTACGCAAAGTAACTGTTTTTGACGAAAGCTTATGGTTGCGAGGAGCGCTAACTTGTAAAACACGTTCATCTCGCAACGACGTAAGAACGAAGATTTTGAGAGAATTCCGGGTCGGGACGAGTGTTGCACGACATTTGTCACTTAATTTCACTCAAGTGTACAAGAAACGGCGATACTCGACGAAAAATTATGGTTGTTTCGAGCGCAAATGCGTAAAACTCGTGCATCTCGCAACGACGTAAGAAAGAAGATTTTGCGGGAATGCAGGGTGAGGGAGATTATTGCACATCATTTCTTTCTTCACTTCACTTAAATGTACGCAAAGTGGCCATTTTCGACGAAAACTTATGGTTGTGAAGAGCGCTAACGTGGAAAACACGTGCATCTCGCTACGACGTAAGAAAGAAGATTTTGCAGGAATGCCAGATCGGAACAAGTGTTGCACGTCATTATTCACTACATTTCACTCAAATGTACGAAAAACGTGGACTTTTGATGAAAACGTTTGGTGGGCTCAGGCGCAAACGCGCAAAACACATGCATATCGCTACGACGTAAGAATGAAGAATCTGCGAGAATGCAGGGTCGGGACGAGTGTTGCACGACATTTGTCACTTAATTTCACTCAAGTGTACAAGAAGCGGCGATTTTCGACGAAAAATTATGGTTGCTTCGAGCGCAAATGCGTAAAACACGTGCATCTCGCTTCGACGTAAGAAAGAAGATTTTGCGGGAATGCAGGGTGAGGGAGATTATTGCACATCATTTCTCTCTTCACTTCACTTAAATGTACGCAAAGTGGCCATTTTCGACGAAAACTTATGGTTGTGAAGAGCGCTAACGTGGAAAACACGTGCATCTCGCTACGACGTAAGAAAGAAGATTTTGCAGGAATGCCAGATCGGAACAAGTGTTGCACGTCATTATTCACTACATTTCACTCAAATGTACGAAAAACGTGGACTTTTGATGAAAACGTTTGGTGGGCTCAGGCGCAAACGCGCAAAACACATGCATATCGCTACGACGTAAGAATGAAGAATCTGCGAGAATGCAGGGTCGGGACGAGTGTTGCACGACATTTGTCACTTAATTTCACTCAAGTGTACAAGAAGCGGCGATTTTCGACGAAAAATTATGGTTGCTTCGAGCGCAAATGCGTAAAACACGTGCATCTCGCTTCGACGTAAGAAAGAAGATTTTGCGGGAATGCAGGGTGAGGGAGATTATTGCACATCATTTCTCTCTTCACTTCACTCAAATGTACGCAAAGTAACTGTTTTTGACGAAAGCTTATGGTTGCGAGGAGCGCTAACTTGTAAAACACGTTCATCTCGCAACGACGTAAGAACGAAGATTTTGAGAGAATTCCGGGTCGGGACGAGTGTTGCACGACATTTGTCACTTAATTTCACTCAAGTGTACAAGAAACGGCGATACTCGACGAAAAATTATGGTTGTTTCGAGCGCAAATGCGTAAAACTCGTGCATCTCGCAACGACGTAAGAACGAAGATTTTGCGAGAATGCAGGGTCGGGACGAGTGTTGCACGACAATTGTAACTTAATTTCACTCAAGTGTACAGAAAGCGGCGATTTTAGATGGAAAATTATGTTTGTTTCGAGCGCAAATGCGTAAAACACGTGCATCTCGCTACGACGTTAGAAAGAAGATTTTGCAGGAATGAAGGGTGAGGGAGAGTATTGCGCATCATTTCTATCTTCACTTCACTCAAATGTACGCAAAGCGGCTATTTTCGACGAAAACTTATGATTGCGAAGAGCGCAAACGTGCAAAACACGTGCATCTCGCTACGACGTAAGAAAGAAGATTTTGCAGGAATGAAGGGCGAGGGAGTGTATTGCACATCATTTCTCTCTTCACTTCACTCAAATGTACGCAAAGCGGCTATTTTCGACGAAAACTTATGATTGCGAAGAGCGCAAACGTGCAAAACACGTGCATCTCGCTACGACTTATGAACGAAGATATTGCGAGAATGCAGTGTCAGGACGAGTGCTGCACGTAATCTTTCAAAACATTTCACTCAAATGTACGAAAAACGTGGACTTTTGATGAAAACGTTTGGTGGGCTCAGGCGCAAACGCGCAAAACACGTGCATATCGCTACGACGTAAGAATGAAGATTCTGCGAGAATGCAGGGTCGGGACGAGTGTTGCACGACATTTGTCACTTAATTTCACTCAAGTGTACAAGAAGCTGCGATTTTTGACGGAAAATTGTGGTTGCTTCGAGCGCAAATGCGTAAAACACGTGCATCTCGCTTCGACGTAAGAAAGAAGATTTTGCGGGAATGCAGGGTGTGGGAGATTATTGCACGTCATTTCTCTCTTCACTTCACTCAAATGTACGCAAAGTAACTATTTTCGACGAAAACTTATGGTTGCGAAGAGCGCTTACTTGTAAAACACGTTCATCTCGCAACGACGTAAGAACGAAGATTTTGAGAGAATTCCGGGTCGGGACGAGTGTTGCACGTCATTTGTCACTTAATTTCACTCGAGTGTACAAGAAGCGGCGATATTCGACGAAAAATTATGTTTGCTTCGAGCGCAAATGCCTAAAACTCGTGCATCTCGCAACGACGTAAGAACGAAGATTTTGCGAGAATGCAGGGTCGGGACGAGTTTTGCCCGACAATTGTAACTTAATTTCACTCAAGTGTACAAAAAGCGGCGATTTTAGATGGAAAATTATGGTTGCTTCGAGCGCAAATGCGTAAAACACGTGCATCTCGCTACGACGTAAGAAAGAAGATTTTGCAGGAATGAAAGGTGAGGGAGAGTATTGCAAATCATTTCTCTCTTCACTTCACTCAAATGTACGCAAAGCGGCTATTTTCGACGAAAACGTATGATTGCGAAGAGCGCAAACGTGCAAAACACGTGCATCTCGCTACGACGTATGAACGAAGATATTGCGAGAATGCAGTGTCGGGACGAGTGCTGCGCGACAATTGTCACTTAATTTCACTCAAGTGTACCAAAAGCGGCGATTTTCGATGAAAAATTATAGTTGCTTCGAGCGCAAATGCGTAAAACACGTGCATCTCGCTACGACGTATGAACGAAGATATTGCGAGAATGCAGTGTCGGGACGAGAGTTGCGCGACAATTGTCACTTAATTTCACTCAAGTGTACCAAAAGCGGCGATTTTCGATGAAAAATTATAGTTGCTTCGAGCGCAAATGCGTAAAACACGTGCAACTCGCTACGACGTAAGAAAGAAGATTCTGCGAGAATGCAGGGTCGGGACGAGTGTTGCACGACATTTGTCACTTAATTTCACTCAAGTGTACAAGAAGCGGCGATTTTCGACAAAAAATTATGGTTGCTTCGAGCGCAAGTGCGTAAAACACGTGCATCTCGCTTCGACGTAAGAAAGAAGATTTTGCGGGAATGCAGGGTGAGGGAGATTATTGCACATCATTTCTCTCTTCACTTCACTCAAATGTACACTGGGCGGCAGAAATCGTGTCCTCCGGGGGAACTAGGGGGAAGGGTGACGAGGCAGCGGTAGCGTGTTCGGCACAGGAGCGCCAGTCCAGGCCGGCGCGTAGTGGGGGAAGCCTTCCCCGCCTGCCGAGGACGGCATCTCTGGCACGAGTCGTCGAAGTCTCTTTGCTTCGGTCCGCCCGGTATAAGCCGTCCGGGCACGAAGACCCATAAGAGCTTCTCGCTCACACTCACGCTGCATGCGATGGGAGGCCTCTCGCTTCCACTCGCAGTAAGTGCCCGTCCGAGCGAGACCCTGCAGCGCCCATAGGAGCTTCTCTCTCTCACTAACGTCCTCTGCGATAGGAGGCATCTCGCTTCCACTCGCAAGCACGTCTCCTCCGGTTGAAGGCGTCTCGCCTCAATTAATCCAGGAATCTTATTTTCAATAAATAATGATATTGAAACAATAGGTGACGATATGTGTTCTGAATTTTTCATGTGCGTATTTCTGGCGAGGGAGAAAATTAAAAACAAATAAATATTACGAAAAAACAAACTCCGACAGCCAATGACGGGGCTAGCCGTTAACGGAGAGCGACTTACTTTAGGAGACCAAAAATCAGGCGACATATAGAATTTTTTAAATATTTTTTTCAAACATGGTCGATTTTTTTTTTTCGAACTGTGTCCATTTTCTTAAAAATCATTGCAATAACAAAGAAATATTTGTTCGGGGTCGAAGCACAAAGGATTGAAAGACACCGAGAAACACAGAGAACCATGAAATACGATAAATAAACATTAAGGTTTTAAGATAAATAGATTATTGTCGGAGAATGAAAAATTTCAGTTTTTTCGTGTAAAAAAAACAACAGTTAGATTAATTTTATCTAACTAAAGTAATAGCTCGCCTAAACCACTGAACGATTCGCAGTTTATATTGGAGTAATATATACGGCTTCCTGCAAAATGATTGCAGTGAGTATTACTTGAATGATGCGACTGTAATTTTTTTTTTTTTTTATTGTGTTTAAATAAGTAAATCTAAGGCAAATTGTGATCCTCTGCTAAAAAAGTAACGAGCCATTGACCAAAATTCGGCGTTAAACCGAGCTCACTAGATCGAGTATAGATGGCCGAGTGGAGGGGGTAGCCTTCCCCGCCGGCTCGGGACACCATTATTGTCACGAGTCGGTGGCGACCCGTATAGGTCTGTCTCACTCTCTCTAACCTGTCTTTGCCATAAGGCTATCTCCCTCGCAGCTAGTGGCGTCCGAGATCAATAGGCCCTGCGAGACACTCGCAGGGCCTATTGAGATCTCTCGCTCGCACGCACGTCTCGTGCGATTGCCGGCATCTCGCTCGCACCCGCAGTTGTCATGTCTGCAAGGCGAATTGCGAGGCCCAGCGCTTTTTGCAAAAAAAAAAATATTCTCATTTCAGACAGATTCACCGTATCTATTGCTGATAAGCCTCGCTTCATTTAATTAACAAAAAAATAAAATAAAAATGCATAATTTTTGTTATTAGTTAAAACAATAAAAATTGTGCGCCACGTTTGGGCATTTTTGTAAAAAAAAAATATATTTTTTAAAGTGAATGAAGTCCGGATTTTTTAGCAAATGGGACTCTTTTATTATTGTAAAATTATTAGTTCGTAGAGTGATTGTGCCGCTCCGCTAGAAAAATAACGCGTAATCGACCGAAGATCAGTGATCCTCGGAGCGCGATCGATCGAGCTTGGGCCGGGGTAGCTCCCCACGGTGGCCGAGGGTAGCTCTCTCTCTCTCTCTCCCTGTCGCTTTCTCTCTCTCTCTCACCCACTCTTCACCTATCTATGGGTCCTTCTCGCTCGCGGCGGGTGGTTTCTGAGCGTCACCCTCGCAGGGCGCCGTCTTGGATTCGCCATATTGGATGTATGAATTTTTTAATTCTGATAACAGATTCAAAATCAGCAACCCTCAAAACATATATATACCAAGTTTCACGTAAATAAAATAAAAACTGTTGGAATCATGCCTCTATCATGTCATGTCGCTATCATGTCTCTTGAAAAGGCGTAAATCGTCATTAAGTTCTACATTCTTATTATAGTTAAATCATTTAATAATAAAGTGTAAAGAAGGGTTATCGTTAAAAAAAAAAAGATATAAGAAATTAATAAAACCGCCCTAGCAGATCGACAAACCACGAAAAATCCAACCAGGTCGGTTTAGAACACGAAAACAACCAGTATTTTGAAGAAAACAACCACCGACAAACCGTGTTCTCAACTAAATCTCAGTTGGTCGGTGGTTGGTTTCGATGAAATACTAGTTGATCCCGTGTCCTAAAACGACCCGGTGGGGATCATAGTCGGTATACGGTTGGACCGAACAGTTAGGGCGTGAACGCAGTTGTAATTTGGTGATTACGATTGTTTTATGATAAATAAATAAAATCGAGAGATACATCAGCCACAGTGACAGGTGAACATTCAGAGACGAAAACAGACCAAAAAACAGCGAATGCAGTGATAAGATCCAGTGAAAATAAGCAAATAACAAATAATTCAATATAAAATATACATTATTCATTTATATTACCGATGTGTGTCAATCGAAATGAGGTCAAAACACGGTGTCTCCGGTAAAAGAGTCTTGAAGCGTCTCGTGTCGGTCGGTAAAGTAGGTTTTGTCTACACTGGAACCTCTTATAGCGCACACCCTCATAACGTACATTGGGAAACGTATCAGCGCTGTGATTGGATGATTTCGCGAGAGAGAGTGAGAGGCACGAACGTTTCGCGTGCCTGATTGGCTCTTCACTTAGCGTACATGTCCCCGCATTTCGAACGCTATGAGAGGTTCCACGGTACTTGGACTTGTCTCGAGACTAGAGATGTGGAATTACCGTAAAATCCTGGAGCGGTAAACTTACCAAAAAATTACCGTATTTTTACCATAAAATGACGTTATTTTTTTTCGCGCAATCAGGTGTTGTAGAATTACCGTCACAAATTTTTTCGATAAACATACCGTAAGAATATGGTAAATCCAACTATTTAGATGTGGAATCACTGGTCACTTTTCTTTTTGGTAAATTTACGGTCACAAAAAAGTATGACTGGTCATTTACAACTAGATAAGTGTACAGCTCGTTTTTTTTTTTTTTTTTTTTTTTTTTTTTTTTCATGTATTATTATGAAATGCTGTATTCAAAGATAATTCATTATTCATTTATTGTTTGCATGTTTATCGAATACATATCTTATTTTTCAGTCACAAATTTATGGAAAGATAATTGTATATAAAGTTTTTTTTATTAGGCGACACGCGCGCCACAGCTCTGACCAGACCACTGAGAACTGACTTTTTTACCAGAGTAAGTTAAAGTCAACGCGATTGCGGCTCTATTTTTCTTTAACATAGTTAATTAATTTAATAATTAAGTGTAAAAACCGTTGTCGTTTGAAAAAAACATTTAGGAAATTAAGAAAACCGTGAATGCAGTTGTTATGTGGTAATTACGTGGTGATTTAGAATACGTAAATAAAATCGTGAGATACATCTGCAGTGACAGGTGAACATTTAGAAACAAAAGGAGACAAAAAAACAGCGAAAAAAGTAATAAGTGCCAGTGAAAATTAGCAAATAACAAATGATTTAATAAAAAATATACACGTCAAGCGTATAGTTCCGATAATAATGTACTTGTCAACATATTTTAGGAATATTGTGTTTAGGTTATGTTCACTCATATTTCAGTTTGGTGTATTAAATATAAATTATCTTCACAATTAAAGTGTACTACCCGGGAAAAAATTTTCAGGTCTGACTGTATCTGGATCATATCTGGATCGTATCTGGGATTATATCTTGTCGATCATATCTGATCAGACAAGAAAAATGGCCAGGTCTGCCCATATCGGGTGATATCAGATCATGTATAATCATATCAGAATAATTTTTTCCCCACGGTGCCTTGTCTGAACAGCTCTGCCTACAAATCTGACCAGATCTAATCATATCGGAAGAAAGTTAGCCGAATCCGGATAGATCTGCACATACCTGAATAGTTCTGCCATATATGCGAGCAAAATTCTACATATCCGAGAGCAGCTGGATAAATCTGAACATATCTGCGCATACCAGGGTAAATCTGCCCATATCAGAATAGACCTGACCATCCCAGAGCATACCTAAGCATGTATTAATATGTCTGACTACATCAGAGCATATCTGATCATCCTGAAGCAAAAGTGAACGTATCTGAGCAGACCTGAATAGATCTGGATACATTGTAATGTAGATATGCCCATAGTAAAATATATCTGAACATTATTGTAGATCTGCCCACAACAGAATAGATCTGAACATGTCGGTGTACGATCTGCTCATAGCAAACCAGGTCTGCCCATACCAAATGAGATCTCACCCTAAGCAGAGTTGATGTGATAATATCAGAGCAGACATGATCATATCATGGCAGACATGGCCATATAACGGCAGACATGGTCATATCATAGCAAACATGAGTCATGTCTACTCTGATTCAAAATATAAAATATTGAAACTGTGACAGGAATTCTGCGATTCCCTGTCCCAAGGCCATAGCCATCGAACAACGAAGGCGGCCCTCTGATTTTTCGGCTTCATTGGAGTTAGCACATCACAAATCTTCCGTTCCCGAATAATATTTTTCGTTATGAGTTATCGCATTTATCTTGTTATCCGTTATCGTTCACGTTACCGTCAGTTATCGATATTATGTTTAGATTTCGGAGTTCTCGTATATGGAATTAGTTGCGATCTCGCGGTCAGGTCACCGAGTTCGTCGCGGTTCAGAGCCAACACAGCGGCTACCCGACGCATTCGGTGAGATCCTCTCAGGTGTATCAATATTTTATTGCAAAGGATCGGTGAAATTCCGACGCTCCCTTGTTGCGGGTGGATGAGAAAAATATTGGGTTGAGTTACGTTTGCCGTTGGAAGGCCGCAGTGGCGAACTCGCGATCGTTCGGCTGCTGCGGATCGCCAGATCGCATTTCCGTTTCCGTTTACCGTTTACGTTTATTTAAGGTTCCGTTGTTACGTTTATTATTTTTCTCATCCGCCCCGGAGAGCAAATCTGTTTGAAAACCGCCGCGCTGATACGGAAACTTTCCCGAGCGAACATCGTCTCGGTCAGATTCCCGTTTAGCTACGTTTTCGGGTCGGGTAATACGCTCGCCGCTCCGCGGCGATCGTAGTTTAGTGGTAGAGTGGGGGAAGGACCGAGCGCGCATGCTCGCAGCTCGCGCGGTGCTCTCGCCTCACGCGAACTCTCTCTCTGCTCTCGGCTGTCGTACAAGTAGGTTCGGCGGAGCGCTCTCGCGTTCTCGCGCTCGCGGCGCGGCTTCGGCCGCGCCGACGGCCATGTTACCGTTCGGCAAATAATGCTATCGTTCAGCTACCGCTCTTTTCGCAATGTTCTCGTTCTGCTACCGCTCTTTTGCCACGTTCTCGTTCCGCTATCGTTCCGTTTGCCACGTTATCGTTTTGCTATCGTTCCTTTTGCTGCGTTATCGTTCTGCTATCGTTCCGTTCGCTACGTTATCGTTTTGCTATCGTTCCCTTTGCTGCGTTATCGTTTTGCTCTCGTTCCGTTTGCTACGTTATCGTTCTGCTAACGTTCCTTTTGCTATGTTACCGTTTTGCTATCGTTCCTTTTGCTGCGTTATCGTTTTGCTCTCGTTCCGTTTGCTACGTTATCGTTCTGCTAACGTTCCTTTTGCTACGTTACCGTTTTGCTATCGTTCCTTTTGCTGCGTTATCGTTTTGCTCTCGTTCCGTTTGCTACGTTCTCGTTCTGCTACCGTTCGTTTCGCGGTTCTCGCTCTGCTATCGTGGTTTCCGCTGTTACCGCTCAGCTCTCGTTCGCATTGCCGCCTTGGTACGTTATCGCTCTGTTAACGCTGCTTCTTTCTCGTTATTTCCAGGTTGTCGTAAGTTACCGCTGATTATGTCTCGGTACCGCTACGTTACCGCCACGTTACCGCTCCGTTCACGAGCTCTCGTTTCTTTCCGCGTATTCTTTTTTGTGTTACGGAAATGTTAGAATTTACGTGTTTGTATAATCCGAGTCCTCATTGGGGAGGGAACCCCCCCCCCCCCCCACTCATTAAAGAACGTCTGTTAAATACTTAATTTTAGCGTTACGTTTTCCTTTTTCGGGTGACGCACCCGTCCGTCACTTGGCCACCCATGCCCTCTCTCCATAACCTTGCACACTGAGCGACCCGTGGTGTACCGTAAACCGTCTGTTCAATCACCCGAGCCATTCAGTTCCGTTTCAGTTTCGTTTGAGTTACGTTTTGCGACGCGTTTTGCTACTTTCGCGGAAAATAAAAATGAGCTGGCGCCCAACAGCTCTCGGGTGACGGTGATTGAACAGATAGGGCGAAGGTAAACGCGGAAATAAAAATCCACGGTTACAAAACATAGATACAAACAGTTCAAATTTTATTTTCGGAATGATGTCTTGTCATACAGAGTACATTTATGTAACGTAGATTTCTGCACTTTACTGCGAATTAATGACGTTTGAATATCTCTCCTTTAAAAATATTTTCTGTGACTGCAGAAATAGAACGAAAACAATATTTATATCACACAGTACGGAAATGGCCGACGCGGGCGTAAAACCAGAATTTTCGGGCGAAAACTTTTTTTTTTCAAATATGCTATTATTATGTCTAATGCTTCGATACAATTCAAATAAAGACAACTAAATTAAACGCATCAATACAGAGCACCTCTATAAAATCTGCTAAAATCAAAAAAATAAAAAACGAAAATAAACTTTTATTTTTATCACAGTCAACTTTTGTCACTGTTATATATTCGAAGTTATACCGACATATTTGCATATTTTTACGCAAACCGCTTGAACTGGACCCGCTTTTGCACCATTACAAAATTCGTTCTGTGTACGTATTTTTTCTTAACTATAAATTAAAGCGTTGTCATAACTTAAATATCTTTGATAGAAAAACGCAATGAAAATAATCTTTTCCATATAAAAGTATAAAAAATTCAAAGAGCATTAATAAAGAAAATCTGTATTACATCTCCGATCCTTGCACTCAACTTGGTTATTAATAATAATATTCAATAATTAATCAAAATAAAATAAGAATGATCTGTTAAGGCAATGTGGAATACCGACGCACACCTAAATAATTCGTATATACATTTTTTCGTGAATTATGAACGGATCGAAGTGATAATCGAAAAACACACGCCAGTAATGTGAATCTCGTGAATGAATTAGTCAGAATTTATTTTTTGTAACTCATGCACGTAATGTCGCACATTTCGTGCCCGCAAAGCGTGCGTGAGATCGCGTATTATGCTCATGTCAACGTAGATAATTTCACGTACGCCATCTGGTGCGTGAAGTTATCTACATTACTTCACGCACACATTGGCGTGCGTGAAACTATCTACAAGATGATCTCACGCACGCTTTGCAGGCACGAAGATGTGCGACATCACGTTGACATTCGTTACAAAAAGTAGTATGTGATACATGGGCGACAAAGCGGCCATCCCGCGGAGGTTAGGAAGCAGTGCACTCGCCTCCTCTCGTGCTACAAACAACACTCGGCTTCGCCTCGTGCCGTTGTAGCACTCGATTTGGCGAGTGCGCCGCTTCCTAACTGTTGAAATTATGGAATCGGACGCGATGGAAAATAATATTTATTTATGAACCACAATCAGAGTACATGTCTGTAAGACAACTTGAACGCGAGTGAGCAATCGTTTCTTTTACAAACAAGGGTTGTCATGGGGATTTAACAAGAGACATCCGAGGGAATTTAAAAACAGTGCTGAGCGTATCAATTTAAATTCCAACACTTCCCCTTAAATTGAGCATGTTTTTAAATGATCACAGATTTAACTCCGAGCGCATTAGTAAATTTGTAATGTTTAACACTCGAAAGTCCTTTCGTGAGAACATCTGCAATCATGTCATTCGTTGATGTGTAGTTCAATTTCACTTCCCCTTGTTCCACAGATTGACGAATGAAATGATATCTAATATCAATATGTTTCGTTCTTGAGTGGAACATATGATTTTTAGCTAACAGTTGAGCTCCTTGATTGTCATTCGTGATTGAGATTTGAGCCAGGTCATTAAATCCGAGTTGCATCAGGAATCCGCGAATGTGGAGTCCTTCTTTAATGCCTTCTGCCAAACCCATGTATTCGGCTTCCGTCGACGATAATGCCAGTTCGTTGCTTTCGGGACTCCCAACTCACGGCACCGTTGCTGGCTATAAAAGCGTATCCAGTGTATGATCGTCGGTCGATAATACATCCAGCCCAATCAGCATCCACGAATCCTTTTATTTCAGCTGCGTTTTTTATGTATACGATTCCAAGGTCGATAGTTCCTTTTAAGTATCGTAAAACTCTTTTAGCTGCCACCCAGTGTTCTTTTCTGTGACACGCATTGAATTGGCTCAGATTACTAACGATATACGCAATATCGGGCCTCGTCGCAACAGCTAGATAGTTTAAAGCTCCTATAAGCTCCCGATATGGTCTCTCCGCAGTATCCTCAGTATCTTCTTCCGAATTTTCTTCGCTTTTCTTCAATTTTATACTTGTGTCGACGGGTGTAGATACCGGATTGCAATCTTCCATTCCGAATCGTCGCAGTATATCGCGAATGTAACCCTTTTGCGATATGCTTATTTGGTTTTCGGTCTGTCTGATCTCGATTCCGAGACAGTAGTGTATATTTCCGAGATCTTTGACCTCGAATACTTTTGATAACTCGTTTAATATGTGTTTCAAGTCCGATGTTTTCTTATATATGATTATTATATCATCTACGTATATCAGCGTTATGACGATGTTCTCCTCTTTTCCCATAAAATATACGCAGGGATCAGCGTTTATCGGTTTCAATCCTATATTTTGAAGTTCATTGTCAAGCTTTTTGTGCCATTGGCGACCAGATTGCTTTAATCCATACAATGAATTTTCTAACTTGCACACTTTATCTCCTTTGATATCTAGAATCATCTGCTTCGCTCGATTGGAAATTGAATCGTTGTCTCCTCTTCTTCGAATAATTTCCTTCAGAGATTCTTCCAGGAGTAAAGGCTTTTCCATAAATATTTCCTCTTCAATAGTCCCGTTCAAATAAGCCGTTGTGATATCCAGCTGATGAACTCTCATGTCGAATCGCGCAGCTAGAGCCAATAGTAGACGGACTGAGCTGAGTCTCGCTACAGGTGCAAACGTATCGTGATAATCTATCCCTGGACGTTGCGTAAAACCTTTGGCAACAACTCGAGCTTTGTACCTGTCAATAGTTCCATCAGGTTTGTATTTGTTTCGTAGTATAGTTTTGCACCCGATAATAGATCGATTTTCCGGTCTCGTAACGACTTTCCATGTGCCGTTTTTTAATAAACATTCAATCTCGTTCGTGATCGCGTCCTTCCAATCTTCTGCATTCGGCCCCGATAACGCCTGCTTCCACGGAATCTCTGCAATGTTAGCTTCTTGCATAGCTAACATCAGGTTACATCCGTCGTCTGAACCCTCTTGAACATTATTCAAGTCTGAATTGCAGTCTTCGTTCGACGGTTGTTCATCCCGATTGTTAATTTCAGAGGCATTAGATGCCGGAATCATGTTGTATTTCTTGCGTGGACGGCCACGTTCTCCCGTTCGAATTTTTGATGGTCGTCCAGGACCTCTTTTCAACGTTGGTTCGCAGCACGATTCTTCGTCTGGATCTCGTTCACTTCTTTCCGTGTTGGGACGATTTTCAAACAGTGAATCAGGATTCTCCCCCTCGATTTCGAATTCCTCTTCATCTTGACCAGAGTTTTCACGATCAATATGATCTTGATTTTCGTTGTTTGGAGCATTTCTATCTTCGTTATTTTCGTCGTCAATTCTCTCTTCATTTTTGTCCAATATTGAAATCGAAATCGTTTCGTTCATTTCGGGAGTTTTCACCACTTTGGTTTGATCTCGGAGTCCAACTTCGTTTGTGAATCGTACGTCGCGTGCTACGGCGACCTTATTTTCGGCGGATAACCATATTCGATATGCTTTCGATTTTTCGTCGTAGCCGAGGAAAAAACATTCCTTGGCGCGTGGGTCGAATTTCCCCTTGCCAGGTGTCTTGTCGAGTGCGTAAGCTTTTTCACCAAATATTCTGAAATATTTCAGGTTTGGTTGTTTTCCGGTCCATTCCTCAAAAGGTGTTTTTTCATCAAGCGCTTTCGTCACGCATCTGTTTCGGATATAATTGGATGTGGCGATGGCTTCTGCCCAAAAACTTTTAGGAAGTCCTGACTCGATAAGCATGCATCGCCCCATTTCATTTAGAGTGCGATTCTTCCTCTCGGCGATCCCGTTCTGTTGTGGTGTATACGGTACGGTCAAACGATGTCGAATTCCTTCCTGCTTCAAAAAGTCTTTGAATTCGTTCGAGCAATATTCCGCTCCATTGTCGGTCTGAAGGTTTTTAATCCTTTTGTCAGTTTGCTTCTCGACAGCGTTCTTATATTCCTTGAATGCCTGTAAAACGTCACTTTTATTACGTAGGAAATGAACCTCGCACCAACGAGAGTGATCGTCTATAAACGTGACGAAGTATTTCGCCTTCCCTCTTGATTCAGGGCGAATCGGCCCACATATGTCGCTGTGTACAATTTCAAGCAATTCCGATGATCTCTCTGAACGATGATGGAAAGGAAGAGTGGTTGATTTACCTTCTAGACAGATTTTACACGGTGGCAAGTCTTTTTCATTTCCCAGCTCTATTCCAGTAACTTTTCCGCTTCTCTGCATATTCAAGAGATCAGTCGTGTTTAGGTGGCCGAGGCGTTCGTGCCAGGTTTGTAGTTTCGACTGCTTTTCCTCAACGGACGACGTACAGGCCTCCGGCTCACTTTCTTCTTTCAAATAATACAAATCTTTGTGACGATATCCCTTCAACATAA
The DNA here is from genome assembly GCA_964034905.1 of Itoplectis maculator. Classification (NCBI taxonomy): domain Eukaryota; kingdom Metazoa; phylum Arthropoda; class Insecta; order Hymenoptera; family Ichneumonidae; genus Itoplectis; species Itoplectis maculator. Next base: position 6,137,134 of record OZ035870.1, read on the forward strand.
CCTTTCCGTTTCGATCTTCCACAGTCGCTTCGTTCTGGTAAAAAATAACCTTGTTTCCTGCGTCAGTGATTTTTGCAACGGAAATCAGGTTTGTCCTGAGATCGGGTACGTATAGCGTATTCTTCAAGTGCACATTATTCTTGACTTTTCCGTTTGTACCACTAAACGTCACAGTACCTTTCGCTTTGATTTCCGTTGATGAATTGCTCGCAAGAAATAGTTTCTTGTGTTCCGATTTTTCAAAATCGTCGAAATATTCACGATCCTTGCATAGGTGTGACGTACACCCACTATCGAGACACCATTTCTTTTCTTTTTCGTCAACTTCCGCACGAAAAACTTCGTCGTCGTCCATTGAAACTAGGAAGCTCACATCTTTAACGATTCCTGCCTCCTCTGACTTTTCGGGACAGTCTACAGCTTTGTGTCCGATTTTTCTGCATCGGTGACACTTGAAGTTAAACGATGGTTTATCTTTCGTAAATTCCGTCGTCGTGGTGTTTTTTATTTTATTATATTTCATCCAGGGTTTTCGTGCGTACATGGCACCAGAGTCTTCGTCTCTCGATTTTTGTTTCCTACCGTTGTATTCGTCGAGTAGTTTAATCTTCAGAGACTCGGGATCGGGGAGTTTGTCTCGGGCCTCTATGGCGCAACGAAAATTATCGTAGCTGTCCGGGAGACTCTGTAGAAGTATAATAGACTGTAGTTCTTCACCAACGTCGAAAGATAAATCCGATAATTTCGTGATGGCGTCGAAGAATTCATCGATGTGTTCGCGGATATCGCCGTCAGCTTCTAATCTCAGCATCATTAACTGTTTCCAGAGTGAAGTCTTTCGAGCGGGTCCCTTTGATTCGTAGATTGACTCGAGTTTTAGCCAAATATCTCGGGAGGTTTCACAGCTCCTTACTTGTTTTAATTCTGCATCGCCAATGATCAAATATAAATCTGCGTTTGCCTTGTCGTCGTCTTCTTTCCAAGCGTCGAAAGCGGCATGAGATGCGACGTTGCCTTCCTCGATTGCTGGCTTTGGAGTCTTTCCACTCACGATTGACCACGTTTTATTTTTAATGAAGATTGCTTGTGCTCTCATTTTCCACGTGTCGTAATTGTTCCGCGATAGGGTCGATATGCGCAATGCATTTCCAGATTCCATAGTGATTCGTGAAGCGTACAATATTTCCACTTTATTCCGATCAACTATATTCTGGTTTTATATACGCGCGTAGTCCTGGGCCCATAACCTGTTGAAATTATGGAATCGGACGCGATGGAAAATAATATTTATTTATGAACCACAATCAGAGTACATGTCTGTAAGACAACTTGAACGCGAGTGAGCAATCGTTTCTTTTACAAACAAGGGTTGTCATGGGGATTTAACAAGAGACATCCGAGGGAACTTAAAAACAGTGCTGAGCGTATCAATTTAAATTCCAACACTAACCTCCGCGCGTAATGGCCGCTTTCTCCCCCTTGTATCACAAAGTACTATTTTTTAATTGGGCCTAATCCATCCGTAATTTTTTTTCGGAAACCAAAGTTCTAATTCACAAGATTACATTCACAAGATTCACATTACAGGCGTCTGTATTGCAATTTTCGCTTCGATCCGCTCATAATTCACGACAAACCGCATATCTGAAAATTTTCGGCGGTCGGTATTTCACATGGACTTAACAATATGCACAAAAAAACAAGCATATTCCACAAGGATTATTGTCCGCACGACGTCGTGTCGATGCCCATTTTGCAGCCGAGCGTAATACTGATCAAAATAAGACTAATTATTATGTGCCTCGGGACGTTAGCACACGACGTCGACTACATGGAGATAACATTTGGTAACAGAACAAATAAATTAACTAAAAAAATAAACACGAATCGAAACTTTTCTTTTACATGATGTAATACTGATCAAACCGCAATGAATTATTATGCAGCCTGATTTAGATAGAATTTTTTCTCGCAGCCTGTTTGATTTCCACTAACTTTTGCGACATTGCTTTCTTTATGACCCTTTCGTCTTGTTCCGCCCACTGGCGTTTCGTGGCAAGACTTAGCGAACTCTGTAAAAAATGAAGTTCCAAAAATAAGAGTACGGACATTAATAAGTGCACAGACATTTATGATAAACAACCGTTTTAAACTCTCGATTTACATCGCAGTTATTCTGATAAAAATTCCCGAAAACAGCCTATTTTTTTGGGTTTTACAGTGGCATAACCTTTAAGGGGTCTACCCTAATTAGAATTTTCAAAAAATCGATTTTTTTTTATTGCATTTTTCGAAAGTGTACATATTTAAAAGTATCATACTAAACTTTTATGATGATCCTGGCAGTCTACGTGTACTTTTGAGGGACGCCCACTGTGGTACTTGAGCGCGTTAGGGTACGCACCGCAACCCGTTAAACGCGTTTTTCTCAAAATGACGTTTTTCGACGGCTTGTTGATGAAATCTCCGAAACTATTCAACCGATCCTCACCAAAATTGTACCACATGTTCATTATGATTATAGCTATAGCGTATATCATACGAATTTTGAAATTTTAAGTGTAACTATTTTTTTTTCGCAAAAAACGATGAAAAAAAACGTGATATTTCGAAGTTTTTGAAAAAATGGCCGCCATTTTGTCATTTTTGATAAAATCAAAAATCGTATGATATGCGCTATAGCCATTTACCTAAGGAATCTAAAACCATTTTTTAAATTTTTTTCCTATCATCCGTTCCAGAGATTTCATCAACAGCGCACACCCATCTTTTTTTTTTACCTGTCTTCTCTTCCATTTTAGTGTACAAAAAATGAATGAAATAAATATGAAACATTTTTTTTGTGTATTTTAAGAGTATATTTTTTAGGCCTAACACTTTTTATATCCATATTTATAATTTATACCGGTCAAAAAAATTCGTGGAAATAGTACTTTTTTTGGCCGTCTAATTAGGGTAGACCCCTTAACTTGATATATCTGTGCATGCATACATATTCACGATGTTTTGTATTAATTCTGCTAATATTTTTAACTAGACAGCTAAACGGGTTAGCAGAAAGGTATAACATAACAATATAACGAATGAACTTAATATGATAACATGCATGAAAGTATAAAAATATAAATCCGTTTGATAATTTCACATTGCGTACCTATTATAGCGTCTCTCGCTCCTTCGTGCAAACTTGACACTTCGATTTGGCGATCCTTTCCTTGAGCTCGAGCTGATTGGCCGGTCAATGTGCATTTCACCAGGTATTCGGGTTTGAAAACACCTTCGATTAATTTGCGAGCAACGTGAGTGGCCAGGTGAGAGCTTCCTATTGCCATTTTGTAGGTTCTCTTCTTGCAATATACGCCATTGTGCAAATGGATCATCTAAGAAAAATAGAAAAACGTTAAAAAATTAAATAATTAAAAACACCCCCGACCGCGCGCGTCAGCGCGCGTCTTTGTTCCTAGTTTAATTAAAATTATCTAAGAGGTGAAACGCCTACGACGAATCGGAATTGTTGAAAAAAATGTACTGATTAAAAAAAATGTACATACGTGGTCACCAGCCCAATGTTTTCCAAAGAGCTGATCTTCGTCGTCGTCAGACGTCGGTAGTTCGTTTGATGCCGCGGCTGCCTCCACCGTATTATTTCGGCGTCCGTCTTGTTCGGTTCCATCATTCGCGATCGCATCATTCCTACTATCACTGTCTTCGTCCAATGAAATATTCCCACAAGCATCGTTACTGTTCCCACACAAATCTTGCAGTTCCGCGCAGTTATTACAGGAGCTATCGTCAGAGGTGATCGTAACATTTCGGCTCCCCTTCTTTCCTGTGGGCGATCCTACAGACTTCGATCTATAATCCTCGAGAATCTTCGAAGATTTAGGGGTAGCGACTTTTGGTGGTCTTGCTTGATTTTCGGACAACCCTGACACCTGTGAAACGACCGTATGTTCGGTAGAATTCTTCCTCGGTGTAGATGAGGATTGCTGATATTTTTTTAACATTGCTATCAGTTCTTCTTTCGTCGGACTTTTTGCCCTTGGTAGTGGACTCTTGGCTGAAGTAGTATTCTGGTGCAACGACCTTGCGTTGTCCTGAGAAGAAAAACACAAATTTCATAACGTTTTGTATTAGTTTTTCGTAGAAATGCATTATGAACGAATGAAAAGTAGAAAAAAAAATTTACCGACAGATTCTTCTTGAAAATACCGTTATTCTTGTCTCCACCGACACTCGTGTCGCTCGAGTCACTTACTGTTGCCGTCTTCGGTCTATTCTTTTTCTTGATCTTAATCTTCTGTGCAGACGTTTTCTTGTTTTCTTCTTTACTCACTGCAGACTTGGTGGCCTAAAATAAGAAACGACAGAAATGATAATTTTAGTGATGTGCCAACATTCGAAAAAATGGAAAAATCAATCGCGTTTTTCTCCTCGAATTTTTAATTTTTTATCTCTCTTTGGTTCGATTTAAATTTATCGCGGCCCATTCTACGAAAATCTGTAAAAATTACAGATTGTTGTTTACAAAGAATTTCCGTCGATGGATAAACAAAAGACTGTATGATGTTCAAACGGTGAATACTATCACATATCTAGACTGTGAATATGTAAAGCATCTCTCAAGGACGAGAACGAAACGCGATAAATCAAAATCGAACAAAAAACACGGTTTATTTCTTGAAAAAACTGAATGAAAATGACCTTTTCACAAGTTTGCATAAATCGGTTAATATTTATGCAAATCCGTTGCAGTCAAATTTTTCCCCGGTCAAGAGCATATATTTTTTATATTAATGGCCACGAATTATAACCAATTGATTGATAAAACTTGCGTAAAGGACTTTTTCAAACTTCACTTTTCAAACACTTATTTGACTAATGCGTAGCGCTCCAAACCTCTAAACGTTTTTTGAAAAATCTTAAAAAATGTCTAGAATTTTCTTCTTTTGTTGCTCTACAACATCTCATCTTTCGAGCTTAACGAAAACGCGCTGAAAGTTCCAAAAAATACAATGTCACCCATCCAAGTACTGACCCTCAGAACCTCCGCTTGGATCGGTGACCGTCCACAGGCCCAGAAAAATTCTTGTATAAAAGTTATTACTTATATGCAATGTTAATATGCATTTATTACTTATTCCTTGAACAAAATTATTAGTTATGCAATGAGCGTTAAAGTCATAATGAAGTTTACGTCGGACAGAGAGCTGTCGCAGGTAGTTAACGACGTAAGGACATTACATCGGATTGCTAATGAATTGAGCTTTTCACACGTGATCTAATTTATTATCTTTGATAAACTTACTTTGTGTGCTCGGTTCTTGACTTTTTTCTTTGCGTCCATGACTTCGTTGTCCGATGGCGAAAAACTTCTTGGCTTCTGGGATTTCCTTTTACCAAGAGAGTCGCTGCAAGTTCGCGACAGAACAGGTTTCTTTGAAACTTTCTGAGCCTTTTGCACTTTTCTGAGCTCTTTCTCCAAGATATCAGAGTCATCTGTACGTAAAAAAGCCAAAGAATTAATTTCCAATGGAAATTTGATTTTACTACTTTTAGGTTAGAATTGCCATTTATCCAATTTTTCTGACTCCTTTACAATCAATATCAATTCAATATTCTTACCTGAACGATTCAGAATCTGTCCCACGTACGATTTCTTGTTCCAGTAGAATGTCACAGAATCGCCGTTCTTTACGACATTTTCGTCTCAAATAACATTCGATTCTTTCACTATGCACAGGGACTGGTCCGCCGAACACTGAATGAGAAACATTTTCTGTTTTTTGTTGCTGTTGGAAGTTTCGATTTATACGGAAAACAAAAATGGAAACTAATGGGATCAACGCGAATTACAATATCACAGATTTTCATCCGAACAATACGAAAGCGAGGGAAACGATTTTCAACACGTGTTCTGTCGAGCACTCCCGAGGCGCCATGAAACTTCGCGGATCGACCACGTGATCTACGCCGGCACGTTTTTCGCGGTATTTTCACCGCCCAAAAGCAAGCGCGCGTACACTTTACATTATAAAATATTCTCCGAACAAACTACTCTCGATTTATTTTGTTACGCATTACGTGAATTTAGATAAAAACAATAATATTTCCAGCAAAAAATTTGTAAATTTCAAGATACGTGATAAGCAATTGATAGTTCAGATGTGTGTCTGGGTTGGAGACACTTGGTGCCAGGCATTTCCGGGAAGTCGAGAGGCGTCGCTATTGGCGCTCATGTAAGAGCGAGAAAGACACGGCGCCGAGTCCAAGAATCCGGGGGTCTTGCTTCGTTAGTCAATATACCAGGTGGCGAAAAAGGACTCTAACGGGGTAAAAAAGCAGGGAAATGTGCAGGGTCGCCTGACAATGAATAATAAATTATATCTAATTACTTATTAGATTAATAATAATAATAATAATAATAATAATAATAGGCCCCCTTAGCTAGAAGTATTACTTACGTAGTTCCTGGTTGAGGGGGAGACGCGGAGGATAACGCGGACAGAAGTGGTTTCCCTCGCCTGGCCAAAAATTCCCTTGTTTTTTTTGGCTAGGGGAGGGGGGGTTTAGCTGGTATGCATCTCGTGGAAGCTGCGATCGGGTGGGGGAAACCCCCTCGGCCCAGTCAAAGCGAGATGTGAGTCCAGCACACGAGCGTCGACGTTCCTCCCGGCGTTAAGGAGCAGTCCCTAACGCCGGGCGTAGCGAAGGCGCTTACGGTCTATAAAAGATTTTCCCTATTTTTTACCACGATAAATAAATAAATAAATAAATAAATAAATAAATAAATAAATAAATAAATAAATAATAATAATAATAATAATAATAATAATAATAATAATAATAATAATAATAATAATAATAATAATAATAATAATAATAATAATAATAATAATAATAATAATAATAATAATAATAATAATAATAATAATAATAATAATAATAATAATAATAATAATAATAATAATAATAATAATAATAATAATAATAATAATAATAATTCAAAGCTATTCATTTTATACCTTTAATAAAATAGACAGTTTTTTAGAATCTTTACTGTTCTTCGTATTATTTTCACCAAGTACCCAAACCCTCGACAGCGCACATAATATTCTGACTACTTCGCTTCGTAGTTGTAACAAATGAACACGAATGATGTTAAAGGTCTGATTATTGTTTTTTTATTATGTCTCATAAAATATTTGTTGTTTCCGTCGTCGTACGGCTCCACGTGTATCTCTGCTGAACTAGAACTGGATTGATCCTCTGTCTCGCTTGAAAGTCGCTTGAAAGTCGCTTGAATCCGCGCGTCCGACATCGTTGTCGTGGCGATTTCGGGCCCTACCAGGAGTCTTGCATTATCGCCCGCAGCGGGAGAACGTTCAGCCGATAAAAGTCGCAGCTGATCTCCGTGCTCGTGGAGGTTTTTCTCTCGGCCTGAAGATTAGTAGTCGCGCTCGGTCGGGTAAATCGTGGTGCTCGGCACGCTTGACGCAAAATATTTGCGGCGGGAAGAGACGCCTAGCGAAACCCATGAGGTCGACTATCGTTTCCTGGTTGGCGATTATGTCGAGATTGTTGAATTGTATGTTCACCACACGGAGATTTTCCGTCGGATCGTCGACAAGTATCACCTCGATGCCGATCTGCGCCTCCGTGTCTAGTTGGTCGAGTCCCACGAGCGTGTGCTTCTTCGACGAGCAGGGATTCTGCGAGTCGCGAGCGAGACTCGAGAGCGCGCGGGTCAGCGCGACCGGTGAGTTCAACTTCCGGCCCATCGCGTGTTCCGGCGAACCCAGCGACACCGGTGAGACCGGCGAGGTTAGCTCGAAGTAGCGGAGACTGCCGGAGACGCTCTCCATTCCCACGTGCTTGCGACTCGCCACGAGAAGCTCAAAGTCCGGGCCGATCTCCGGCATCGCTCCGACCAGGAGGAGACTGTGAACGGACTACGAGGTGCTGAGGTCGGCGGGTCTTTTGCTGTGCGCGGTTTTCACTCCGGAGACCTTCATTTTTTTAAATTTTAATTAAAAAATAAATAAATAAATAAATTAACCAATTTAGCTGGTGGTAATCGAGCGTAAAGAAATCGAATGTTACCTGAAATTCTCCGATACTGCGACCTAGCGACTGCAGCTCGACGGTCATCTGGTCGATGATGAACTTCACGATCATCGCGAGGCTAGAGCGATCGACGACTGCGATCAACGCTTGACTCCCTCTTCAGACTGTCCGGCTCGGCACCGACGTTCGGCTGCTGAGCCGGCGAGACGACGAGTCCCGAACCCTCGGAGAAACTCGTCAGAAACGCGTACATCGTGCGCATCGCCTCCACATTCTGCTCGTTCACGTGAACCACGAGACGCGGCAGATTTCCGGGTATCGTCACAGAAGGAAATTGCGGGTCCGAGGTGCTGACCACGCGCCTCTCGATCCGCAGCGTTGTTAAAACGATCAAGCACGTGGAGCGTTGACACTCGCCGACTTCTCGCGTGTTTCCAGTTGTCCAGACAACCGACGCCGCCTTCTGCTCTGCGTGCGACGTTTTCGTTTGACCTCTCTCCCAAATGTCTTCTTGAGCTAGATTCTCCGCATTTTTTTCCTCTCGCCAGCTCTGGCAAAGTCGCGAGACTCGGCTATTTTCCCCGCATTCCCGGCTGTGTGCTCGCTCGGTAAACTCGTATTTTTACCTGAAAAAAAAAAAAAAACAAAAAAAAACAATTAAATGAAAAAAATCACGTCGATCGTGCAATTTACAGTTTTTATTTGATTTATTTATTTATTTTATGCAGCTTCGATAGAAAAAAATGGCACCACAGGTTTTTACTTGATCGACGCGATGTCGAACTTGCGAGTTTCTTCGCTCTCACCTCCATTCCCAGTTTACTGGCTAGGCTATTCGCGGTTCTTGCTCCGGTCAACGAGACCCCGTTCGCCGCGGCTCGGAATTCTTGACGCGCTCTTGGTGGAATTATTCATCGTCGATTCTCGCTTTAGTGACGGATTTTTTCGAACTCCAAGTCGGTCTCGCTGCCTAACAAGTCGATGGTGTTCGACATTATTCGACGCTTCGGACCGCCGATGTCCTTGTCACCGTTGTGGCCGCCGTTCAGCATCCTTGTTTCTTCCGCAGAATTGTAACTATCGTCATCGACTTTGGGAGTCTTCGCCCATGAGGCCGTCGAATGAATATTCTGAACTGTTCTGTTAACACAAAAAATCCAATACACATGAAATTTTGTTGTTAAATCATATCGAAGTTTGCATCGTTAAAATGCAACGAATATTAAAAAAATATATTATTGTAATGATGCTAAAATTATTCTAACGATTCTAAGTAGTCATTATGGCGGTTAATCGTTATAATAATATTTTAAACCCAGTATGATATTTTGGATTCTTTAGAATAATTTTATTTTTATTTTTGTTGTATTCCAACAATGAAAATGTCAACATCATAAACCAATTTCTTTCCAACTGCAGTAACTAAAATTTGTTGATTTAAAAGGAACAAAAATCTCATGCACAAGTAAAAGTAAAACATTTATCAAGTGCAAAACGCCATTATTGAACCAGTTGCAAGAATTGTTGCCATCGTCTCAACGATTGGCAGAATCATAAACCCCCAACTTACGATGGATATCTGAAACTCCCTTGATGACATGGAAGCCTTACAAACTGACTTTGTACAGTTCATTGTCATCATCGGCATATGTCGACATGGTAATATGTCGACATGGTAAGCGCGCTAAGCGTATATGTGATTTCTCCTAGCGTTTATTCTGATGTGCTTTCTCGCTCATTCGCAGTTCATCCTACAGGGTGCTAAGCTCGACAATAAGAATCACATTCTTGTCAAACATTTCTATTGCTTCTCCGTCCTCGCTGGTGTCACTTGCCGCTTGGTGCTTCAGCTCGTCATTGTCCTTGCGTGCGGCAAAGTATTTGTTGTGCAGGACTCTGGCCTCATTATTCAGCCAGAGATTTGTCTGGCGCTCATCGTGCAATCAAGCCTCATGGGTCGCTCCAGCTGTGCAATCTCATGCTCACTGTCGTCCTTGAACTGGTGCTCCAACTTCCCGTGAATTCTGACCTGACAAGACATTTTCATGTGTTGATTTGCCCATTTATTTCTCTATTCGATTTATCCATTAGAATTCATACACACATATATTCATAAAAATGTACACACTCATTTATCCATTCAAAATTAACCCGTGGTGCTGGTTGACTTACGATACATATGACAGAGACTCTCGCTGCTGCTGGATGCTCCGCCAAAGCAGAGCTGCTCTCCGATTCCTTCTCCACGATGACTTCTTCCAAGTCGCAGTCGTTGCGCTGACCCAAGCTACCATCCTTGGACGATCCAGTGGTACCAGAGGTGGCTCGGAAAATCCATGGCAAATCCATCCTGCCGAACATGCTGCGTGTGTCCTTGTGTACAATTTTTATAAAAATTCTGTTTTTTTTTTTTTTTTCGAACTTACTTTATACACCGACGAGAGTCGAGTTTTTATTATTTATCGACCATCACTCGCGTCACTGGCCCCAAACAGCGGGTACACCATAACAGCGGGAGACATCATAAAAGTGAGGTTATAATAAGACGCTTCGCACTTTGACACTTTTGAAGTCTCAGAGGAGACATTCGGAATAGTCAATGGCATTTGTAATCATCGCGATTTACATGTTTTATTTACACGTGAACAAATTATCCCCGATGTGTCGTCGTCGTCGACGTCGTGTGTCGTCTTCACGGCAGTACCGCCTGCCGCATCGTCATCGTGTGTCGTCTACACGGCAGTACCGCCTGCCGCATCGTCGTCGTGTGTCGTCTACACGGCAGTACCGCTTGCCGCATCGTCGTCGACGTCGACGACGACGACGACACATCGGGGATAATTTGTTCACGTGTAAATAAAACATGTAAATCGCGATGATTACAAATGTCATTGACTTATTCCGAATGTCTCCTCTGAGATTTCAAAAGTGTCAAAGTGCGAAGTGTCTTATTATAACCTCACTTTTATGTCTCCCGCTTTTATGGTGTACCCGCTGTTTGGGGCCAGTGACGCGAGTGATGATCGATAAATAATAAAAACTCGACTCTCGTCGGTGTATAAAGTAAGTTCGAAAAAAAAACAGAATTTTTATAAAAATTGTACATAAGGACACACGCAGCATGTACGGCAGGATGGATTTTCCATGGATTCTCCGAGCCGCCTCTGGTATCACTGGATCGTCCAAGGATGGTAGCTTGGGTCAGCGCAACGACTGCGACTTGGAAGAACTGATCGTGGAGAAGGAATCGGAGAGCAGCTCTGCTTTGGCGGAGCATCGAGCAGCAGCGAGAGTCTCTGTCATATGTATCGTAAGTCAACCAGCACCACGGGTTAATTTTGAATGGATAAATGAGTGTGTACATTTTTATGAATATATGCGTGTATGAATTCTAATGCATAAATCGAATAGAGAAATAAATGGGCAAATCAATACATGAAAATGTCTTGTCAGGTCAGAATTCACGGGAAGTTGGAGCACCAGTTCAAGGACGACAGTGAGCATGAGATTGAACAGCTGGAGCGACCCATGAGGCTTGATTGCACGATGAGCGCCAGACAAATCTCTGGCTGAATAATGAGGCCAGAGTCCTGCACAACAAATACTTTGCCGCACGCAAGGACAATGACGAGCTGAAGCACCAGACGGCAAGTGACACCAGTGAGGACGGAGAAGCAATAGAAATGTTTGACAAGAATGTGATTCTTATTGTCGAGCTTAGCACCCTGTAGGAGGAACTGCGACGAGCGAGAAAGCACATCAGAAGAAACGCTAGAAGAAATCACATATACGCTTAGCGCGCTTACCACGTCGACATATACCGTGTGACAGGAATTTTGCGATTCCCTGTCCCAAGGCCATAGCCATCGAACAACGAAGGCGGCCCTCTGATTTTTCGGCTTCATTGGAGTTAGCGCATCACAAATCTTCCGTTCCGGAATTATATTTTTCGTTGAGTTATCGCATTTATCTTGTTATCCGTTATCGTTCACGTTACCGTCAGTTATCGATTTTATGTTTAGATTTCGGCGTTCTCGTATATGGAATTAGTTGCGATCTCGCGGTCAGGTCACCGAGTTCGTCGCGGTTCAGAGCCAACATAGCGGCTACCCGACGCACTCGGTGAGATCCTCTCAGGTGTATCAATATTTTATTGCAAAGGATCGGTGAAATTCCGACGCTCCCTTGTTGCGGGTGGATGAGAAAAATATTGGGTTGAGTTACGTTTTCCGTTGGAAGGCCGCAGTGGCGAACTCGCGATCGTTAGGCTGCTGCGGATCGCCAGATCGCATTTCCGTTTCCGTTTACCGTTTACGTTTATTTAGGGTTTCGTTGTTACGTTTATTATTTTTCTCACCCGCCCCGGAGAGAAAATCTGTTTGAAAACCGCCGCGCTGATTCGGAAACTTTCCCGAGCGAACATCGTCTCGGTCAAATTCCCGTTTAGCTACGTTTTTGGATCGGGTAATACGCTCGCCGCTCCGCGGCGATCGTAGTTTAGAGGTAGAGTGGGGGAAGAACCGAGCGCGCATGCTCGCGGCTCCCGAGGTACTCTCGCCCCACGCGAACTCTCTCTCTGCTCTCGGCTGTCGTACAAGTAGGTTCGGCGGAGCGCTCTCGCGTTCTCGCGCTCGCGGCGCGGCTTCGGCCGCGCCGACGGCCATGTTACCGTTCGGCAAATAATGCTATCGTTCAGCTACCGCTCTTTTCGCAATGTTCTCGTTCTGCTACCGCTCTTTTGCCACGTTCTCGTTCCGCTATCGTTCCGTTTGCCACGTTATCGTTTTGCTATCGTTCCTTTTGCTGCGTTATCGTTCTGCTATCGTTACGTTCGCTACGTTATCGTTTTGCAATCGTTCCCTTTGCTGCGTTATCGTTTTGCTCTCGTTCCGTTTGCTACGTTATCGTTCTGCTAACGTTCCTTTTGCTATGTTACCGTTTTGCTATCGTTCCTTTTGCTGCGTTATCGTTTTGCTCTCGTTCCGTTTGCTACGTTATCGTTCTGCTAACGTTCCTTTTGCTACGTTACCGTTTTGCTATCGTTCCTTTTGCTGCGTTATCGTTTTGCTCTCGTTCCGTTTGCTACGTTCTCGTTCTGCTACCGTTCGTTTCGCGGTTCTCGCTCTGCTATCGTGGTTTCCGCTGTTACCGCTCAGCTCTCGTTCGCATTGCCGCCTTGGTACGTTATCGCTCTGTTAACGCTGCTTCTTTCTCGTTATTTCCAGGTTGTCGTAAGTTACCGCTGATTATGTCTCGTTACCGCCACGTTACCGCCACGTTACCGCTCCGTTCACGAGCTCTCGTTTCTTTCCGCGTATTCTTTTTTGTGTTACGGAAATGTTAGAATTTACGTGTTTGTATAATCCGAGTCCTCATTGGGGAGGGAACCCCCCCCCCCCCCCCCACTCATTAAAGAACGTCTGTTAAATACTTAATTTTAGCGTTACGTTTTCCTTTTTCGGGTGACGCACCCGTCCGTCACTTGACCACCCATGCCCTCTCTCCATAACCTTGCACACTGAGCGACCCGTGGTGTACCGTAAACCGTCTGTTCAATCACCCGAGCCATTCAGTTCCGTTTCAGTTTCGTTTGAGTTACGTTTTGCGACGCGTTTTGCTACTTTCGCGGAAAATACAAATTAGCTGGCGCCCAACAGCTCTCGGGTGACGGTGATTGAACAGATAGGGCGAAGGTAAACGCGGAAATAAAAATCCACGGTTACAACCGATGATGACAATTAACTGTACAAAGTCAGTTTGTAAGGCTTCGATGTCATCAAGGGAGTTTCAGATATCCATCGTAAGTTGGGGGTTTATGTTTTTGCCAATCGTTGAGACGATGGCAACAATTCGTGCAACTGGTTCAATAATGGCGTTTTGCACTTGATAAATGTTTTTCTTTTACTTGTGCATGAGATTTTTGTTCCTTTTAAATAAACAAATTTTAGCTACTGCAGTTGGAAAGAAGATTTTTTATGATGTTGACATTTTCATTGTTGGAATACAACAAAAATAAAAAAAAAATATTCTAAAGAATTCAAAATATCATACTGGGTTTAAAATATTATTATAACGATTAACCGCCATAATGACTACTTATAGAATCGTTAGAATAATGTTAGCATCATTACAATAATATATTTTTTTAATATTCGTTGCATTTTAACGATGCAAACTTCAATATGATTTAACAAAAAAATTTCATGTGTGGTATGATTTAACAAAAAAATTTCATTGGATTTTCTGTGTTGACAGAACAGTTCAGAATATTCATTCTGCGGTCTCATGGGCGAAGACTCCCAAAGTCGATGACGATAGTTACGATTCTGCGGAAGAAGCAAAGATGCTGAACGGCGGAGACGACGGTGGCAAGGAGATCGGGGTCTGAAGCATCGAATAATGTCGAACATCATCGACTCGTCAGGCAGCAAGACCAACTCCGAGTTCGAAAAAATGCATCACTAAAGCGAGAATCGACGATGAATAATTCCACCAAGAGCGCGCCAAGCGCTCCGAGCCGCGGCGAACGGGGTCTCGTTAAACGTAGCAAGAACCGTGAATAGCCGAGACAGCAAACTGGGAACGGAGGTGAGAGCGAAGGAACTCGCAAGTCCGATAAAAATCGACATCGCGTCGATCAAGTAAAAACCTGTGGTGCCATCGATGCCTGTAAGTGTTTTTCATCCATCTTGTTTTTTTTTTAAATTTCCTATCGAAGCTGCATAAAATTTAAAAAAAAATAAAATAAAAACTGTAAATTGCACGATCGACGTAATTTTTTTCGTTTTTTTTTTTTTTTTTTTTTTTTTTTTTCAGGTAAAAATACGAGTTTACCGAGGGAGCACACAGCCGGGAATGCGGGGAAAATAGCCGAGTCTCGCGACTTTGCCAGAGCTGGCGAGAGGAAAAAAATGCGGAGAATCTCAAGAAGACATTTGGGAGAGAGGTCAAACGAAAACGTCGCACGCAGAGCAGAAGGCGGCGTCGGTCGTCTGGACAACTGGAAACACGCTAGAAATCGGCGAGTGTCGACGTTCCACGTGCTCGAGCATTTTAACATAACGCTGCGGATCGAGAGGCGCATGGTCAGCACCTCGGACCCGCAATTTCCCTCCGTGATGATATCCGGAAGTCTGTCGCGTCTCGTGGCTCACGTGAACGAGCAGAATATCAAGGCGATGCGCACGATGTGCGCGTTTCTGTCGAGCTTCTCCGAGGGTTCGGGGCTCGTCGTCTCGCCGGCTCAGCAGCCGAACGTCGGTGTCGAGCAGGACAGTCCGAAGAGGGAGTCGAGCGTCGATCGCAGTCATCGATCGCTCCAGCCTCGCGATGATTGTGCAGTTCATCATCGACCAGATGACCTTCGAGCTGCAGTCGTTAGGCAGTCGCATAGATCCTGGATAGTGCGTCGGCGTTCGTGTTGAGAGAGCCCTTTTTGTAGATTGGCTCGAACTCATATTCTTCTACCTTCATTCGTAGACGCATCAGTCGGCTGTTGGTTGGAGGATCAGTTGCCTTCAAAATCCAAATCAGCGGTTTGTGGTCTGTGACGATTTTGAATTGTTTTCCGTACAAGTATTGGCGGAAATGTTTCGTCGCCCAAGTGATGGCGAGCATCTCCCTTTCGGTCGTCGAGTAGCGTTGCTCCGCCTTGTTGAGGGTGCGAGAGGCGTAGGCGACCGGTCGGTCCTTTCCGATCGGTCCCTGCGATAGCACTGCACCGATTGCGTGGTTACTCGCGTCGGTAGTTAAAACGAACTCCTTGGTGAAATCCGGATATTGTAGCACAGGTGCGGTCGTCAATGCCGTGCGTAAGAGCTGGAAAGCCTGTTCCTGCTTTTCAGTCCAACTCCACGCGGCATCCTTTTTTAATAATTCCGCCAAGGGTTTCGCAATTTTGCTGAAGTCCTTGATGAATTTGCGATAGTATCCAGCGAGACCAAGAAATTGCTTTATTTGTTTGGGGTCACGTGGTGCGGGAAAATTCTTTACGGCTTCGATTTTGCTCGGATTCGGCTTTACTCCCTCTTCCGAGATCACGTGACCTAGAAATTCCAGTTCTGGGCGAAGAAATTCGCATTTATCCGGTTGCAATTTTAGGTCCGCTTCGCGTAGGCGCTTCAGTACGTCTAGTAGTTTTTTATTGTGCTCCTCCAATGTGTTACCGTAGATGATTATGTCATCGAGGTAAACAAAGCACGTGTTGCCGATCAGTCCACGCAACGCGTTATTCATCATCCGTTGAAATGTTGCAGGTGCGTTTTTGAGACCGAAAGGCATCCTATTGTAATGGAAGTGTCCTGATGGCGTTGAGAATGCCGTTTTCTGTTTATCTCGCTCGTCCATCGGTATCTGATGGAATCCAGAAGCGAGGTCGAAGGCGCAAAAGTATTTGGCTCTTCCTAATTGATCCAGTATCTCGTCGATGCATGGGAGCGGATAGGCGTCGTGAGAAGTTTTCTCGTTTAATTTTCTGAAATCGATGACGATTCTCCACTTCTTCTTTCCCGATGCATCGGATTTCTTCGGAACGACCCAGAGTGGGGCGTTGTACGGCGAGTCGCTTGGCTCGATGAGCTCTTGCTCTAGCATGTCACTGACCTGTCTGTCAATTTCCTCCTTGTGTGCCGGAGGGTACCTGTACTGCTTGACGTTTATCGGAACGTCATCAGTCGTAATGATGCGGTGTTTGACCGCCTTTGTACCTGGGAGTGGATCGCCAGGTAGAGCGAACACGTCGGGGTAGGACGACACGATGTCCCACACCTGTTCCGCTAGCTCGGATGGCACGTGCTGCAGACGCACGTTTTCTTTGAGCGTTCGGATTCTGTCTGCCGAGTTATGCTCCTTAACGTGGTGAATTCTCAATGCGTCCGTCGTTGCGTCTTGGCGCACCTCCGACGGTGAGAGGGTAGGCCCATCGAATGGTAGCCCACGCACGAGGTTCACTGTAACCCGTTTGGGTTCCTCCGAGTCGTTAATTACTGGCACTCGGGCTTCATAGTCCTTGGCTTCGAGCACGCAAGGAACTATGGACTTTAAATTTTCTTCACTTGTAATGGCTGGTCCGTTCGCGATGTTTGTCGGTACGGTAATAAAATGAATTGATCTCGCGGGAACAATGATGGAAAGAGGTTCGAATTTGAGTCGCCTGCCGTTAAACTCCAGGAAGTTGTCCTTTCCGATGCCGATGTACGTTTGGTATTTTTCCATGAATGGAATGCCAATTAGTCCGTCCTCTTCGAGGGGAAAATCGTCTGGAATTACGTGGAAAATTTGTTTCTGTCCTTCACATTCCTGTTGCGTGATGAACAGCGATCTATGCAAATCGTTGCCCATTCGGAATTCTGTGCTGAGCTTTTTGTCTACCAGAGATGATCCCTTCAAGTTGCCCAGTTTTATTAGACTGATAGCGGCACCAGTGTCTAATAAAAATCTCCCTGGTCTTCGTAGATCGGGCATCGAGAGTTCGACGACTCGCTTTGCCGATCCAATGGAATTAATTCGGGGGACTGTTCCTCTGTCTCTGTTTCTTCGGCATCCTTCGTTGGCACGTGGTTTACTCGTAAAGGCGGGCGAGGTGGAGGCATCTCTTTCCGAAAACCCGATGGCTGCGTAGGTGCGCTCGATCTTCTCTGAGAGTCATAAATTTTCGTGCGGCAGTTCCTTTCGAGGTGTCCCGGTCGCTGGCAATAGTTGCAGGTAACCTGTGGGCGTTGCGTCGAAGATGCGGCGATGGCTGGTCGGTTTGACGGGCGCTGTGAGAGTAGTGGTGTGCCGGGGTTACGCTCAGCGCTGTTGAGTGTGCGTGTCATCATTTCTCGAGTTAGGTCGTAGGCCTCAGCGGCCTGCGCACTCGCGATCGCTGCACGGATGTTTGACGGTCTTTGCGCGCGCACTTCGGTCGAAAGTTCTTTACGAAGGCCTAACAGGTATTGTTCGAGGCCTTGTTCGCGTTCATATTCGATAATAAATTTCCGCCGCGTTTCGTCTGCTGTAGAATTCGCGAGCACGGCTAACACCTGATTCTGGACTTCGAGAAATCTGTACGTGAATTTTGACACAGATTCGTTTCGTCCTTGGAACGTACGTGAGCGTTTATCGCGGAAAACGCTGACCGGCTGTAAATTTCCGAATAGAATGCGCAGTGCACCATATAATCTTTCGTAAGAGTCAGTTTCGTACTCTTGGAGTTCACGCGCCGCGTCACCAACGATTCTTTTCGCGATTATTAACCGACGGAGATAGTCTTGCCGCGACACTTGTGGTCGCACGTCTTCGATTGACGCTATGAAGGATTCGACACCAATGTTTTTCCCATTGTATTCGCGGATTAACTCGATCGCCTCTTGTGGCGTTATTTCTTCGAATTGTTCAGATGTGATACTTTCCGGTCGCGAGAAATGTTCGTTTTCGCGCACTTCCTTTTCATTTTGCCGATCGAGCACTTTGTTTATCGCGTTTTTCAGGGATTCGCTCACGTTAGAGACCGACATAGTGTGTGTTTTTATCGAGCTTGTCTCTGAATCGGTTGCGATGCTGACGGGATCGCGGTATTGAGTAAATTGGTTTTTACTCACCGATTTTTTGTTTAAGTCCAGCGTTGCTCTTTTCCCTTTGTAGATTCCTGGTGTTGTCTCGTCGTTCCAATGCTTCTAACACTTGGAGTTGGCACACCCCACACTTAGCACCAATTGTGATGTCGGGAATAGGTGAGGAAGGGTTTTTATTGGGGGAGTAGCAAACTCGGCTACGAAGCGCGGTACTTGGACGGACAAAACGCGGTTGACACCGTTTCGGAACTACAAAGTCTTTATTTCAAAGTTACAGGATCGATGTCGCGGACTTACTGACTCACGAAATAACGCGGGAGGTGTCTATAAGGGATAGAACTGTGGGAAAAAGGGGTCTTGGTGGGGAGGAATTTTGGGAGAGCCTGGAACGTTCGGCGGGAAAAGGCGCACGTGTGGCCGGTTTCCGGAGAAAGGCGGTCAGCTGATTAGGCGAGGCCCACGTGGGGAACAAGCGGTAAAAAGAAACGTAGGAGAGGAATTTGAGGAAAAGTCACGTAGGCCGCGTAACTGGTAGTATCGTCATGCAGGCGATAACAGCTGCGTTTTAGGGAACTCTTGAGATGTAGCGCGCGGCGTTGAGCCGAGCCGCGGGGCAGGAAGCGATAAATTAGGCATGCAGGCCCATGGGTTAACGGTACGGGGAGTCGAGACGACAGGAAAAAAGTAGGTGGACGATGGGGACTCGTTACAATATCGATAAAAATAACTAGGTCAACATTTTCGTAATTCATCATAGTTTACGGTTATAAAAATAATCAAAATAAACAATGAACGAAATTTGTATTTTATTTATGTCTTTTACTAAGAAAAGGTACCAAATAAAATAGAAATTGTTTTTATTTTTTATTTTGATTATTTTTACCGTAAACTGTGTTAAATTACGAAAATTTTTACCTAGTTATTGTTGTCGATACGATTATTCCATTTGACGTCAGATTTTTTTTTTTTTTTTCATTTTTTTCATTTTTTATTTTATGGATGAATCAAATATGAGAATAAAATTCTAAAAAAATTCACAGATGCTCCGTTTCATATAGTCAATAATTGAAAAAAATTAGGCGAAGATTGGAGTCGGTTGGTTTTTTTTTGTACGAAATCCCGCGGAATGACCCAAATATAATTTTGTAATTATTAACGCAAATCATTATTTGGGCATTTCGATAAAACCATACAATTATTTTGAAGAAAATGACTGTAACATTTATTTGTAACATCGTAATGATATATTTGATTCTAGTGATCATTTCGCTCTTTGATAATAATAAATATAGCTCATTGTATATTTTGATTGATCTAGATTCCACTGAGGACAATCCAACGATGGCAGAGTAACATATTGAGTATCGAATCCGACACAGGTGATAATGGAGCATCTGCAGGCTCTGCTCACATCAATGCTAGCGACAACAACCCCGGAATTGACATCCCTAGCGATTCTACTAGTAATAGCAGCTTTAATGATGATATCGCATCAAGTATTTCAAGCACCAACTCAACAATCGCATCTGGTATCACTGATAACGCATCAAGTATTGCAAATACGGAAACAAAACTTGATTTGTGTCCTCTTGCGAGCACTAGCATAGATGATGGCGATTTCACGGATAGTGAAAGTGATCCCGATAATGCATGTGATAATGTGCAAGAAAGCGGTAGTGACAGTACGTCATTCGGGCAATTGCTGTATGAAAATAGTGCAAAGAGCGTAGATCATAGTGTATTGACACTTTTGGACTTATATGTACAGCACAAATGGACGAAAGCTAGTCTAAAAGATGTTCTCAAAACGTTGCATGAAATGCTGCCTCAAGAGAATCAAATGCCAAAGAATATTTACAAATTATTTCAATATGCCGAAGACTTCGCCCCTCCCTTCAATGAAATCAAACACTTCTATTGTAGGAAGTGTTCACACTATAACGGCATAGACAGTAAAATTGATAAATGCTGTTCATGCGGTGCAGGCAAAAAAAACATCCATTTTTTTTTCGAAATGGATGTTCATGATCAAATAAAATACTTATTTGAGAATCGGAATCTTTATGAGAAATTGATATACACATCGTCATGTGGCGACGAAAACGTTATCAGTGATATCACAAGCGGCTCTGAATATATTCGAGTAAATTCGCGCGAGAATAGACAAAGATACGATCTAACGTTGATGCTGAGTACGGACGGTCTCGAATTGGTTGCAAGTTCAAAGAGTAATTGTTGGCCATTGACATTCGTAATTGCTGAACTTCCGAAACATTTGAGAGAATCATTTCTAACGACTATAGGCGTCTGGTATGATAGTGAATGCAAACCGTGCATGAATACTTTTCTTGCACCATTTTGTTCGAAAATTAAAAAATGTTTTGAGGATGGAATCAGCTGGGTGCATCCAACGACGAGAGAAACAATCGTATCTAGAATTGTAGCCCCTTTAATCATAGCTGATGCTCCGGCCCGACCCCAATTCAAAATATTCAGAATTTTAACGGTCGATATGGCTGCAACATTTGCGAAATAAAAATGAAACGACCAATAAGAATCGAAGGCAAAAGAAGTTCTCGCATATATCCTTTTAACGACGAGGATAGTCAATTAAGAACCGGTATAAGAATGCAAATACTCGCTCAAAAGGCACTTGAATTAGATATAAAACATGTCAAAGGTGTAAAAGGAAGTTCCGTTATCACCACCCTGCCCCTTCTCGATCTAGGGACATGCTTATTGCCTGAATTCATGCACTCCGTATTGTTAGGCGTAGGACGACAGTTTGTAGAATTGTGGATTGCTAAGCGAGGGCCTTGGAGTATCAAAAAAGATACTGGAAAGATTGACAGTTTTTTGTTAAGCATTCGACCACCATATTTCTTTAACAGAATGCCACGACAGATAACGCTTTCGAAGTTCTATAAGGCATCTGAATATTATAATTTTATTCTGTTCTACTCGCTTCCAGCGATTGCTGATTTTTTGCCAGATGCATATTTGCAACATTGGATTCTATTGGTGAGATCGTTATTCATTTTGCTTCAAGAACGAATTCCAAAAAGCCCAGACCTTGAGCAAGCAGAAGTTTATCTGAAATTATTTGTTAAGCTAACTCCAACACTGTACGGCGATCGTGAATTATCATATAATTTGCACCAACTTCAGCATCTTGTACTCGTTGTCAGACGATGGGGTCCTCTATGGGCAACATCGGCATTTCCATTCGAAAATTTCAATGGATTTCTTGCTAACTGTGTTCATGGCACAAAACACTTAGGCCAAGAGATTGTTAATAACATACGGATTGCTCAAGGTGTACAAACGCTCAGATATCATGTCGCGAAACATAATGTTACCCCTACATCATGTATTGAAAGTAAGCCCCAGGTAATTGGCACGAGTACAGTTTTGACAGCGGATAATTACGAATCACAATTACTAGCATCTCACGGTCTCGATCCAAAGAATTTACTCGTTTTTTCTCGAGCTAAAATTGATCGTGAAGATTATACATCAAAAATGTATAAAACGACGAAAACCAACAGCTACACCGTGCAAGTAAATTTGAAGAACAATTCAATAATGTATGGATCGATTCGATTTTTCTTCTTCATTGATAACGGCGTATTGTGTTTTTTGCTTGAAAGCTTCACTGTTGATCACACGAAAATGTTTTATAATTTGAACACACAAGCTAAAGTAGACCATGTTATTCCCATAAAGGAGAGTAAGTCCCTACTTGTAATTAAATTAAATAAAATAAAATCGATGTATCACCTTATACGAGTGGGCGATTATGTGTGTCGGCGACCGAATCGATTCAAGAAAGTATTCTGAAATTGTAATGTTCAACAATGTATGGTATAAAAATGAGTAATATGTTAATACATTTCATTACATTTAGAAGAGTCGTTTATATTTTCATTATACACCCGTAAGCATAATATTAAAAGATAACAGATATATGATCATTGAATGATATTCTATGATCTCCCTGGGGCATTCACCGATTATCGACAGGGTCGCGGCCTTCGTGTTTTTTTTTCCTTCTGAGATGTTGTAGAGCAACAAAAAAAAAGACCCTAGATGTTTTTTCAGATAAAAAAATTGTTTTCGTAATTACGTCGAATCTGAATCTCATAAAGTACACTGACGATTTTTAGTTTTTATTGCAGAAAATTCTGTGTTCAATCACAATTGTGTTGAGCCTAGGCCCATAGTGGGGCGACGCTTAGATTAAAATCTAAAAAGGAAACAAAATTAAAAAAATATATAAAATAATACCTCAAATTCGAATTTCTTTAAAGTACTACGATGATTCGTTTTAAATTTTTATAGTAAGTTCTGTGTCCAAAAACAAATCCTCCCCCCCTTGTTCAAGGAATCGTCATCCGGCGGCCTTAATTTCTTTTAACTTGGCATCGAGACGTTACCATGTCTCTTGATACGATTAGACGTGATTAGATGTCAACGAATATAAGTTGATATATGTTCAGGTACAGTACAGGATGATCAGGTACGTCACTGTACCGTATCAGGTTTGACACAACCTGAGCAGATATTTTCACAACTGATGTCAAATAGGGGTTGAAACGTT
>OZ035870.1:6160553-6481277 GCA_964034905.1 Itoplectis maculator
TTAGCATTTCATTAATCGGCGTATATCCGTTACATCTTAGCGTTGCCCTCATTGCACGGTTCTGCGCTTTTTGTAAAGCGTCCAATTCCTTTTTATTCATATAAATTCCTAACGTATTACAATATTCTAAATGGGGTGCTATTATTGTTTTATATACCGTTACCCGTGTATAGGGTGATAGGTCTTTCCCGATTCGATATAGATAGTTTGCCTTTTTACCAACTTTTCTGGTTACCATTTCCACGTGTTTGTCAAATTTTAACTTGTTGTCAACAATTACTCCTAAATATTTAAAATTCTCTACCTCCTCTATTTCTTGTCCATTAATCACCAGTTTTGTGTTATTCTTATTAAGTACCGCCCTTATTCCCCTTACATACTGTGAGGAATTTCCCCGCTGGGACTCACAACCCCGGCTCTTCACCACCACACCGGTCCGACCGAATTCTATAACTGAATTTAATAAAACCCAAAACTCGTCCAAAATCTACACGCCACGAAACTCAAACTAAATCATTCACAAATAACACGGGACTGTTAATCGAACGGTTGGGCGCCAGGTACCGAAGTACCGCCGGTGAACCACCGACTTACTTTGTCGTCGATAAAACAGGTCCCGTGGTCGGACTGGGCGGCGATGCGGTGTCAAGCCATAAGACACGCAACTAACTCAGGCTCCGCGAGCTGGATATAGTAGAGGGGCTGTTCGAAATAAAGGGTGACAACAACGCGAAGCTTCGGGAAAACCGTTAGCATTTATTCACCAAAATTCCCGGGCTGCACTCGATTTTGGGTCGAGGCGCAAGTACGGTCACATTTAATAATTTGACAGTCGTCGTAGAGAACCGACACGCTTTACAGAATAATAAAAAAAAATAAAAGGCGAAATTACAATGAGAAATTAATCGGTAATAAGAGATAACCGCACTTCGATAGCGAAAGCCAAAACGGGAGCCAATAACCGGGAAATATCGCTGAGACAACCCACGGAAAATAGTTGAATCGAATTACAATAATTGAACTTAATTAATAAACGAAAAATATTACGGGAAAAGATTACGAACTAAATTATAATAGAATGGTAGAAAAATCTGAGGGGGGAGGCAGCGTCAGATAATCCTCGAGTCGCCGAAACAGATGTACGGGAAAGAAAGAGAACCGGCAATGATTCGAGCGGTAACCTAGAGATAACCGACCACTTAATACAATAGCGAGGAAGAAGCAACATAATACGAAAATAACACACGCAAAAGATTCCCCGAACTCAACGCTCCCCGAAGATAACCGCAGCGGACGTCGTAGGTAGAGAACCGTAGGGGGAAAGCGTGAGCCGGGGGGGCGCTCGACGTAAACACGGGCGACCTTGAGCGAGCTACTCGCCGGCTTCGCGGAAACAACGCAGAGAACCGTGTACGCGAACTATCTCGTTTAGCGAGAGCCTCAACATTATTTAAGAAAACTATTTCGGGTAAAACCAGAGAACCGACTTTAGAAAATACGCGGGAATTGACTCGGCACCGGGGGCGACAGGTGCACGCGAGACGCAAAAATAAACTACAACACAGAATTCTCAAAATATACGATAACGTTAATTCCCCGCGCACCGTCGCTTAACCCGGCCCGTCGCAAAAATACTAACTAAATTGAATGGAACGCTAATGATTTAATTACGTGAAATGCAAGCAGCTGGCGTCGACCAAATTTTGGGCCGGGAATCGCTCGTGCCCGGAGACGCCGGGTGGCCGCGTGATCCGCCATTCCGCGCGTCTACAATATTACTAACCAAAAATACGAGACTCAAAAACCCGCGCGGGTCTGGCGATATCACCTGGCCGAACGACTCCCGTCCTCACAAGAACAATAAATGGGTGGTCAGGCTCACCGGAATCTCCGTCGTCACCCACGATGAAGAAATCTCTGCTCTCGGGTCGGCGTCGTCTACACTCGTCCGCAGTCCGTCGAGGAAGTGAAGTCGAGTCGACGCCGGCTCAGTGGCGTCGCGGCGGCGATACCCCCCACCCTGCCCACTTGCCGACCGGCTCGCGCGCTCGCACCGTTGGATTGGCGCTCGCTATGCGGCGTCTGTGGCCGCGCCTGCGCATCGCGTCGCGCGCGGCGGCGCGTAATTTGAACGCCACCGCGTTCCCTCAGCCCGGGAATTGTTGGCCGAGGCGCGCGGCGATGCAACGCGCGCGTCCGCCACGTCCTTACTGTCTGCCCTATTTTCGGGCCGCAGCACGTAAATGTCCGGAACACGGAGGTCTTCCCCTTGGACCCCGGAAATAGCGTCGAGGGGGGCGTGGGGGCCCTCACACCGGAATCCGTGGCCTTTGGTACATCAGTGATATTGGCCCCACAATAAAATGTCGCAACGCTGCAATTAGACGCCCCTCGACTGGAACTCTCGGAGCCCTTTCTTGGTGGGGCGCCGGGGTGGCCGGGCCGCGACCTTCCGTGCCGGCGGGATGGTCCAGCGCCAGGCTGGGAAGTCGGGGGAGGCGGGTGACACAGTAAAATCTCGGTCTTTTCTCCGCGCGCTCCCTTGGCATCCAATTCCGCGGACACCGATGTTCTGGTGTCCGCCTGCGACTCGGACGCGCCGAATCTGGCCGAAAATTAGGTGTCCGATTTGATAAACGAGAACTGAATGAGGTAATTCGGCGTCTCCAGATGTTTGAGAGCAAGACAGTCGATGAAAGCGACGTGGACGGAACACGCGCGAGCGGAGTGTGCGGGGGCGGCGAGCGGCGGTTCGTGGACAGAGCGTCCTGATGTAGATGGTGGAGTAGAGAGATTCCGGGGCGAAAGGGAACAATATAGTCTAACTCAGCTGAACTAATTTAATATTAATAACGCAATAAAATTGGGAACGAGAAACGATGAATGGATGACTCGAAATTGAAATAGTTGTCCCGCGAAACGCCGAATAATAATTACTTAACCGCAGAGAACCGACAATAAAAGACAACAAAAATTAGAGAGCCGTTGCATCCTCGGCGGACCTGCCGAGATCCGGAGCGACGAGCACCGACCCAAGTGTCGTAAATCCGGCACTCCTCGCCGTTACACAGTGCGCAGGTGGCGAGGCGAAAAATCTCGTCACAATACATACATTTTGTCTTTTTTACATTTATTTTCAATTTATTATAACCTAACCATTCACTTATTCTTTGTAAGTCTATATTTAGTTTATTAGCTATCTCGTGTTGGGATTTGCCTGCCACGTATATTGCCATATCATCCGCAAAAAGTTTCGCTTCGCTATGTTTAAGTATTTTTTCTATGTCATTTATGAACACTATGAATAAAAACGGGCCAAGGCTTGTCCCTTGTGGAACACCGATTTTATTCACTTTCATTTCTGATGTTGTGCCAGCGTATTTTACTTTCTGCTTCCGATTTGACAGGTAGTTTTTGAACCACTCTAGGGCGCTTCCGCTAACTCCGTACATTTCCAATTTTTTTAGTAGCAATTCTCTGTCTAAGGTCTCAAAAGCTCTTGTTAAGTCAATAAAAACAACACCTACATATTTCCCTTCATCGCATTTTTGTTTCCAATCTGATATTACATATTGTAACGCGGTTTCACACGAGTGGTTACTTCTGAACCCAGATTGTCGGTTACTTAACAATTTATTGCTCTCAAAATATTCTACTATTTGGACTTTTACTGCCGTTTCTAGCAATTGTTCGTATACCGGCATTACATTTATCGGTCGCAGTTCTTCAGCTCTCGTCGTGTTTTTGATTTTTGGAATTGGTACAACTACTGATACTTTCCATTCCGTAGGTACTTTGCCAGTCCTCATTGATTCATTAATTAGATTTAACATGTCTGTTCCCAATTCCTTCAGCGCTTCTCGTAAGATGTTAGTATTTATTCCATCCGAGCTATCCGATTTATTGTCCATGTTATTCATTATTTTATTCATTTCTGTTAGGTCAATTTCATAAAAATTTTCTATCCTACAATTTACTGTTATATTATACGTCAGTTCTTTTTGTTCTAGTCCTATTTGTATTTCGTTGGCTATCTCTGTTATGCTGTCTATAAAATAGTTATTTAGTGCATTTACCATTTCTGTTTTGTCTTCAATTTTGATTCCTCTACACGTAATGTGAGTCGGTACCGTATGTCTGTCGCTCTGTTTGCTATTTACAATTTTTTTAAGTGTTTTCCACATTTTCTCTGGTTTGTTCTTATTTTTGTCAATTTTTTCTTCATAGTATGCTCGTTTGTTTTGTCTGATTTTACTTACAACACAATTTCTGGCTATTTTGAACTCTCTCCAGTCCTCGCTCTCTCTTGATTGTTTCGCTTTTTTGTATAAGTCGTCTCTTACAGCTGTTGACTCCTCTATCTCTGTATTGTACCACGGTGAGTTCGACCAATTTTCTTTAGTTTTTATTAATTTCCACGGTGCAGTCTCATTTAGAGCGTCTCTTATATTTCCTATAATTTTCGATGCTTTGATATCTATATCTCCTGACGCGTTGCTATTATTATTACGATCAATGTCGCTATTAATTTTGCGAATATTTTCCCTTAGCTTTTCGTCCGTGAAGCCTTTAAAGTTTCGCGCCCAGAACTCCGTGCTCTTTTTTTCGTCCGTCCCTTCGAATATTATATTTATTATCGAATGATCTGTAATTTTTGGTGTGTGCTTAACTTTAACTTCGGTCTTTATGTTTGTAAATACTAGGTCAATGATAGTTTCAGATTTTTCTACTATTCTCGTCGGTTCCTTTACTCGCTGTTTTAGTCCAAGAATTCCCATAGCTTCACATACTTTCTTTGCGTAGAACTCCCCACTTAGTACGTTCAAATTAAAATCTCCGGTTATTATACAGTTATAATTAGTGCTTATTATATCAAATTCGTTTTCTAATATTTCGACAATTTAGCGTCGCTGGTGCTCGGCGAGTGATATACTCCAGCTATGATGCCGTTGTACCATTTTTCTTTTATTTCGATTGCAATAATCCACGCGATTTGCTTATAATTTTTATTCACTATAATCTTATGTTTTATATTATTTCTTACGTGTATTATTACTCCGCCCGTTTTGTTGTTATTTGTGTCACACCTTATCCCCGTATAATTTTTAAAGCTGATTTCATTTTCCTCCACCTCGTTTATTATATGTGTTTCTGTACATATTATAATACTCGGCTACATTTTATTGACTATCTGGTTTTCGATCTGTGATTTGTGGTATAGTAATCCCTGCACATTAATACAAATTAGCTGCTATTTCCTGATATTGTACTCGATGTCGCGGTATTTTTTTTCTATTGCTCTTCGAGTGAACGGGCATTGCCTGTCACGCGCCGAGTGATTGTTATTATTATTATTTTCGGGACTTCCTGCGCGCTGCGTTTGTCTTATACAGTTAATACATTTTACCTCGTCTGTGTCACAATTTTCGGTCTTATGTTCTCCAGCACATTTACTACAAGCTACCTTATTTTTACAGTCCCTTGCGAAGTGGTTGAGTCCTTGGCAGTTGAAACATCGCACTAGTTCGATGTGTTCCATCACCTTGCAGATTTGGAAACCGATTTTCACTCTGTTGTTTGCCGTCCACTTTTCGAAGATCTCCGGGGTTATCGATGTTATTATTACGCTGCTCTGGTACTTCCTGTCCTTGTACTTTCGTACGATGCGAATGTCAGTCCGCGTTAAGCTGTTTTGCCTTGTGATGAGCTCCTCGATTTCTTCGTTCTCCTTTTCTGCTTCTTCTTCTTGCACTCCGACAATCTTCATCTGCGGCCTTCTTCCTTTGGGGATTTCCACTTGAAAGTCACCCATTTGAGAGTTGACTGCTGCTCGTAGGATGTTGCTTTCCTCGTTGTCTATGCATGATACTGCTATGCCTCCGTCTCGTATTTTGTGGATTCTGGTTATTCCGATTCCCAGGTTGACTGGTTCGATTTTCGACTTCAATATTGTTTTGGTCCGTTCACTTTCGTTGTTTTGCTCGTCTCTGCTCAGCTGTTGTCTTGCTCGGTCCCGTTCCACCTCGTTTCCTCGTACGCTGTCATTTCTGTTGTTCTCGTTTCCACCTCGGTCACTCTTGGGTTTTGGTTTTATTATTACTGTTGCCTCGGTCCTTCGTTGCTTCACTGCACTTGCAAAAGTTTGTTTGTTTACTACCGTGTTCGCGTTATTGTTTATTCCCGGTCGATTTTGTCCTTTTTCCAACATAATCACTTTTTCTTTTATTTCCTTAAGTTCATTCATCAACGTCACTGTCGCTTTTTGTATTTCCATTTGTATCGTATTTTTTATCATGTCGTATATTCCCCTCTCATTTCCATCTATTTCGCCACGTACGATCTCGATCTCGTCTTCACCTTCTCTCCTCCTCTTCTTATTTCCCGGGCTTCGGCTCTCCGCATACCGGACCACTGATCTCAATTGTCCTCCACACGGAACCAGTGTATTATCCTGGTTCCACGTTTTATGCGATTTGCCGCATCTCGAGTGGAACTTTCTGTTGCACTTATCACACACAGATGCCACGCGGGCGATCTCGTCCTCGCATTTCTCGCACACGAATTCGCTGTCACTCATGATCATTCGGTATCCTTTTCACTCACTGATGGTAATTTTCCGGCGTACCCTGGGCCTATTGACCTAGTTATTGTTTCGGTACACCGGAGCACTCGTGTCGCCGCGGAATAATTGCTGGTCACGGGGCCTGTCCAATATGGCTGACCCCGGTTTTCTGACAGCTCATTTGCTGATTTTTAGCACCGATTTCTCGTCCACTGCAACTTTCACGCTCGTTTTTCTTTTACCGAATGACACAGCACTGTTGTTGGAACACCATGTACGCGTACTTGCAATTCTAGTAGATCACCGACCCGAGAAATTCGACTTAGCGTCGGGACCGCCACGGATACCCGACAGAAAGAGAGAGAGAGAAAGAGAGAGAGATCAGAGTAATATTAACCCATTAACGTCCAAGCGTCCCGATTTTTTACCAAACTTTCAACGCGATTATTTTTTATGTTATCGGCGTTGAAAAAAATTCGTTTTCAGGTATATCGACGTAGAATTTTATGCTCTTTCAGAATACCGGCCCAAAATTTCGATTAGACATAAAGAAAAAAAAATATGGCCGATTCAAGCGTGAAAAGCGTGAAAATTGTTGAAAAAAACCTTTTTGTGCATTTTTTTTTGCAATGTTACCGCAATGAATTCATATTGTAATCACGATCAGAGGTGATCGGAATAGTTAAAGTTTAACAGGGAATTTTCATGTAATCATTGAACCACTCCTTTTTACAATATGGCGGCTAGAACGTAAATATTCTACAAAAACATAAGCTAATTTATTTCTCGGAAACTATTGAGCTTATGTTGCGCCCCGATAAACGAATATTGCGTTAATTATGTTCGAACGATTGTCGAACATAATTTAACCTACATGGCGCAACCGCGAGTCTTCGCGAGCCGGAATACGCTGACGCAGCTGTCGCAATCGATGGAGCAATCGACCTGCGATCGAGCCACCTCGATTTGCGATAGCTGAATTGCACATTTTTTCGGCAATTGCCCCTGGCAATTGCCATCCGAATCTTCAGTCCGTTTTCCATCACGACCACGGTCGGACGTCTCCGACGTGAGGACTCGCAGTCCGAGCCTAATTATTAGTACATAATTACGGGCTGACTGAATAAGTTGAAGAGTGTAACGACTATTATCAAAATACCGCAATAAACCTTTTCTTTAATCGTAATCACGTGAGTTCCAACTCTTAATTGACAAACGATCCCCAAAATAATTAAATAAATATTATCCTTCGTCCGTATTCTAACTGATACGCGACGAGCGGCATAACATTTTGGTGGCAGCGGTGGGATCTGTCAACGTGAAGATTAACAGAAAAGTTCGGGTAATAATAGCGTAAGCCGTGAGGGAACGAGTACTCACGCAATTGTGAAGTAAAACCCAGCGCTAAGCCAGACACGTAGACGTCGGGGCAGATAGCCTGGTACCGGTCAACACGCAGACGTTGATCCGATGGTGCTACGGACGAGTAAGTGACGCACCCAGAGGAGGAATCAACGAGGAAGCGGACCAATCACGAAGGAAGGAAGCGTCCGAAAAACCGGCAGCCAGAGCCGACGAGATACGACGACGACACGGGGACCGCAGGACGGGGCAGGAATCGGCGAGAAAACGCATCTTCTCTCCATCCCGTAAGTGGCGGTTACCGCATTTCCATAACTACCGAAGCCAGTCGATAGGGAAAATTTTTTCGTAGAAACGCAAAGTGTAAAAGAAATTTCGAAGACAAACTCGCGAACGTTTTGGGCCAGCCAGGGCAGTTAAACTTCGCGTAGCGTCACATGCCGGGTGACGATTCGAGAGTGCCATTGCGCCGGGGTAATTCGCTGGACTCTACCTTGCCGGGCGAAGCGGTTAGTCCTACGACCGGGGTAGAGGCAGCTCTAGGCGATATAACTCTACGAGCTAGACGCGCCTTAGGTGAGTTATCGCCCACCGGTCGAATACCCGCGCGCAGACAAACCTTAATCGCGCACAGATTCAATCTGCAATTTGGCGTAAATACCCGGAGAGGGACATCCTTCGGGGACAGCAATCCGGAAGATACGGATATGGCGGAAGGACCAAGCGATCTGGTACCCCTCGTTTCCGACGACATGGTGGACGAAGAAATCGCGCAGATGAGGGAGAATCTGCAACACTCGCCCCTACCAGAGGAATCGAACGCGACGGGCAGATACGGAAGCCCCACCGGGAATCCGGGGGCAATACCGCGCGGTAGGTCGCGCGAGGGGAGACGCAGGTTGATTTCCCGGGACCGACGTCGACGACGCGACGCGGAAGAGGCACGGCGAGAACGCGAGGCGAGAATACGCGAGGCGCCGCAACGATACGCGTCACCGGAATCCCGCGAGCTGTTGTCTCGCACGCTGCGAGAAGCAAACGGTGACGAAACGGAGTACATTCTGATACTCGAGAAACGGGT
Organism: Itoplectis maculator; assembly: GCA_964034905.1. Lineage (NCBI taxonomy): Eukaryota > Metazoa > Arthropoda > Insecta > Hymenoptera > Ichneumonidae > Itoplectis > Itoplectis maculator. The sequence continues at coordinate 6,169,559 of OZ035870.1, forward strand.
CGAGGAAATGATCCAGGAGATGAAGCGGATAAAACTGAAGAGACAACTCTCAGGGTCGCCGCACCAAGAGGGAGCACCCGCGAGAGAAGATTCGCCAGACAGTCGACGGGAGTCACCATGCAGTCGGCGAGATTCGCCGTACAGCAGGAGGTCGCAGTCAAGGGGACCACGATACGGAGAAGCCCGCCGCGACGCGCCAATTTCTGGGCCGACGGTAACGGCGGAATCGGCAATAAAGCTGATCAAGGAATTCGACGGCAGCGACGCAGGCGAACTCGACGGGTTTATGCGTTCGTGTCGGACCGTTTTCCGACGAGTTCAACCGGATCACCGGGAATTTTTGCTCGAACTTGTTGTCAGCAATAAACTCTGTGGCCGGGCGTCGAAGGAGTTGAAACATAAGTCGATTCTCAGCCTGGAACGACTCGGCGAAGAGCTGGAAGCTCTTTACGGAAAGCGAAAATCACTGCCTGCCCTGCAGGAGGAGTTCTGCCACATGAGGCAACAACCCGGGGAGGATGTCAGTGAATTTGCCGCACGTGTGGAAAAAATCACGATCGAAATGTCGGAGAAAAATTGCGAAGGACTTGCAACAGAAGTGGAAGCGCGGGCAGTGCAGAAAGTCACCCGCCAACAAGCTCAAGCCACCTTTGAACGCGGTTTACTCGGGCAAGTGCAGATTCTGGTGCGTGCACGAAATTACACCACCCTGCACGATTCGATGGCGGGTGCTATCGAATTGAGACGGTAAACGCGAGGGATGGGAGCGGCCGAAGCAACGGCACAAGGAAGTCAGCGAGTAGCCAGGACGCGAGCGAGAGGACCTGCTACAACTGCGGGAAAGCCGGTCACATGGCGCGGGATTGCGAAGATCCGGGCAGACGAAAATTGCCTACGGCTGAGAATAAGAAGATAAATCAGGTCAACATGATATGTAACTACTGCAACCATAAAGGTCACGGTTGGAAAGAGTGCCGAAAGCGATCGGAAAAGGAAAACGCCGAGAAGCGGCAAACGCGACAGTCACGAGATGAGAGTGGACAGTCGTCAGACTCTAGCGAGAACGAGCAGGATACGGCGAACAGCAAGGACGTTGTTCAGGCCAAAAAGCGAACATTGGGGTTGCTGAGACTAAGCACGCTTATCATCGTCAGGAAAATAAAAGACGATGCAAAAATAAGTGTGCCAGCCGGTAGACGAACGCTGGGCGACTTGGCGGACATGACGCCCGTAGCAACCGTAACGGCCAGCGACTCTGACATTCCGTCCGTCGACGTAACTGAAGGCGCACCGCTGGTGACATCCGACACCAGGGCCACGTGCCGTACACTGTCTACGATCGACGCATATTGGGAGATCCTCGCGGAAGTCCCTGAGAACCGAAATCAGCGACGCGAAGATCTACAATTCCGTAAGCCGAAGACGGAAGTGCAACACAACAAGACGGTGAAGGATGGAGAACGCCGCGTAAGCGATAAAATTTTAGAGTTCGACACTCCGCGAAATATTAAAGATATTAGGGATACTGGCTTTGGTAGGGATTTGCGCATTAATCGCCCAGGGTCTTACGATTTGCACAGCAGGAAGAATCGTGCCAAGCGAGACTTCAAGGTCACATTCCCGGACGTGAAAACAGTGGACAAAAGGTTGTCACGTGAATTGAGTTTCGAAACCCGAGAAATCAAGAGCCCTCGATACGCGAGTGAAGTGAATAAAAGCGAAGTTAAAAAAAAGGACGATAGTATAAGCAAGGGACACTATCGTGGGGAAAGTTTGTTTTGATAAAGTGTAATAACCCCAGTAGCATTGGTCTACTATGCGTTGAAAAAAAATGCTGACGAACGCGTAACGCGATTCAAACTGCGACGGCCTTGCCGGACACCTCGGCATAGCCGGACGCGAACGAAGCTCGAAATGTCGCGAGCGAGAAAGATAACGCGGCGCCGAGAACGGCTGCAGAGCAGATCGGGAAATAGAAAATTCGGAGCGTATAGTTCGACCAATGACTACAGGAAAATTGACTAGATATCTAAGTTGGGAATTATTAATATGTACAATTGGGAAAAATGACGCATGACTGACACGCGCAACGATGATTGTACTCGAGTATGAATGCACCCGAGTAACCATGTTAAAATGTTTAAGTGGGGAAAAAAAATCTCTTCGCGATTTTTTTCCTTTAAGGGGGGAGGAATGTTGCGCCCCGATAAACGAATATTGCGTTAATTATGTTCGAACGATTGTCGAACATAATTTAACCTACATGGCGCAACCGCGAGTCTTCGCGAGCCGGAATACGCTGACGCAGCTGTCGCAATCGATGGAGCAATCGACCTGCGATCGAGCCACCTCGATTTGCGATAGCTGAATTGCACATTTTTTCGGCAATTGCCCCTGGCAATTGCCATTCGAATCTTCAGTCCGTTTTCCATCACGACCACGGTCGGACGTCTCCGACGTGAGGACTCGCAGTCAGAGCCTAATTATTAGTACATAATTACGGGCTGACTGAATAAGTTGAAGGGTGTAACGACTATTATCAAAATACCGCAATAAACCTTTTCTTTAATCGTAATCACGTGAGTTCCAACTCGTAATTGACAAACGATCCCCAAAATAATTAAATAAATATTATCCTTCGTCCGTATTCTAACTGATACGCGACGAGCGGCATAACACTTAGCTCAAATTATGTAAGCAGAAAAATATCTTAGAATTGGTCAAAGAATATCCTCAAATTTTTCAAACAATTTTTTGAGATGATTTTTGGTTTTCCAAAATATCAAAAAAATTAAAATTGAAAATTTTTTTTTTTTCTTAAAAAATGTATCGACACAATACGAATTACTTTATGCGTGAATTTTTATGCAATCATTGAATCACTCCTTTTTACAATAGACGGCAAGAACGTAAATATGCTACAAAAATAAGCTAATTTTTTTCTCGGAAACTATTGAGTTTAGCAAAAATTATCTAAGAACAAGAATATCTTAGAATTGGTCAAAGAATACCCTCAAATTTTTTAAGAAAAAAAAAAAAAAAAAAAATTGGCAATTTTAATTTTTTTGATATTTTGGAAAACCAAAAATCATCTCAAAAAATTTTTTTTAAATTTGAGGATATTCTTTGACCAATTCTAAGATATTTTTATGCTTACATAATTTGAGCTAAGCTCAATAGTTTCCGAGAAAAAAATTAGCTTATGTTTTTGTAGAATATTTACGTTCTTGCCGCCATATTGTAAAAAGGAGTGGTTCAATGATTACATGAAAATTCCCTGTTAAACTTTAACTATCCGATCACCCCTGATCGTGATTACAGTATAAATTCTTTGCGGTAACATTGCAAAAAAAAAATACAAAAAAAGTTTTTTTTCAAAAATGTTCACGTTTTTCACGTTTGAATCGGCCATATTTTTTTTTCTTTATGTCCAATCGAAATTTTGAGCCGGTATTCTGAAAGAGCATAAAATTCTACGTCGATATATCCGAAAACAAATTTTTTTCAACGCCGATAACAAAAAATAATCGCGTTGAAAGTTTGGTAAGAAATCGGGACGCTTGGACGTTAATGGGTTAAGAAATAAATATATCACACAACATATTCCTCGACACCGAAATAGTATTTTTTTAAATTATTATCGAGACCTACCCTGACCTCTGCGAGTTCTATTTTATTTTCCAGCTCATGTCGCTCTGTTTGCTCCGGACGGAAAAGAAAAGCGAGAAACAATTAAAAACAAGGGTTCTGTACATCTAAAGTACCTCGGAAGATTTCGGCAGTAACAAAACGATCCACAATGACCGTCGGTTTATTGGAATCTTTTTTTTTTTTTTTTTTTTTTTTTTTTCAATTTATGTCCAACAATGCTGCGCATCGAGTATGCTGCAAGCGGCGGCTGAGACATCCGTGATACGGACGCGCGTGAAATCCACTGCCTGCTCGGAGTTCTGCCTTACCGACACGAGGTATTCTCTTCGATTGTTATCGACAGGGAAAATGTGTAGAAACGAAATGTGTTGGAAAATTTTTTGTTGGATCGGTTGTGCGGATCTAAAACGCGTTGTAATGTCCCGGTGCGTTATCGGATTGTGTAGTAAAGAATGTGTTGTACGGAAATGTGTAGGAACGATATGTCGAGGAAAACGCGCGTGAATATTAGAAATGTGACGGAAAACAAGTATGTGGTATCGGGTTTGTAGAGTAACGAGTGTGTTGATTCGAGATTGCGGCGTTTCGGAATGCGCGGTTAAAACAGTGTGTTTAAACTTTTTGTGTGGAAAGAATTGTGTATAACAGAAATGTGTACGAAAGATATGTCGTGAAAAAAACGCATGCATATTAGAAATGTGAAGAAATATTGGCGCGTTGTATTGGCGTTGTGGAGAAACGCATGTGGTGGATCTGCGCTGTGGTGAAAAGAAAGGGTGTACTTCCGAAAAGCGCATACCTCCGGTCGATCTGAAATTTGGTATACTAACGTATTTTGACCTGCTGATCACGATTATGATAATGAAAATCTGCGCAAATGCAATTTTCGGTATGAAAAAAATAAAAAACATCGTTTAATGCCACTGCGCGTGATCGCGCAATACTGAAAGATGTGTGTATGTGTGTGTGTGTGTGTGTGTGTCTCTTTGTGAGTTTTTTCCGCTTTAGTAATCGAAACCCTGTGCCTATTTTCCGCTTTAGTAGTATTCGAAACTCAGCGAATATTTCCCGCTGTAGTAGCTTAAACGTTTTGAAATATCCTGCTTTAAAATGGTGGTGTTTTACGTGAATACATGGATAAATCTCATTAATAAAAAGGAGTGGCTCGTCGTCCGGCAATCGGGCGAATAACTGAGTGTTATTCATCCGATAAGTTTTCTTATAAGGGAGATTTATTCAAACAAACTCCCTTTTAGACACGAACCGCTCCCACATCACGCAGATGGCCCTAACGCGCACACGACCCTGTGCGGAAATTTTCCGCTCACAAACACACACAAACAACATACAAGTAATGCTTATAGACTTTACCTTCACGTGGTGCATTCTGGGGAAATCTAAATCTGGGGAAATCAGGAAATAGTCTAAATCGGTCAGTATTGCGCGATCACGGGCAGTGGCATTAAACGATGTTTTTTATTTTTTTCATACCGAAAATTGCATTTGCGCCGATTTTCATTATCATATTCGTGATCAGCAGGTCAAAATACGTTAGTGTGCAAAATTTGAGATCGATCGGAGGTATGCGCTTTTCGGAAGTTTATCCAAAAGAAATGTGCGGGATAGAAGGGCTGCCGGCGAGAGCATCGATGGGAGCAGCGTCGGGCAAAGCGACGGGAGCAGCCTCAGACGCACACGGACCACCTCGACGCGATCGAGCGCGCGTGGTCCTAACTTCCGTACGTGATGTCGCGTCAGGAGCAGCATCAGGAGACGCGACGAGATCAGTGACGGGCGCAGCGTCACAAGCCCCAGAGGCCAATAGTATTCTTTTTTTTCGCCGTATAAATCGCACCATCCGCTGTCACGTACAGCGAATTTAAGTACGTCTTGTTTCCTAGGAAAGGTCACATTCATATGGGAGACCGGTGACAAAGCGAACATGATATAATATGTAACGTCAGCGAGAACCGGGCGCGAGACCCCACGAGGCTTCATGTGGCGGCGACGAGAGAGAATACGTGAAAAAAATTAAATTTCTAAAATGCGGCTTCATGAGCGAGGGACGCCGGATTGATGCGCCATCTCCTCCACGGAGGATCATAATTAATTGAAAAATTGAGAGAAACAAAATATCAACAAGCAACCCGGTCGCCCCTGCGGGGCGCCGGGCTGTTGTTGGGGGGCTCCGCCCCCCAAACCACCATTGGGGGGCTCCGCCCCCCAAACTCCCCCCCCGAAAATGACCCTGCGGCAAAAATGTCCCTTCGGGACATTTTTCCCTGGTGTCATTTGAAGGCACACACGCGGTCGTCGCGCTGCGCGCTCCGCAGGGGGGGCCGTTCGGTCGTCGCGCTTCGCGCTCCGCTCAGTGCCGTTCGGGCGTCGCGCTTCGCGCTCCGCTCAGTGCCGTTCGGGCGTCGCGCTACACGCTCCGCTCAGTGCCGTTTGGGCGTCGCGCTACGCGCTCCGCTCGGTGCCGTTCGGACGTCGCGCTACGCGCTCCGCTCAGTGCCGTTCGGGCGTCGCGCTACGCGCTCCGCTCAGTGCCGTTCGGGCGTCGCGCTACGCGCTCCGCTCTGTGCCGTTTGGGCGTCGAGCTACGCGCTCCGCTCAGTGCCGTTCGGGCGTCGCGCTACGCGCTCCGCACAGTGTCGTTCAGACTGGAGCTGTGAGCGGTAACTAGTACGCAGTGGAAAAATATTCACTTGTTCACCTAAGTAGAGTTCTTCATTACCGCCACATGCAGCTAACTGTGTCGGTATATTGGAGTTCTCTAGAATTCAATCTATAGCCGCCTCGTTCACAGATAGTTTTCGCCTCTTAAGGGGCTGCTGGAGTAGATTTTTTTACCGACTGGTCGGTAAATAAGTACGGTTTCGTAGTTTATGGTTTACGTCGTTATTGTATTACAAAAATGTCTCAAATTGCACAAGATTATTATATCAATGTAAGCGCATCGGCGTAGATTCTCGTTTTTCGTATGGGATTCCTGGAAATATTTATATAATACGAAAAAGGTGACAGTTGACAGTTCTAGCGGCCATATTGGTTTTCGATAGACTCACAAATTTACGATTTTCTTTGTTTTTCAAGCGTTTTCACCCAAAATTCGAGTCTACGCTGATGCGCCTATGTTGATATTATAATCCTGTGCAATTTGAGACATTTTTGTAATACAATAACGACGTAAACCGTAAACTACGAAACCGTACTTTTTTACCGACCAGTCGGTAAAAAAATCTATTCCAGCAGCCCCTTAATATATACCAGTCGATATCCACATGATGTAATGATTATTAAGCTTATTAAGAGACGAAAACTATCTGTGGACGAGGCGACTATAGATCGAATTCTAGAACTCCAATATACCGACATGGTTAGAAGCATGTGTCGGTAATAAAGAACTCTACTTAAGTGAAAAATATTTTCTGTCAAAATCCCATTCGGGAGAACGGACTTTCGAGTGTTCGATACATTCAGGCAAATGGTGCATTCGGGAACATTACAATTCTGTTGAAATGAAATTCGGTATTTTCATCCGTTCGGCATAAAAACTTTTCGGCGTTTTCACCGTTCGGCTAATAAATATTTCGGTATTATGACTCGTCGGATCTTTTCTCATTCGGGTGAACGGTCAATCGGCATTTATAAATTCGCGCGTTTAGTACGTTCGGCAATCGTATTTTTTAGTCGAGTGACGGCAAGCCGTCAGCGCGATTGCGGTCGCGGCGTGAATTATGAATCAGGTGACAATCGTGAAACACCTGAATTTGTTGGGTTCTATTTTTTATAGTAGTTAATTAATTTAATAATTGAGTGTAAAAAAATGTTAGAAATCAATAAAATCATGAATGCAGGTGTTATATGGTAATTACGTGATGATTTACAATGAGTAAATAAAATTGACAAAAACATTAGCAGTGACAAGTGAAAATTTACAGACGAAACCAGACAATAAATAGTGAATACAGTTATGAGTGACAGTGAATAAAAAATAACGAATAATTTAATGAAAAATATACATTTCAAACATATATAGTTCCGTAGAGAAGGTGTCAATATGTTTTACGAATTTTGTGTTTAGGTTATGTTTATACTCATATTTCAGTTTGGTATATTAATTATGAATTAATAATACAATAAAACTGTATCAGTGCAATTAATAAATATAAAAATTGAAAAATCATTTCGGAATCAATTATTTTGACATTATAATATGTGGAATGTACAGCGGATAATTATTTTGAAGAGAAAAATATTATTGTTATCATAATTGTGAAATTAATTGAAATTGAATATTTTGATTCTATTATGGTAGGTAATCATCATTCTAAAATGATCTAAGGGCTAATATGAGGAAAGATACATTTGAATTAAGGTAAAATATGAGAACGCTGCAAGTTTTAGTCAAATTACTTTATTGACTGCGAAGACTGACAGCCGGACACAATTTTCAATTTAATGATTTGAGTGTCTTAGGTATTCACCACTTAAAAAGTGTGTAAGAAAAAAACTAAAAAAAGTGCATCAAGATTAAGTTGAATTAGAATTATGCAGCAAGTTTCAGTCAAATTCTTCCATCGATGGCCAAGATTGAGACCCGTATACATCTTGACGACCAAAAGTGCCAAATTTCTTCAAGTGAACTCCTGTATAAAATGATTGGAAAATTAACACACTTCATGGGCATACTTCCTAGTGCTAGACTAAGAAATATTCCAAATTTCAACTTGTTCGCTCTGTTCAGTCCAGAGTCACTAAGTGATACGGACGTCCGGGTAACACAAAATCTTGTCTGAAGGAAAAAATGTCTTTAGTAATGCAAATTCCTTATTATTTTATGTCAAGAATATGTATTTTAGCATGCTTAAGAAATGTGAACTAAAAAGTCGTGGATAAAATAAAATTATATTAACATTTTCCTTAAAAAACGTATTTACACCCTTGGACAGCGAATTCAATAGGCACTCTTGGTGCGTTTTTTTAAAACGTGAGTGCCTAAAAACGGGGGAAAACGCCGTCTCACGGCCGCGCGTCACTCGTGACTCCGTCAGCGGAATCGAGTCCAGTGCAAATGAAACCGAGCGAGGCCGTGGAACATTCGTCCGTGCGTGGCTCGCGCGAATATTTTTACAATGTTTTTACGATATTTTTTACTAACCACTTCTTCGCAGTACTTTCGCCGGGTAATACTCTTCACCATTCAACGTGCCAAGGGTTTGTCCGTTGTTTCCGATCTTTATTTTCGTAGAACTGACGGGTAGAACGGACGGGTGAAATATTGTTATTTTCTAGAAAAATCAAGTTTCGACATTGCTGGTAATTTCTTCTCACATTATTGTTTCTTGTGATTTAAATAATTCTCCTTTATGTGTTTACCCCCATGGTGGCGAAGAAGAAAAAAAAACCCTCGTTCTCCTCGTTCTCCTCGTCTTCCTCGGTGAATCCGCTTGTTCCTCGGCTCGAGGCCGCCGAACGACAACCAGTATACTAGACACATGCCCGATTGGGCATGTGTCTAGTATATTACATCCAAAAGTGGTGGTATTGTCCAATCGGGCATGTGTCCAATCGGGCATGTGTCCAATCGGGCATGTGTCCAATCGGGCATGTGTCCAATCGGGCATGTGTCCAATCGGGCATGCGTCCAATCGGGCATGTGTCCAATCGGGCATGTGTCCAATCGGGCATGTGTCCAATCGGGTATGTGTCCAATCGGGCATGTGTCCAATCGGGCATGTGTCCAATCGGGCATGTGTCCAATCGGGCATGTGTCCAATCGGGCATGTGTCCAATCGGACATGTGTCCAAACGGGCATGTGTCCAATCGGGCATGTGTCCAATCGGGCATGTGTCCAATCGGGCATGTGTCCAATCGGGCATGTGTCCAATCGGGCATGTGTCCAATCGGGCATGTGTCCAATCGGGCATGTGTCCAATCGGGCATGTGTCCAATATTGATGTGTCCAATCGGGCTTGTGTCCAATAATGATGTGTCCAGTCGGGCTTGTGTCCAATGTTGATGTGTCCAATCGGGCTTGTGTCCAATAATGATGTGTCCAATCGGGCGTGTGTCCAATGTTGATGTGTCCAATCGGGATTGTGTCCAATCGGTTTTGTGTCCAATCGGGCTTGTGTCCAATAATGATGTGTCCAATTGGGTTTGTGTCCAATCGGGCATGTGTCCAATCGGGCATGTGTCCAATCTCAATGTGTCCAATCGGGTTTGTGTCCAATATTGATGTGTCCAATCGGGCATGTGTCCAATAATAATGTGTCCAATCGGGCTTGTGTCCAATATTGATGTGTCCAATCCTATGTGTCCAATCGGTCTGTGTCCAATCGGAATGTGCGCAAGTGGGTCCCTCCCGAGAAAAGTGTCCTGTCGATGATAAACGAAATCTCACAGCGCTACAGATTTTTTGGAAGATCTGACCATTTTCCACTTGTTCGCAATACATTTAGTTGCTTGTTGAGAAAAAAGTGCCCTGTCGATGAAAAAATAAATGTTCACAGCACTACAGATTTTTTAGGAAATCTGACTATTTTCCACTTGTTCGCAGTACATTTAGTTGCTTGTTGAGAAAAAAGTGCCCTGTCGATGAAAAAGTAAATTTCCACAGCGCTATAGATTTTTTAGGAAATCTGACTATTTTCCACTTGTTCGCAGTACATTTAGTTGCTTGTTGAGAAAAAAGTGCCCTGTCGATGAAAAAGTAAATTTCCACAGCGCTATAGATTTTTTAGGAAATCTGACTATTTTCCACTTGTTCGCAGTACATTTAGTTGCTTGTTGAGAAAAAAGTGCCCTGTCGATGAAAAAGTAAATTTCCACAGCGCTATAGATTTTTTGGAAGATCTGACCATTTTCCACTTGTTCGCAATACATTTAGTTGCTTGTTGAGAAAAAAGTGCCCTGTCGATGAAAAAATAAATGTTCACAGCGCTACAGATTTTTTGGGAGATCTGACTATTTTCTACTTGTTCACAATACATTTAGTTGCTTGTTGAGAAAAAAGTGCCCTGTCGATGAAAAAGTAAATTTCCACAGCGCTACAGATTTTTTGGAAGATCTGACCATTTTCCACTTGTTCGCAATACATTTAGTTGCTTGTTGAGAAAAAAGTGCCCTATCGATGAAATTTATTTATTGGTTACTGTTGTCAACATTTGCCTGTACACTGTTTTTATTCGCAGATCGCATTGGCATACTCGAAAAAAAAATGCAGTCGCTTGATGGTCTCAAATCACCAAATAAAACGATTCGACCAGATGCGGACGAACTGCAGGCCATCGGCGTGAGTATAGCAAATTACACATTTTCCTTCTCATAACAGCTTTGCAATAATTAGGATGTTATGTATTGTTTAAAGCAGGATACAGAATCAAACAACAGCATTACCGTTCGTGAGATTGAGGACGCGACCCATGCTAACCGTGGCTCATCCGGTATTCCTGAAGAAAACATAAACAAAAACATCCCTCCAAAAGTTCGGAAGTCCAAAGTTCAAAACGATCAAATTGCATCCGGTAGTGGCACGAGCAAAACATTGAACAAAACAGGATTCCCCTCACAGACAGATAATAGACAAAAACAGCAGTTTCGGGACGCTGACGAGAGCGAAGACGAGGTATCATCAGATACAGATGCGGTCATGAGCGGTGTTGTACCGATCGACAACAAAAAGGCCCGGGCGCAGCTTTATAAGGCCGATCGCAAACGTGGCGGTAAAATTACTTCTCTTATTACTACAGAATGAAACAACTAATTATTATTACTATTATCATTATTATTATTATTATTAATATTTACTTATAATAAATATTAACTAATTATTATACATTTTGCCATTACAAATATCTGTCTGACAGATAACGGAGGTCTTGAGTGTGTTCTCGAAGGGATTCGAGGTGAGCTGAAGCGCCTTCGAAAAAATGCGCGGTCGATGAATGGAGATACGAGCGACTCGAGTGAGGATGAAATGGTTAGAACGCGTAATTAAATCATTTATGATCAATCGTGTCTTGTTTAGTTGCAACTAATCATTGCTATATTACAGAAAGAAATTGGACCTCACGGAAGCGGCGTCTTCGTCACTGAAGAACAGTGGCACATTGCAAAGACCGCGCGGACTTATACCGCGATGGGTATCAGTTTGCTTGTGTCGCTTTTCCCAATGGACGTTTTATTGCGTAGCAATTTGAGAGGGGGCAAATCTAAAATACAGAAAGGAGATCGAATTCGTCGCCCGCCACTCGATAAAAAGTTGATCAATGTTCTTTATTGTAAGAATTTTTTGCTTATAATGTTCTTCTAATGTTCTACATTGCAGGCGGAAGTAGAATTATAAAAAATACTAATCACTAAGAACGAAACATCTCACAATTCATACATACATTCGATACATTATACAATATTTATCTAATAACGTTATAAAACACAGAATCTCGGGAATCATATCGTATAAAATATATTTTTAGATACCGTTCGACGCCATTTAAAAACTACTTTTAACAAAGCTGGGCTTGGGATGGCAATCAACAACAAGCTGACGCATCTGCGCACAGTACAGAAAAAAAATCAACCTGAGGTAAAGACTTTTATAATTGTCGTCGGAATGAAAAACTAATAAAAATTATGAAATTTTATTTTGTTGTAGACTCCTGACGTCCTGACTCGGAATAACACGCGCGGCAACTACTACTACTCCGTTACTGTCCGTTACAATTATTTTCTATGTTGTTGAGCTCTTTCTAATAATAAATAAAAAAACTGCAGTAACCACACAAATTTTTATTTTGCGTTTTATAAAAATGTCAGTAGTTGGTTCCTACATCGTTAGAAGAAACCATAATTGGCGACACCCGAGTGAACTTAACGGAAAGTTTTTGTAGAGTTAAACATATATCGAAACATATAGCCGCAATGTAACCACTGATATCAAATATCTATCGTAATATATATACAAACCTGTATGCAACTGTTGCAAGTTACATATATTTTGTATATAAATCAAGATATATATATGGTATAATATCAATGAATATTACACATATATCATGATATGCATGCTGTATACATTTCAAGTACAAATCGGTTGTATCAAATATATAACTAAAATATAACTAATAATGTAAATTGGCTGTATAAAATATACAAACAAAATATATTTGAGATATTTAATGGATGTACGGCAAATATATATCTAAAATGTATTTCAGATATAACTGAAATACATTTTTGCGATGTATATTCAGCTCAAAAGTACTATATCTAAGATATATTCAAATTATAAATAAGATATATAGCCGGTATAATATATATATCTGTTATATATCTCAGATATATACTTAATACATTATAAAATATATTTTCTTATATACTTTATTTCCATGCGGGGTGAGCCACGGCCCGCCGAATGCGTCGGCCTCGCACCGGATCTCGACCTCATCTCCTCGCCGCGGGTGGATCATTCTCCGCCGCGCCGACGCTTCCATCGTCGTCACGCGCTCCAGCAGGGTCGCTCGCCGACGAAATCAAAAGTCGCGCGCCGCGTGTTCTCAAGCGCGTCGCGAGGGCAGATCCGCGCTAGAGGGCCGAGCCGAAAATTAGGCAGGGGTGGGGGGGCATGGTCCGCGTCCGCGAAATCGCGAGTCACCTCGAGGACTCAACCGCTGTACGCCGAGGAACCACGTCGTGCTCTCGTCGCCGATCGTGCCGACTAACGAGAAGTCGACACCTGCCACCGCGATTCCTGACTCCTGCGAGATTTTCCCGAGGAGCTCGGGATACAGCAAACTCCGGTAAGGCCGTCGTTTCGTCTCTGGTCTCGCGTTTCGATTTTGTAACACTCTAGTTTGGTTTTGGTCGCCCGAGCGATATTGTTGGGGACGGTACGCTATCGCGCGAGGTCGCGAATTCGCGTGGTTATTAAATCCTGGGCGACACTTCGTTCTGTCGCAGGGGTACCGGGGAATTGTCTGTTTGATTTTTGAGTTCGAAAGGAACCGTAAGAGTCGCCGAGAGGGGCTCCCGTAATTGTAAATTTCGTTCGTGTGGGTCGCGGGGACAATTGCCCGAGCGCGAGTCCATTAGCATTAAGGAATATCCGGGGGGAAAGTAACCGTTCTCGAGAGCCTGTCGCGAACAACCGACGGGCGGAATCTTCTAACGATCTTCGACTAATTTATTGCCTTTATTTTACGCCGCTACGACGCCCTGATGGGGAGAAATTCTTTACTGTGTGACCACCTTTATTGTACCATTTGACCGTTTTGCCTTCCGTTTCTTTTTATTCCTTGACTACGGAGATTTCCGCCGATTTGTGGCCCAGGCGCTGATTTTTATTCGCTCTCGAGAACTAGGGGGAGAAAGGAAAAAGAATTACGTGTTAGTCGCGTTGAACCGCGACGCCGAGCGGGCTCTGGGACGAGTCGATTGGTTGTTTTATATCGAGTCAAGCTACCCCGAATTTTCGGGTATTTATTATTTTGTAAATTGCTTTTGTGCCACGATTTCGAGAACCTTGTCGCGTCATCTTCATTGTCTCTGTTACGTTGCAATAAATTTCCCACGTTTTCTCTTGTGAGTTCTCGAAGCACGAATTGGCGACTCGATTTTTTTTCGCTGCGCGACCCCCCCCCCCCCCCCCCCCCCCTCTACCATTAACCAAGGCTGCAGGCTAGCCGGCCTCCCCGATCGTCCGCGTGGAAGACCAAATAAAAATTTGTCGCAGGTGCTCTGGTTCTCGCGGCTGGCGCCCCGGTCATTCACGCGGCGATTTATTTTGCGGCTTTTTTAAAGGTTGGTGTGGAAAAGTCGTCGCAACGCAGACTCGTTATTTCGAGGACTGTCCTCAAAGTGACACGATTTTATCCGCGGCTTCAAAGTACGCGTAACGTTGATTTGCAACTTTTTTGTGGAACTTAGGGAGACAATTTCGTCATTAAAAAAAAAAAATCCAAAACTGCGTAAAATTTGAATCACTTTACCGATCATCGCCAAATTTAGTACGTAGCAGCGTTATGTGTTATTTTTTTTACTGAAGAATGTTTTAGTTGATTCGGTGAAATTCAACTCGATATAGAGGAAAAATCTGTAAAATGATAAGGAAACAATTTGCAAGGTTCTACTTTGCAGTATTTTTGCGCTGTTTTTGCTTCCTCATAGAGGAGGCTTTGTTTTTATGAAAAACATTTTTTGTCGAGATTTTCATGTTAGTATGCTTGAAATTGTCCAAAACGTCTACAAAAAATGTCCGAAAAGTGATGCGTGTGCGTGGGCGTGCGCGTGCGTGTGTGTTGATAATGGACTATTACACAGTAACCGTTTGATCGGTCAGGCTCAAATTTGGCACGCAAGTAGAATAGTTGCCTTTCTTTGAATGTCGAGATTTTTTGAAAAATACTGGCAGCCATTTTGATTTCATATTTTATGTTTTTTTTTCCAAAAAAGGGCGTTGTCGCTCCATCTAGCATAAATATTAGACGATTTAGCTAAACAGTTAATAAATAAAGATACGTTCAACGTTGTTTGGTATTGCATTTGGACGAAATCGCTAAGGCGGTTCGTATTTTATAGATGTTTGAATTTTTTGAAAAAATACTTTTTTCTCTGAATTACGTCGAATTTCACCAATTTCACTGAAATCTTAAACGGAAAGAAACATGCAGCTCTAGAGCAGCTGCTACGTACGAAATTTGACGATCATCGGTCCCAATAATCACACTGATCTTACAGCAGTGTAATGGCAATGAAACCCAATGCAACAGGTAACATCATATGTAACTTACGTGTAAGTTACATGCAAGTTATTATGTCCTCCTCAACAATTTTACTATGTTATGTAACATGCGTTGCATATCCGTTATAATTCAGTTATATTGATCGTACGTTGCGTCACGTTACTGATATGAAACAAGTAGCATAAAAGATACGTACCTCATCTTCGCAAATTAATGTCACGTGAGGTTCTCTTGTAGACTGAAAGTCTACAAAAAAACTTCACGGGTTGCGAAGTCGCTACCCTTAGTAGGTAAAAAAATAAGCTGCTACAATTAAAAGTAGAATCAACTATAGGAAAATAATGCCACCCAGTTAGGGTACCACGGAAGGGAATCTCCCCCTGTTGATACGCACACTTTTATACACGCTAGGGTCAAGAATCGCTTGCGAGAAACATTAGAGTTGTTAGCCATCTAACAGACGTATTTGGTACGAACATGTGACATAACTGTTACATAACTGTTACACCTTCATGTTACAAAACAGTAAAAACAAAACGGCAAATAATGTTACTATCGTTATAATCACGTTGGGTTGCCGTTACCCACTTTTGTTATATAACTGTAACAGAACTACGACATATAACCGTTATATAACGTGCATGTTCGCGATGTTTCATACGACTGTGATATGCATGTCATGTAAATGTTACATTCTCTTGCAACGTTTTTGTAATGTTGCCACGTTACATAACTGTAACATGCCCGGATATAGCCGACGTTACGATACAAGCGTTACATGTATGTTGCATTACAGTTACAGCCTTTTCCTACATAACGGTAACGGAACTTCGACCAATAATAGTTACGTAACGTGTATGTTCACGATGTTACATAACCGCTGTAATATGCATGTTACGTAAACGTTAAATCCCCTTGCAATGTTCTTGCAATGTTGCCATGTTACATAACTGTAACATTGCCTTTTTGTCACAAAAGTGACGTCCTAATTGTTATTCGCATGTTGAATTGCGGCTTCATAGTTTTTTTATATAGTTGTAATCAAAATATGTAACATAAAAGTAATATTACCTGCATAAAACAAATGCAACATCACACGCTAGTCCTACGATACATAGCTGAAACATAACGCGACCGTTACATTGTTACAATCACATCTAACTTCCAGGTTACATTGCAGTTCTGTTATGTGTTTACTAGGGTGGTTCAGATTTTACGCCATTTCGAAATGTTTTAAAAATTTCGAGTTCGCTCTTACTTCAGAAAAAGTTAATAATGTAAGACAAAACTTTTAACTCAATGGAAATAGGATAAAAATTATATCTTTGCACATTGCTACCTCTTTAACCCTTTACGCGGCAAACGCAATAGTGCGCAAATTTTTTTATCTCCTAATATTGGGTCTGCCATTTTTAGGCACTCACGTTTTAAAAAAACGCACCAGGAGTGCCTATTGAAATCGCTTTCCTGGGTCTAAATTAGGTTTTAAAGGACAAAAATTGATATATTTCAAATGTATTAACTTTTTTTAGTTCAGATATCTTTAACATAGTTAAATACATATTCTTGACATAAAATAATAAGGAAATTGCATTACTAAAGATATTTTTTACTGCGGACCAGATTTTGTGTTACCCGGACGTCCGTATCACTCAGTGGCTCTGGACTGAACAGACCGAACAAGTTGAAATTTGGAATATTTCTTAGTCTAGCACTGGAAAGTATGCCCATGAAGGATGGTAATTTTCCAATAATTTTATACAGGAGTTTATGTCAAGAAAATTTGGGTTTTTGGGTCTCAAATTGTGTCCGGAGCCCAATCTCCGCTGTCAACCCAAGAATTTGGCTGAAACTTGCTACAAAATTCTAAAATACCTTAATTCTCATACACCTTTTTTAGTTTTTCCCTTACACTTTTTTAAAGGGGTGAATACCTATCACCAAAATTAAAAAATTACATTTTTAATTACGCATATGTGTACAAGTGAATATTTTCCCACTGCGTACTTGACTTTGGCTATAACTTGCAGCATACTCATATTTTATCTCAATTCAGATGTTTCTTCTCTTATATTTGCCATAAGATCATTTTAGAGTGGTAATTTTAATTTTTTTGATATTTTGGAAAACCAAAAATCATATCAAAAAATTTATGAAAAATTTGAGAATATTCTTTGACCAATTCTAAGATATTTTTGTGCTTACATAATTTGAGCTAAGCTCAATAGTTTCCGAGAAATAAATTAGCTTATGTTTTTGTAGAATATTTACGTTCTAGCCGCCATATTGTAAAAAGGAGTCGTTCAATGATTACATGAAAATTCCCTGTTAAACTTTAACTATTCCGATCACCTCTGATCATGATTACAGTATGAATTCATTGCGGTAACATTGCAAAAAAAAATACACAAAAAGGTTTTTTTAAATTTCACGTTTTTCACGCTTGAATCGGCCATATTTTTTTTTCTTTATGTCTAATCGAAATTTTGAGCCGGTATTCTGAAAGAGCATAAAATTCTACGTCGATATACCTGAAAACGAATTTTTTTCATCGCCGATAACATAAAAAATAATCGCGTTGAAAGTTTGGTAAAAAATCGGGACGCTTGGACGTTAATGGGTTAAATTAATTAACTATGTTAAAAAAAAATAGAGCCGCGATCGCGTTGACTTTAACTTACTCCGGTAAAAGAGGCAGTTCTCAGTGGTCTGGTCAGAGCTGTGGCGCGCGTGTCGCCTAATAAAAAAAACTTTATATACAATTATCTTTCCATAAATTTGTGATTGAACAATAAGATACGTATTCGATAAACGTCCAAACAATAAATGAATAATGAATTATCTTTGCATACAGCATTTCATAATGATACATAAAAAAAAAAAAAAAAAAAAAAAAAATTGCGAGCTGTACACCTATCTAGTTGTGAATGACCGGTCATACTTTTTTGTGACCGTAAATTTATCAAAAAGAAAAGTGACCAGTAATTCCACATCTAAATAGTTGGATTTACCATATTTTTACGGTATGTTTATCGAAAAAATTAGTGACGGTAATTTCACAACACCTGATTGCGCCACCATCAAACATGATTGCCGGCTGTCCGACAAGTGAGCTGCAATATTGTTTATTACTGGGAATAATTTCCGTTACAGCAATGTAACGGAAATCCAATGTAACAAGTAACCTCACGTGTAACTTGCATGTGACTTACACATAATTTATTATTCCTAACTCAGCGATGTTACCATGTTATATGTCATGCGTTACATAACTGTTACATTTGAGTTATGTTGCTTGTACGTTGCTTAACGTAACTGATATCTAACCCGTAACTGTTATATAATCTGTGTTACATAACCGTTACGGTCTCGTAATGGTGCTAGTGTGTTGCACGATGTAACCGCAACATAACAGCAATTTAAGCAAAATATACAAGCATAATTTTCTGTAACTTACATGTAAGTTATTATTTCCCACTCAGCAATGTTATCTTTTTGTGTAACGTATGTTACGTAAGCATTAAAACTTAGTTATGTTGTAGTCTTATGTAACATGAATTACACTGCTGCATTACTGTTCGATTATATTGCCAAAATGTAGTCATATTGACAATACGTTGGCTGTTTTGTAAACTAAAACTCCACAAAATAACTTCAAGGGTTGCTAAATCGGTACCCTTGGGAGTCAAAAATATTGGCCGCTACTATTAAAAGTAGAACAAGCTATTATAGCAAGTGATGTCAACCGGTTAACATCACTTGCTATAATAGCTTGTTCTACTTTTAATAGTAGCGGCTAAGTGATGTCGACATCACTTGCTATAATAGCTTGTTCTACTTTTAATAGTAGCGGCTAAGTGATGTCGACATCACTTGCTATAATAGCTTGTTCTACTTTTAATAGTAGCGGCTAAGTGGTCCTTAGAGGTAGAAGTAAGTTGGGTTATCGCGAAACACAAGCGTTATTTTCTAATGCCTTCACTTATCCTTATCTTCAAGGTCACGGTCATTGAGCGTATAACTACGTATTGCAGCTCACTTGTCGGACAGTCGGCAATCATGTTTGATGGTGGCCTCACGGGGCGTCAACATCTCGTTTCATTGCTCTTTCTGTTTTTTTCCCACGTCTACGGTGATGATCCGGTGATAGATCTGCACCCGGGACAGATGCAGGGAACGACGATTACCACAAGAAATGGTAGAAACATATCGGCGTTCCTGGGGATACCTTATGCAACACCACCAGTTGGCCCGCTTAGGTATGTACTTGGTGAAACCTCTTTAAAGTTCTTTGCAAATGCATTTGATTAACTCGAAGCCGTATTGATTCGACAGATTCAGAGCCACTAAAATGCGGGGTCTGACATACAATGCCGATAATATCGGGAACCTTCAAGCAAAAGTCGATGGCAATCTATGTCCGCAACTGAATGACGACGGCGTTGTGGTTGGTGACGAAGATTGCTTGTACTTGAACGTGTACGCACCGCAGGTACGAGTCCGATCTCTGCTTCAATCCGCACGTACATTCTTGATTTTTCATAATCCCACCGTTCCGCAGACATCAAATTTCGAACTGTTTCCCACCATGGTCTACTTTCACGGCGGCGGCTTTGTCAGGGGAAGCGGAAGTTCTACCGATGCGGGACCGGAGTATCTTATGGACCGGGACATCGTTTTGGTGACGGTGAACTATCGTCTTGGAGTTTTAGGATTTCTGAGTACAGGCGACACCGTGGCACCTGGCAACTTTGGCCTCAAGGATCAGGTCGTAGCGCTTGAATGGATTAGGCAGTACATCCCATTTTTCGGGGGCTCCGTACCCCTGACGATCTTTGGACATGGCGCCGGGGGCGCCAGCACGGGTCTGCATGCGATATCTGAATTGAGTCAAGGCTAGTGACCTTTTTGTTTTTGCTTCTCTTTTTTTTTGATATCTTCATGTCAGGACGCTCAGAATGGTCCAAAACATCGAGAAAGGTGATTTGTCCGGAATTTCTGTATGTGTGTGCGTGTGCGTGTGCGTGTGCGTGTGCGTGTGCGTGTGCGTGTGCGTGTGCGTGCGTGCGTGTGTGTGTGTGTGTGTGTGTGTGTGTGTGTGTGTGTGTGTGTGTGTGTGTGTGTGTGTGTGTGTGTGTGTGTGTGTGTGTGTGTGTGTGTGTGTGTGTGTGTGTGTGTGTGTGTGTGTGTGTGTGTGTGTGTGTGTGTGTGTGTGTGTGTGTGTGTGTGTGTGTCCACATTTCCTCGTAAGCACGACAACTATCGTAATGTTTTAAGAATCTATTTCAAAATTGGAATGCAAGTGGCAAGTCATA
This sequence comes from Itoplectis maculator, assembly GCA_964034905.1. NCBI lineage: Eukaryota > Metazoa > Arthropoda > Insecta > Hymenoptera > Ichneumonidae > Itoplectis > Itoplectis maculator. The sequence continues at coordinate 6,190,273 of OZ035870.1, forward strand.
CAACAACGTTTGGGATTCGTAGATAACGCGAATCGATTGGAAAATTTAAATTTTACAGCATTTTGAAAAAATGGAGCTAATCATTTTTACGCTGTGACATTTGCTAATTGAGAGATATTGGGCTGAAATTTTTGTCACACATGGATTATGATCAAACTGTAAATTGTACCAAATTTGGCGAGAATAGATCAAGTAGTTCTAATTTTATCAATTTTAATTTCTATTTGAATATCTGCAACCAGTCTCCTGCCAATTCTGAGATATCCGGCTGCAATTTTTGTCATGATTCCATGACCATAGATTATCAAAGATAAATGTAGTCAAAGGAACTTTCGATATTTTGATAAATTTTAATTTTGCTGTTTATTTTCCAATAATTTTCCGATTGGTTCGATTGATTTTTATGAAATGTAGTACTCAGGGATTTTTGTGGTCGCTAATTACGAAACCGAACTTAAAATTTAGAAATAAAAAATGGCAGACCCAATATTAGGAGATAAAAAAATTTGCGCACTATTGCGTTTGCCGCGTAAAGGGTTAAAGAGGTAGCAATGTGCAAAGATATCATTTTTTATCCTTTTTCCATTGAGTAAAAAGTTTTGTCGTACATCATCAACTTTTTCTGAAGTAAGAGCGAACTCGAAATTTTTAAAACATTTCGAAATGGCGTAAAATCTGAACCACCCTAGTAAACACATAACAGAACTGCAATGTAACCTGCAAGTTAGATGTGATTGTAACAATGTAAGGGTCGCGTTATGTTTCAGCTATGTATCGTAGGACTAGCGTGTGATGTTGCATTTGTTTTATGCAGGTAATATTACTTTTATGTTACATATTTTGATTGCAACTGTATAAAAAAAACTATGAAGCCGCAATTCAACATGCGAATAACAATTAGGACGTCACTTTTGTGACAAAAAGGCAATGTTACAGTTATGTAACATGGCAACATTGCAAGAACATTGCAAGGGGATTTAACGTTTACGTAACATGCATATTCAGCGGTTATGTAACATCGTGAACATACACGTTACGTAACTATTATGGGTCGGAGTTCCGTTACCGTTATGTAGGAAAAGGCTGTAACTGTAATGCAACATACATGTAACGCTTGTATCGTAACGTCGGCTATATCCGGGCATGTTACAGTTATGTAACGTGGCAACATTACAAAAACGTTGCAAGAGAATGTAACATTTACATGACATGCATATCACAGTCGTATGAAACATCGCGAACATGCACGTTATATAACGGTTATATGTCGTAGTTCTGTTACAGTTATATAACAAAAGTGGGTAACGGCAACCCAACGTGATTATAACGATAGTAACATTATTTGCCGTTTTGTTTTTACTGTTTTGTAACATGAAGGTGTAACAGTTATGTAACAGTTATGTCACATGTTCGTACCAAATACGTCTGTTAGATGGCTAACAACTCTAATGTTTCTCGCAAGCGATTCTTGACCCTAGCGTGTATAAAAGTGTGCGTATCAACAGGGGGAGATTCCCTTCCGTGGTACCCTAACTGGGTGGCATTATTTTCCTATAGTTGATTCTACTTTTAATTGTAGCAGCTTATTTTTTTACCTACTAAGGGTAGCGACTTCGCAACCCGTGAAGCTTTTTTGTAGACTTTCAGTCTACAAGAGGACCTCACGTGACATTAATTTGCGAAGATGAGGTACGTATCTTTTATGCTACTTGTTTCATATCAGTAACATGACGCAACGTACGATCAATATAACTGCATTATAACGGATATGCAACGCATGTTACATTACATAGTAAAATTGTTGAGGAGGACATAATAACTTGCATGTAACTTACACGTAAGTTACATATGATGTTACCTGTTGCATTGGGTTTTGGGTTGGGTATTATTGGGACCGATGATCGTCAAATTTCGTACGTAGCAGCTGCTCTAGAGCTGCATGTTTCTTTCCGTTTAACATTTCAGTGAAATTGGTGAAATTCGACGTAATTCAGAGAAAAAAGTATTTTTTCAAAAAATTCAAACATCTATAAAATCCGAACCGCCTTAGCGATTTCGTCCAAATGCAATACCAAACAACGTTGAACGTATCTTTATTTATTAACTGTTTAGCTAAATCGTCTAATATTTATGCTAGATGGAGCGACAACGCCCTTTTTTTGAAAAAAAAAACATGAAATATGAAATCAAAATGGCTGCCAGTATTTTTAAAAAAATCTCGACATTCAAAAAAAGGCAACTATTCTACTTGCGTGCCAAATTTGAGCCTGACCGATCAAACGGTTACTGTGTAATAGTCCATCATCAACACACACGTACGCGCACGCCCACGCATACGCATCACTTTTCGGACATTTTTTGTAGACGTTTTGAACAATTTCAAGCATACTAACATGAAAATCTCGTCAAAAAATGTTTTTCATAAAAACAAAGCTTCCTCTATGAGGAAGCAAAAACAGCGCAAAAATACTGCTAAGTAGAACCTTGCAAATTGTTTCCTTATCATTTTACAGATTTTTCCTCTATATCGAGTTGAATTTCACCAAATCAACTAAAACATTCTTCAGTAAAAAAAATAACACATAACGCTGCTACGTACTAAATTTGGCGATGATCGGTAAAGTGGTTCAAATTTTACGCAGTTTTGGATTTTTTTTTTAATGACGAAATTGTCTCCCCAAGTTCCACAAAAAAGTTGCAAAGTAGAACCTGCACTTTGCTTCCTTATTAATTTTGATTTTTCACAATGCTTTTGCTTTTGGTTTCCCCTATGAGGAAGCTAAAATTAATACATATGCTTCATCATAGTGGTGGCTTTGTGAAAAATCGTAAGTAATTAAGAAGCAATGTGTAATTCGCAACTTTGTTAATTCACTTTATGAAAACAAGGGGACAAACATAACTTTATCATCTGACGCTTTTACAGGCCTGTTCGATCAATACATATCTCAAAGCGGAAATGCATTGTCGTTCTGGGCCACTGCGAATGATGACTTTGACAATTATTCGCAAAGAGCCCGAAATCTTGGACGGCACCTGAATTGCCCAACGAGCGATTCTGCGCTTCTCGTCGATTGTCTTCGGGATGCCGACGTTCAGAGTCTTGTGGATTCGAATGATATATTCGACGACGCCACATTGCGGTTTAACACTTGGGTACCAACGATCGAGAGGTTAAACGTTGAAGGTGCATTCCTCAAGAACAATCCTCTGCACCAGATGGTACGCGGAATGAAGGACTGTCCGGCAATTGTAGGCAATGTCCACGATGAGGGTCTTCTGTTCACTGCAGGTATGCACTAAAACCTTATATTTCTGTTGAACTATGTTACGAAACTTCGAACTTTTTTTCAGAATTTTACGCGAACAACACCGTGTATGATACAATTGTGAGTGATCTGCGTGCCTTCCTAGAACCTATAATAAGATTCTTTTACGATTCTTCTTCTAATATGGATGCCACCAAAATCTTTCAAGACTTTTACTTTGACGACACGCCGCCAATTGACAAAGAACTCGTGAGTGCTGGTTTGTCTGTGCAGCTTGTAAACTAAAGTACACTAACGTGCCCGAATTTTCTGCATTTACTTCAGTTTACCCAGAATATGACGAAATTCATATCCGACATGGCTTTTCGGCGTGACACGGATATGATATCGAGTATGATGTCAAATATGATGCAAAGTCAAATTTATTTCTACACGTTCGATTATCGTGGCTCGTACAGTAAAACCTCGGCCACGATCGGCAACAACGATGACGTCGGTGTTACTCACGGCGACGATCTGATTTATCTTTTCCCGATCAAAAACGCCGGCTTTGAGCCGAGCGAATCCGACAAAAAGATGATCGATATAATGGTCGATTTCTGGACGTCTTTCGCAATTACGGGGTAAATACATTTCGTGCCGACCGAGAGATCAAATTGGGGACCGTGTTGATCCGTGTGACTTTCAGGACTCCAACGTCTCAATACTTGGCCTATCCAAATGTCTGGGCACCTTTCGATTATGAAACACGGCTGTACCTGAATATCGGCAACAACTCCGACCCCATAGACATGCAGTTACACACGGAAGTCGATGAGAGACTGGCCATCTGGAATTACGTGCTTGAGATCCAAATAGCAAACTTTATGAGCCTCTGACGAAAGAACTTGAAAGCTCAATTACTAAAATATAGTTTAATAAATCGGAATGCGGATCGTTGTTTTGATCCACGCACACGCAGACTCTAGGGCGAAACGATTCATTTTCGTGTAATATTTGGACAGGTCCTCGAGGCGGACTCAGTATTCATACACAAATATAATTCTTATCGGTTTCACCAGGTTCGCATACATACATTTAAATTTACACACCTACAAAATCACAGACGCGTCCCCTCGCTGGAACTGCAACTTCCGCGCTCGCTTAAACTGTTGCACCCCGAGAATATCTTTCAGAATATTCCAGAATATTTTTATTCGCCAATGATAAAAATTTCATTGCCTTAAACGAGCGTCCGGTCGAAGTGGCCGCTCGATACGCGTCGGATTCCGCCGATTCAGAAATCAGGCGACCGACACTAAAAAGCTTACGCGTCAATTTTCGGTGAATCGCAGCGAACCACTGCAATCCACCGGCAGTCTAGAAAGAGACTTGGAGTCGAACAGTCAGACTCGTCTTAGACTCGGGTATCCTCAAATTGTAAAACGTAGAATCTATAATTTAAATGAAACAATTTGTTAACACAAATTCAATATATCTTTACTGGGAATAAATCATCTTCAAAGCAATCCCGTGTCCGTGTGAGTTTAACTCTTTAATCGGCAAACGATCCCAATTATTTAAATATTACCCTCGATCAGTAATGTGATCAACTACGGAGTCGCCGGGCACAACAAAACTACAAAAATACGGACGTAAACCCCCAGTTCCACACACCCAGATTGGTCGATAGAGAGAGAGCTCGGATAGGTGAGATTCGGCTGAGATTCGTTACGCGATCAACCAACTCTTTTTATAAAATACACAGCGCGAATTTCGTTACGCGACGGAAAGTCGAAATGGACAAAATAATAAACGGCGTGAATTTTGTGACGCGTCGGAAAATTGAAATGACAAAAAAGATACACGACGCTCCTCTCCCTACGCATCGGAAAGCGACAGTAAGATAATTCTACATGACTCGGATTGCAAATGGCGGCTCAATTTACTTAGCTTCGGACTTCGGTAACGAGGTCGATGAATGCGCCGTTCTTCCCGTGCCGCAGGTGACGGGAAACAGCCGCCCCATCCGCCACGTTGTCCTCGGATTGACGTTAATAGCTGGATCCCTCGTATCCTCGGCGCGTTCGTCCCGTTTCGTTCCCGCCTTGTTAATACCGCTTCTTGCCTGGATGTCGGGCTCTCGCTGCTTCGGTTTATGGGCTCGAATGCCGGCCCCGGATTTATGGGTCGATTTATGGGCTCGAATGAGCGATCCCCCGGACGAGCGGAGCTTCGCGGAGAGGTCGACCGCGACGGTCGATTATCGACTCGGACTCGCGCAGGCGCGTAGTGATATCCGAGGGCGCGCGATTTAAACCGACATACGGTTATTACAACTATCCCCCTTTATTCTTGAGGGACGCGAAAATGCCAACGGGGCCCTAAGGAATAAACATTCATAACCGACACCGTCGAGGCTCGCGGTCGGGAGAGAGGCCTGAAAGCTGAAGAGAGTGTTAGTGACATTCAGGATGATTCAACATGCTCATGATATGGACGGAGACTGAGACGAGTATACATATACCGGCAGCTGATCCTATCGCTGCAAGGTCTACATCGGAATCAAGCTGCATTTTTCCAAAGTCAACGGCACCGGACGTCGTCATGCCAGGCTGTTCGAAGGCGAATGAAGAAAAAAATGGCTCGTTAGTTAACAAGGTACGTATATTCGTAGCTGCTATGTAAGCAATATACACATAGAACTTACCATTCCGGCAATAATGAGAATAGAAAACAAGTAGTCTGTAATATTAATAATACATGTTATAACCGGGATTTTCCTATTCCCCCGATACCTTCGCCGTCGCGCTGTCCGCCGTCCTAACTGGGCGCCAGCCACCAAAAGATGACCCTAACAAAAATTACACCGATGCGACTCGGCCACTAGCTCGATAAACTAATGACGGCGAAACAGCCGAGGCGGCTTAAACCCACTAGCTCAGTTCATTAACGGTAGAGGGGCGGGGCCGAAATCACGACAGCTGAGACACAAATTAAATAAAATGGAAAGAGTACAATTTATTTAATAATATGAAATGCAGAAAATAATGGGACAGACGTGAAATTATCGGAACGGCTGTCGGACCGAACCGATCGCCACTCTTTAAAAAAAAATCATCAATAACACAAGATTGCAATAAGCGAAAATCACAGGAAAATAACAAAATAATTTCGGAAATCATACGCGGCTCTTCGACAGCCGAAAATTCTCGTCGGTAGGACGTGGCGCAAGGTCGTAATATCTCCAATAATTCGGAACTTAAATTTCACTCAAAAACACCATAACTAAACTAACTAATTTCTGACTGATTATCACGCGAGATTTGGCTTAAGATGGTGATACTAAAACGCCGGGCGTTTCCCTTGGAAAATCGTTCCGCCAGCACGACAGCACAAAATTCTCCGGATAAGTCCTCAAATACTAAGTCAGACTTAAAAACAATAATAATAATAATTTACTAAACTAGTGGACCCCCCACGAGAGCAGCTCCTCTCCCAAGGCCATTAACGACTAACTTACAAGAAAATAATTAACAAAAAGAAACGCTGATCGGCAGCGGAATAGATCGCGAGTATTTCACACTACAAAACCTACAAAAACGTCGCACAGCGACAACACAATAATTGTCCCGCATAACTTGCCGAATTACTCGACCGAAATAGATTACAGAAAATTCGTCGCGAAGCGACAGCGAGACTAAATTTCAAGACAAAATAATTTAACAAAAACGTCGATAAGCGACCGCAAATAATTTTCCGCCGATTCCGGACAAACAATAGGGGAAAACAAAACCCGACAAGCGGGACTTACTGCCCTCACTGGCACTGGCTCAATAGTTCTCCAAATTTCGTCCATCTCTGGGGGGTTGGTGGCCGATCGGGGTCACTGATGTCCGGTACCCAAAATTGTCACACACGTCCGGCGTCGACAGCTGCTCCCGCGAAGAGTGACTCCAGGTCCTCGTCCTCGAGCCGAACTGATTGACTGATCCCCTCTCCGGGGTCAAATGCCGAAATTTACCGGCGCGTGCCGATGATGTCCGCCGATCGTCTCACCTCGCGCCGCTTCCCCTCGCATCTTGTCGCCTCACTCTGAATCTTCAAAAATGCTGACCCGCGTTCCCGACAACGTTGCCAGAGTGTCCAATAACTGGGACACGTCTGGGAATTTCTCAAAGGTCGTCAAGAGTGCGGGAAACGCTAAAAATCTGCCAGCTCAAGTCGTGGCCGCGCCTCAACCCACGTCGACGGTGATCCCTTCGACTGTTGCCGGTCGTCGCGAGGCCCCGTGGGCGTCCTGGCTGGTGGAGGCGCCGCTGCTCGGACAGATGCCGAGGATGGCCTTTTGGCAGGGCTGACAACACGTTCGAAGGTCGGTCTCGGGGCTGCTCCGCGGCGTTGAAGTGTCAACCGGTGACCAGACCACAGCCCAACCATCTAACGTGGCCGGGTTTGTCTCCTAGGTTGGACGAGGCGACGGTGACACCTAAGGCCTGACTGTCCACCGCCCCTCGCCCTCTGAAGCCTCCCACGACGGGGTGAACGAGCCCGCCATGGAGGTTACCCGGCCGCGAGCGTTCACTCCCACGACCGGAGAGGTCTGACTGAAGGCCCCGTGGTCCCTCAATCCACGGGGTCCGAGTAGCCGTCCCGGTGACCCGACGCTACCTTAATTCGCGACGATGCGAGGTGGCGAAACGTCATAAAAAGCTCCACAATCTCCAGTATCCAAAGTCTGACAGCCAGCCATCTCGATGAGCCAGTGAGCGGCATTACAAAATAAATATTCACAAAAACGGGACAAAAATCGGGAATCGGACAGCGAATAATTAATTAAATAACGATTAATAACGCTTAAAAACTACCTTAAATGCTAACTAAAACTATTGGCCAAGGGGAGGTTCGACGGCGGACGGTGTGAATGCGCCTTAAATGCGCCGCGACAGCAATTGTAACGGTGGTAAAATTCCACCACGTTACAATGTTTACATATCATTTCGCGGCATAGGTATTCGTTTCATTTTAGTGACTAGTCGAAAATAAAGGAGAATTCTCGTTGGAATTTTTATGCCCTGATGATGATAAATTTAAATTACATGAATCTGAATTTGTTTTCTAAATGGACTCTGAAAAAAAGTAGACTCGTATTTTTTCATTGGCGTAGAGGCTTTTGTTAAGTAGTCATTCTTTTTTAAATTATACGTATGTTTACGTATTGTATTAAATTATCAATATATTATGTACGTATATCTTACAGGGAAAATCGAAAAAATCCGCAACCGACATGAAGATAAAAAAGAAAAAACACAACCGGGATGACAAAATTGTAAGTTCGTGCTAATCTAAAGAAAATTAATAGAACCCAATTGAATGTGCACTAAAGTGAAACATTTCGAAATGGCGTACAGCTTTATACTGACGCTATCCGTCGGGAAATCTATTATATAAATGATGCCGCGCATGTCTGGCACTTCATTTTTTATTATTCGGCATGTGCAGGCGAAGTCGAGATCTAAGAAAAACGGTTCGGATGGCGGCTGCCATTGTGGGCACGGGGAGAGTTTAGTCGAGATGAAAAATCAACTCTCGAATTTGTTTTCGATTGTAAACGAGATGAAGGACAATCAAACCGCTATGAATACTACGCTCAACTCCGTGTACAACAATTGGGAACAACTGAAGAGTAATTCATTCTTTATAATTTTCTTTCAAAAGCTGAAAAATCTGCAATAGTACAAATGAATTCATATATCTTGTGAGATATATTCATTCAAATCGAATATTTCATGGTTCATTTCGCCGAAAATGATAACAAGTTTTTTAATACGTTCATCAATTACGAGTTGTTAGTATATGATATTTTGTGTATGGACATAAGAAAACTGGAAAGGGTATTTTGTACGCAGACGCAGATATATAAATATACGGGGTAATCCACACCTATCTGATTTGGGTCTGACTCGGTTTCGGATTTTGTCGGCGATTTTTAGTGTTGTTCTAACTCCAAAACAAACGGAGATTTTTTTTTAGATTTATTGGTTTATGGCTACTTTCTTAGCACATTAAACAAATAAAATAAATTGCTCTCATTTTTTAATCTGAAAAAATTCTTCAAAATCCTGCTCTTACGAGTCCGCTAAAATAACCTCTTTCGCACCCGCAACATGGGCAGAAAACCACAGTTTTAACCAATGACTCGTATGAATGCGCGATGCGGTCTGATTATTCCTTGAAAACAGTTCATTTCTGCCCGGCGGGAATAATAAAAACTGCATTACGCATGCTTACTTGCAACTGGGTAAAAATAAGCTGGGTAAAATAATGTTGAAATGTTCGTAAGATATTTCAGTATTGTTTCAGATTCTTAAATTACGTCCATCATTACGTTAAAAAAAACCGTGATAAGAAAAAACAAATCAAAACATCTAAAAGTAAATCTTCGCTTGTTTTTGATCTCGAAAGAAAAAAAAAAAAAAAAAAACGTCAATTCAATCCGAGAGGTCGAAGGTCAGACCCAGGTCAAATTGGTGTGGATTGCGCCATACGTAACATGAATGTATGAACTTAAAAATGTTATTATAGGCGCACAGGCAGAAAATGAAATAGAAAATAGGCAGAGTTTCGAGGACATCGGCAGACCGCCTGCGCCAGGATTCGTTCGAAAAGAAGGAGCACTCGACGTGGTAAGATATTCTTTTTTTCGACTCGTACATAGCGATTACATACCGCTATTACTTAGTATATTGGAGGAAACAAAATACTTTCCAGATTCATTGTGGGGAAAACGTCTGGATTCGGAAAGTCATTTTTGACGACGTCGTAAAAAACGCAAAGTCTCACGCAGTGTTCGGGAAAAACGTAGCGGTAGCAGTGTTTGGTTTTGAGGAACTCAAAAACAGCAGCATCACAGGCATCGGATGCCCGAGAACGGGTCCAACTCCAAAACCAGCATTGATTGCGACGAAGTGTCTTGCTGTTCGAAGTAAGTAAAAAAGGATTCAAATGAATTTGCACATTGCTTCTACATTGTTTAAGAAGTGTGTTGCACGAAAGCGTGTTGTTAATTTTTGGCATGTAGAAAGCTGTGTGACTGTTGCAGATCCAGTGACCCGGCGATTAACCATAAAAACAACCAGGTTCATTTTTGCCCAAAAAAAGTCATTTATGTTTCGGACCGTCTCATAAATTTCGTAACTGATTACTATTCCAGAAACATCCAGTCGTTGTGAAATTAATGGGACAGTTATCGGGATAGTCATTCGATACGTTTAACACAGTTATGAAATTCATTGGACTGTCATTCCAAATGACAGTTATTCCTGATTAATCCTGGTTAACCAGGTTCTTTTAATAGTAATTTTGTATGATTTTGGCCAAAACTAACTGATCGTCGAATAAAAAAAAGTATGTAGCCCCAAAGTTAAGGGATCGTCACAATGTGAAATAAAAAAAAATCGATTTTTTTTTTTTTTTTCATTATCGGATAGTATACACGGTTATAAACATTCTGTTAAATTTATTTATCGAAATTCGAATTATTTCGGTCGCTACAGCCTTTCTTAGAGAAAGGGATTGCAGCGTGACAGTGGCGTGTGCTAACTTTAAACGCGTTTTTCTCGGAATGTTGTTTTTCAAAACGGTGTCCACTCTCAAATGAAGAGTTATGACGATATCGATTTCAAATTTTGAGAGAACATTTCTGACGTCATTCTCTATCGCGCTATGAGAGCTTTTTATTTATTTATTAAATCTTCCTATTTTTTTACGATAAACTGTCGAAAAAAAGGGCTAAATTCGATCATTTTCGTTCAAACCGCCGCCATTTTGTCAAATTAAAAAAAAAAAAAGCTCTCATAGCGCGATAGCGAATTTCCTACAGATTAATAATCTTTTTGAAATTTTTGGTTCAGATAAAAATTGCGGCCGCAATCGTGGACATAATGCAGGACCTTTTTTTTACACGAGCTATTTAAACAATTTATATCAAGAGACGCGGTAGCGTCTCGACGCCAAGTATTAAAACCGAGACGCTAGCGCTACTCTTATTTACAGCAAGCTTGCCCCTTTTTCGTCTGCTACGAAATGTAACTCGAATTATCACAGTCAAAACGTCGCTGACGCCAAAATGTGTCAGGTTCAATATTTTTTATTTTTTTTTTCTCTTTCCAATGAGCCCTGTTTCAATAAAATCGGTGCCCGCAATGCTAATATCTGGTCACTTACAATTCTGTATCGGTCAAAAATTTTTCACCGCACTCACACAACGTCAAGCTGCTGATGTGTCCGTCGATATACGTGCATGGCGTGTACTAGCCCGTCTTAACTCGAATTATCTCAGGCAATAGGTCGCGGACGCTAAATGTATCAGCACCAATATTTTTTATTTTTTTTTCTCTTTTTAATGAGACCTGTTGCGATAAAATCAGTTCCCGAAGTGCTGATATTTGGCCAAATTTCACTTTTGTCCGAACTCACACATCGAAACTGATTTGTCCGATCGCATATACGTGTGCGTACGTGTGAAGAAAAACACGCACACATAACACAACTGGTGGCGCGTGGCTCCCGCAGCGGCAGCCCAAAGAAGTTGCACCGACGCGGCAATCGTCTGCCGACCGGCTCGCTCACGTCGTCGATGACAGATGACAGAAAGTGAGAAAAAAAAAAATTGTCATGCGTGATATTTTTCTCTAGCGTAATGACTATAGTGAGTGAATGTGAGTGGTGAAACCGCGGAGAGAGGATTATTTTCTACGACGTTAAAAATGTGGAAGATATTTTCTAACCTCATGAGCAGGTTTTTCAAAAAAAAATGTGTAATGTTTATTTTACAAAATATGTTTCTTGCTTCAGTTTTTTGCTGCGACTAATAAATAATTGACCGAGCCTGTGGATAGTTGTTGCAGCTTGTCGGTGGCAGCAGTAAAATGTGGAGCAAGAAACATTTGTCGAAAGAAATATTCATCAAACTTCAGAAGATTTTGCACAGAATGCTTTCTCCAGTAGACAGCTCAACAGCTGTCGTGTCAGAAAGCGCTCTGTGCAGTGTTCCTCCTGTGGAATTTGAATAAACATTTCTTTCGAGAAATAGTTTGCGCTTGATCCTTTCCTGTAGCAATCGACTTAGCTGGAAGAGCTATCCACAGGCACCGTAAGCTTATCGGTATCACCTGAAATCTGTTAAGCGACATAAAATTCATTCCTTAAATCTGTCTCGCTTAATAGTTTTCTACAGTCACCGATAAGCTGACGGAGCCTGTGGATAACTGTCGCAGCTAGTTGGTGGCTGTCGGAAAGAGTCAAGTGAGAACTATTTGTCGAAAGAAATGTTCATTCAATAAGTCCACTGGAGAAAGATTTTGCATCGAACGCTCTCTGACGGGACAGCTATTTTCTGTAGAAAGCGCTTTGTGCACAGTTTTTCTCTTGTGGAGTTTCAACATTCGTTTCGACAAATTTTATCACTTAAATTTTATTGCTGCCACGACAAGCTGCAACAACTATCCGCAGACTCCGTTAACTTATTGGTATCAGCTAAAATCTGTTAAGCGAGACAAAATTGTTTCCACAAATTTGTCTCGCTCAACAGTTTTCTGCAGTCACCGATAAGCTAACGGAGCCTGTGAATAGCTGTTGCAGCCAGTCGGTGGCTGGAGGAAAATGTCGAGCGACAGCCATTTGTCGAAAAAAATGTTTAAACCCCACACTATAATGACTTTGAATGCAGCGCTTTCTACAGTAGACAGCTGTCAGAGAGCTCTGTGTGTACAATTTTTTTTTATTATTTCATATGTTTATGATCCACTAAGTTTCAAAAAGATATGAAATCCCACAAAAATGTTTTTTTCAAAACAAAAATTGTACGCCAAGTATTAAAAGTTTAGGCATCCCATAAAAAAAAACATCCCATAAAAAAAATGCATTGCCAAAAATATTTTTCAAAAATATTAAACCAAATCCACGACACAACCCAAGTAGAACTATTTCGTAGATGGTTAACAAATGTAGATGTTCTTTAGAAAAAAAAAAAAAAAAAAAAAAAAAAAAAAAAAAAAAAAAAAATGGCGTGCCAGCGGCTTTTAGTCAGGAGTTGACCCGTCCGTTTCTATGGACTAGTACGGGTGCAAAACGCTGGCACGCCAATTTTTTTTTTTTTTTTTTTTTTTTTTTTCTAAAGAACATCTACATTTGTTAACCATCTACGAAATAGTTCTACTTGGGTTGTGTCGTGGATTTGGTTTAATATTTTTGAAAAATATTTTTGGCAATGCATTTTTTTTATGGGATGTTTTTTTTTATGGGATGCCTAAACTTTTAATACTTGGCGTACAATTTTTGTTTTGAAAAAAACATTTTTGTGGGATCATTATTATACATTAAAGAAATGCACATAAAAAAATCATTTTGTATTCTTCAAGAATGTACTTATTTATTTAAAAAAAAACCAGACCAATTAGTTCATTACAACTTAACAAAAAAAATTCGCGAATATCATTGATTTTTCGGAGGGTCACACTGTGACGATCCCTTAAGTTCTTTAACTATATTTACCACATTCAATAATACCTTGACTCGTCCACGTTTCGCGTAAAACACGACAGACACCTTCTTTTTATCGATAATTGCAGTCTGGAGATATTGCTGTTTCAAATTACCGAAAATGATGTCAAGAAATTTCGCAATATTTTTACATCGATGCTATCTCAGCTGTCAATCTTATCAGCCATTAATGTAACGTACATGTCACACGAAATGATTTTAAATTTTGTTGATTTTAAATTTATAAATTTGTCAACCCCACTGACTTTGACTCGATAATCTCGGAGATGTTTAATGGTAATTATGGGGTCGAATTCATCGTAATAATAGTGTTAGAAAAAGATTGGTAGACTTATACATCACTGTAGTGATAAAAAAATCAATAGTGATCTACCGTGTAATTTGAATTACTTGCAGGCATATTTGAGTTTTATCTTCGAAAGATGAAAAAGTACGCGGACGCACAAGTCGAGACGGAACTCAGCGAATATTTAAATCACATACGCGAAAAAATTAGCGATATGAATCGCATACCGAAGAAGAAGGTGAACGGTGAGTTCATATTAATTTTGTGAAACCCAATATTAGTGTACTAGGGTGAATGGACCAGTAAACGAACAGTCATCAGTGAATAAACAACAGTTTTTTCAGAGTTCATGAGCAATTATGCCGACTTGGCTGAACATTAGATTCCGAATTTGTTTATTTCTTAGCTATCTACTGGGGTTATTTTGTCACAGAATATTCTTTTCAACTAAAAGTGTGAGTTCAATTGGCCTGCTCTAGCAATACCGGCGACCACGAAAACGACCTAAAAAGTCCAAAAAGCGACCGACGAAACGACCGGTCCATAAATACAAAAAAATAACCGTTCAAAAAAGGCAAAAAAAGAGAAGCGACCGAGAAAACGACCATTCACATTTTTTTCTTGCCTGTTTTGAACGGTTATTTTTAGGCAATCACGTTTTAAACAAGCAACCCGGTCGCCCCTGCGGGGCGCCGGGTTGTTGTTGGAGGGCTTCGCCCCCCAAACCCCCCGAAAATGACCCTGCGGCAAAAATGTCCCTTCGGGACATTTTTCCCTGGTGTCATTTTAAGGCACTCACGCGGTAGTCGCGCTCCGCGCTCCGCAGGGGGTCGTTTGGACGTCGCGCTTCGCGCTCCGCACAGCGCCGGTCGGACGTCGCGCTTCGCGATCCGCACGATGCCGTTCGAAAGTCGCGCTTCGCGCTCTACACGGTGGCGTTCGGACGTCGCGCTTCGCGCTCCGCACCGTGCCGTCCGGACGTCGCGCTTTGCGCTCTGCACGATGCCATCCGGACGTCGCACTTCGCGCTTCGCACGGTACCGTTCGGAGGTCGCGTTTCGCGCCGTGCACGATGCGGTTCGGACTAGAGACGTGAGCGGTATACATGACCAGTAATTTTACGATTAAAAACCGGTATGTGACCGGTGTTAAATTTACGACATCGGTAATAAAGTCATATAGTCTCTTAGTGATTAAGAATTCTAGTCAAGTTACGGTGAATTTACGAAACAACGTTGCTGTAATTTTACCAAAAAATTCGTTACCGGTTATTTCACAACTATATAGACGCAGTTTACCATTTTTTATGGTGAATTCACCAACAAAAATTTGTAACCGGTCAAACTTACGAGCATTTTTCATGACCGTATTTTCACAACATAAAGATGATAGAAAAAAAAATGTGGATAAAAAACGGTACGGTAGTTTCATTGTTATTTTACCAAAAATAAAAATACCGGTATTTTCATATCTATATAACTCTGTGATTTTCAATGTCGGTCATTTTCAAAAAATAAAAATTCATTCGAATCAATAGAAAATGACCCATAAAATGGTCAATAGAAAATGTGGAGTATGAATTTATCGCGTTCAAAACGCAGGCAGCGAGGCCACAAGAAATGACCAATTACAACGAGGACCCAAGGCCCTAGGATGTTGAGTTATCGGTCGGTAAGGTAGTGGAAATGGACTTGTCTCGAGACGCTATCGTGTCTCTTGAAAAGGCGTAAATCGTCATTAAGTTCTACTTTCTTATTATAGTTAAATCATTTAATAATAAAGTGTGAAGAAGGGTTATCGTTAAAAAAAAAAAGATATAAGAAATTAATAAAACCGCCCTAGCAGATCGACCAACCACGAAAAATCCAACCAGGTCGGTTTAGAACACGAAAACAACCAGTATTTTGAAGAAAACAACCACTGACAAACCGTGTTCTCAACTAAATCTCAGTTGGTCGGTGGTTGGTTTCGATGAAATACTAGTTGATCCCGTGTCCTAAAACGACTCGGTGGGGATCATAGTCGGTATACGGTTGGACCGAACTGTTAGGGCGTGAACGTAGTTGTAATTTGGTGATTACGATTGTTTTATGATAAATAAATTAAATCGAGAGATACATCAGCCACAGTGACAGGTGAACATTCAGAGACGAAAACAGACCAAAAAACAGCGAATGCAGTGATAAGATCCAGTGAAAATAAGCAAATAAGAAATAATTCAATATAAAATATACATTATTCATTTATATTATCGATGTGTGTCAATCGAAATGAGGTCAAAACACGGTGTCTCCGGTAAAAGAGTCTTGAAGCGTCTCGTGTCGGTCGGTAAAGTAGGTTTTGTCTACACTGGAACCTCTTATAGCGCACACCCTCATAACGTACATTGGGAAACGTACCAGCGCTGTGATTGGACGATTTAGCGAGAGAGAGAGTGAGAGGCACGAACGTTTCGCGTGCCTGATTGGCTCTTCACTTAGCGTACATGTCCCCGCATTTGGTACGCTATGAGAGGTTCCACGGTACTTGGACTTGTCTCGAGACTAGAGATGTGGAATTACCGTAAAATCCTGGAACGGTAAACTTACCAAAAAACAATGTCAGTGAATTCGTACACAAGTGACGCGGAATCGTTTGATAGTTTGTAATTAGTGTTTGTTAGTGATTAATAGTCCACGATATTTATTTGAATTTCCTTCGTAATAAGTATCAAATTAATAAAAATTAATTTATTAAAATGTATTAATATAGGTAATTATCACTCTAAAATGATCTTATGGCAAATATAAGAGAAGATATATCTGAATTGAGATAAAATATGAGTACGCTGTAAGTTATAGCCAAAGTCAAGTACGCAGTGGAAAAATATTCACTTGTTCACCTAAGTAGAGTTCCTCATTACCGACACATGCAGCTAACTGTGTCGGTATATTGGAGTTCTCTAGAATTCAATCTATAGCCGCCTCGTTCACAGATAGTTTTCGGGTCTACTTCCAAAGTCTGCCAAAACCAAAGTCTGCTAAAACTGCAATACCGACAGAACTCTTAGTTGGTCGAAGCGCCACAAGAGGGGGTTGCCGGCAGAAGCCTAATTCGAAAATCCGAAAGCACAATACCGGGTGGCACGTCAGTTGCTAGGAACAGTGGTGCTCAACCGAAACGAAATCAAGAACGATTTCAAGAATGATACGCGCACGGGCGCATGAAACTCGTGGATAACAAATAAAAAGACGAGATTCGGATGCTTAATCGCTTTATTAATTTTTGTTACAATATTCAGTTTCCAATTGCTTTATTAATCTTTGTTACAATTTTCATATCCATCAGAACGCGAAGCTTCTCCTCGAAATCTTCACTGCAAGGCACGCAAACGCAGTCGGCGCAAATTCTCGCCTGAAGCTGTAAAAAAAAAACTCATTATTTTAATGTTTTCATGTTTTTATGTTTAAATTGTAATGTTTTACCTGAGCCGTTTATCGAAGATACAATTGCGCCACGTCCAAAACATTTTGGAGTCTGTTGACTTCTTGGTAATTTTCCTTGCGATGAGTCGCGTCGAATATTCGTAGCTTCGCGGAAACTCCGGGCCTGACCGTTCAGTCGCTCTTCCATCTCCTTGGCGATGAGCTCACCACCCTCGTGAAACTTGGCGGCGATGAGATTTTCGGACCTCGCGACGAACGACACGAGATCCGCTCGATTCACCGCAGTCTTGAACTTCGTCGTGGTCGCGTGAAACTTGTTGCCGACGCTGTCGAAGTACTCGACCACGTAATTCAGTTCCATTCCCTTGGGTTGCATGTTCAATTCCTCGCCGCTTCTTATGCGAATGTTCGAGCTGAGTGTCAGCATCATGTAATGAATTGGCTTTACCTAAGAGAAATGAAATTCAAGGTTAAAAAAAGAATGCTAAGTGGCTGTTACACGAAAAATTCATTTCAAACCATGGCTACACTCACGTTAACGATGACGTCGACAGATTGCTTCATAGTTGTAGGCCTCGAAATTGCTGATGGCGATTTTTTCGTGTAACAGCCATTTGGCATTCTTTTTTTAACCTTGAATTTCATTTCTCTTAGGTAAAGCCAATTCATTACATGATGCTGACACTCAGCTCGAACATTCGCATGAGAAGCGTCAAGGAATTGAACATGCTACCCAAGGGAATGGAACTGAATTACGTGGTCGAGTACTTCGACAGCATCGGCAACAAGTTTCACGCGACCACGACGAAGTTCAAGACTGCGGTGAATCGAGCGGATCTCGTGTCGTTCGTCGTGGGGTCCGAAAATATCATCGCGGCCAAGTTCCACAAGGGTGGTGAGCTCGTCGCCAAGGAGATGGAAGAGCGACTGAACGGTCAGGCCCGGAGTTTCCGCGAAGCTACGAATATTCGACGCGACTCATCGCAAGGAAAATCACCAAGAAGTCAACAGACTCCAAAATGTTTTGGACGTGGCGCAATTGTATCTTCGATAAACGGCTCAGGTAAAACATTAAAATTTAAACATAAAAACATGAAAACATTAAAATAATGAGTTTTTTTTACAGCTTCAGGCGAGAATTTGCGCCGAATGCGTTTGCGCGCCTTGCAGTCAATATTTCGAGGAGAAGCTTCGCGTTCTGATGGATATGAAAATTGTAACAAAGATTAATAAAGCAATTAGAAACTGAATATTGTAACAAAGATTAATAAAGCAATTAGAAACGGAATATTGTAACAAAGATTAATAAAGCGATTAAGCATCCGAATCTCGTCTTTTTATTTTTTATCCACGAGTTTTATGCGCCCGTGCGCGTATCATTCTTGAAATCGTTCTTCATTTCGTTTCGGTTGAGCACCACTGTTCCTAGCAACTGACGTGCCACCCGGTATTGTGCTTTCGGATTTTCGAATTAGGCTTCTGCCGGCAACCCCTCTTGTGGCGCTTCGACCAACTAAAAGTTCTGTCGGTATTGCAGTTTTGGCAGACTTTCGTTTTGGCAGACTTTGGAAGTAGACCAGTTTTCGCCTCTTAAGGGGCTGCTGGAGTAGATTTTTTTACCGACTGGTCGGTAAAAAAGTACGGTTTCGTAGTTTATGGTTTACGTCGTTATTGTATTACAAAAATGTCTCAAATTGCACAAGATTATTATATTAATGTAAGCGCATCGGCGTAGATTCTCGTTTTTCGTATGGGATTCCTGGAAATATTTATATAATACGAAAAAGGTGACAGTTGACAGTTCTAGCGGCCATATTGGTTTTCGATAGACTTACAAATTTACGATTTTCCTTGTTTTTCAAGCGTTTTCACCCAAAATTCGAGTCTACGCTGATGCGCCTATGTTGATGTTATAATCCTGTGCAATTTGAGACATTTTTGTAATACAATAACGACGTAAACCGTAAACTACGAAATCGTACTTTTTTACCGACCAGTCGGTAAAAAAATCTATTCCAGCAGCCCCTTAATATTTACCAGTCGATATCCACATGATGTAATGATTATTGAGCTTATTAAAAGACGAAAACTATCTGTGGACGAGGCGACTATAGATCGAATTCTAGAACTCCAATATACCGACATGGTTAGAAGCATGTGTCGGTAATGAAGAACTCTACTTAAGTGAAAAATATTTTCTGTCAAAATCCCATTCGGGAGAACGGACTTTCGAGTGTTCGATACATTCAGGCAAATGGTGCATTCGGGAACATTACAATTCTGTTGAAATGAAATTCGGTATTTTCATCCGTTCGGCATAAAAACTTTTCGGCGTTTTCACCGTTTGGCTAATAAATATTTCGGTATTATGACTCGTCGGATCTTTTCTCATTCGGGTGAACGGTCAATCGGCATTTATAAATTGGCGCGTTTAGTACGTTCGGCTATCGTATTTTTTGGTCGAGTGACGGCAAGCCGTCAGCGCGATTGCGGTCGCGGCGTGAATTATGAATCAGGTGACAATCGTGAAACACCTGAATTTGTTGGGTTCTATTTTTTTATAGTAGTTAATTAATTTAATAATTGAGTGTAAAAAAATGTTAGAAATCAATAAAATCATGAATGCAGGTGTTATATGGTAATTACGTGATGATTTACAATGAGTAAATAAAATTGACAAAAACATTAGCAGTGACAAGTGAAAATTTACAGACGAAACCAGACAATAAATAGTGAATACAGTTATGAGTGCCAGTGAATAAAAAATAACGAATAATTTAATGAAAAATATACATTTCAAACATATATAGTTCCGTAGAGAAGGTGTCAATATGTTTTACGAATTTTGTGTTTAGGTTATGTTTATACTCATAATATTTCAGTTTGGTATATTAATTATGAATTAATAATACAATAAAACTGTATCAGTGCAATTAATAAATATAAAAATTGAAAAATCATTTCGGAATCAATTATTTTGACATTATAATATGTGGAATGTACAGCGGATAATTATTTTGAAGAGAAAAATATTATTGTTATCATAATTGTGAAATTAATTAAAATTGAATATTTTGATTCTATTATGGTAGGTAATCATCATTCTAAAATGATCTAAGGGCTAATATGAGGAAAGATACATTTGAATTAAGGTAAAATATGAGAACGCTGCAAGTTTTAGTCAAATTACTTTATTGACTGCGAAGACTGACAGCCGGACACAATTTTCAATTTAATGATTTGAGTGTCTTAGGTATTCACCACTTAAAAAGTGTGTAAGAAAAAAACTAAAAAAAGTGCATCAAGATTAAGTTGAATTAGAATTATGCAGCAAGTTTCAGCCAAATTCTTCCATCGATGGCCAAGATTGAGACCCGTATACAACTTGACGACCAAAAGTGCCAAATTTCTTCAAGTGAACTCCTGTATAAAATGATTGGAAAATTAACACACTTCATGGGCATACTTCCCAGTGCTAGACTAAGAAATATTCCAAATTTCAACTTGTTCGCTCTGTTCAGTCCAGAGCCACTAAGTGATACGGACGTCCGGGTAACACAAAATCTTGTCTGAAGGAAAAAATGTCTTTAGTAATGCAAATTCCTTATTATTTTATGTCAAGAATATGTATTTTAGCATGCTTAAGAAATGTGAACTAAAAAGTAGTGGATAAAATAAAATTATATTGACATTTTCCATAAAAAACGTATTTACACCCTTGGACAGCGAATTCAATAGGCACTCTTGGTGCGTTTTCTTAAAACGTGAGTGCCTAAAAAACGCACCAGGAGTGCCTATTGAAATCGCTTTCCTGGGTCTAAATTAGGTTTTAAAGGACAAAAATTGATATATTTCAAATGTATTAACTTTTTTTAGTTCAGATATCTTTAACATAGTAAAATACATATTCTTGACATAAAATAATAAGGAAATTGCATTACTAAAGATATTTTTTACTGCGGACCAGATTTTGTGTTACCCGGACGTCCGTATCACTCAGTGGCTCTGGACTGAACAGACCGAACAAGTTGAAATTTGGAATATTTCTTAGTCTAGCACTGGAAAGTATGCCCATGAAGTATGGTAATTTTCCAATAATTTTATACAGGAGTTTATTTCAAGAAAATTTGGGTTTTTGGGTCTCAAATTGTGTCCGGAGCCCAATCTCCGCTGTCAACCCAAGAATTTGGCTGAAACTTGCTACAAAATTCTAAAATACCTTAAATCTCATACACTTTTTTTAGTCTTTCCCTTACACTTTTTTTAAGGGGTGAATACCTATCAGCAAAATTAAAAAATTACATTTTTAATTACGCATATGTGTACAAGTGAATATTTTCCCACTGCGTACTTGAATTTGGCTATAACTTGCAGCATACTCATATTTTATCTCAATTTAGATGTTTCTTCTCTTATATTTGCCATAAGATCATTTTAGAGTGGTTACCTGCATTAATACATTTTAATTAATTAATTTTTTTTAATTTGACACTTACGTCAACTAAAAATGTTTTTTCCTGAAAAATCATTACCCGCTGCACATGTTAGAAGTTAGAAGGTTGAAATAATTGATTCCACAATGATTTCTTCATTAGTATATTTATTAATTGCACTAGTACACTTTAATTGTGAAGATAATTTATATTTAATACACCAAACTGAAATATAAGTGAACATAACCTAAACACAATATTCGTAAAACATGTTGACAAGTACATTATTATCGGAACTATACGCTTGACGTGTATATTTTTCATTAAATCATTTTTTATTTGCTAATTTCCACTGGCACTTATTACTTTTTTCGCTGTTTTTTTGTCTCTTTTCGTCTCTAAATGTTCACCTGTCACTGCAGATGTATCTCTCGATTTTATTTACGTATTCTAAATCACCACGTAATTACCACATAACAACTGCATTCACGGTTTTCTTAATTTCCTAAATGTTTTTACCAAAACGACAACGTTTTTTACACTTAATTATTAAATTAATTAACTATGTTAAAAAAAAATAGAGCTGTACACCTATCTAGTTGTAAATGACCGGTTATAGTTTTTTGTGATCGTAAATTTACCAAAAAGAAAAGTGACCAGTAATTCCACATCTAAATAGTTGGATTTACCATATTAGTACGGTATGTTTATCGAAAAAATTTGTGACGGTAATTCCACAACACCTGATTGCGCGAAAAAAATGACGTCATTTTACGAAAAAAATTCAATAATTTTTTGGTAAGTTTACCGCTTCAGGATTTTACGGTAATTCCACATCTCTAGTCTTGGAGCGTCTCGTCTTCGGTCGGTAAAGTAGGTAAATGTACATATCTCGAGACGCTACCGCGTCTCTTGATCAGGTTAAAATTAGAGATGTAAGCAGTAAATGTGACCGGTAATGTTACGGCATTTTTACCGTAAAAATACGGTACGTGATCGTGTCCAAAATGACCACATCGGTCACAAAATGATATGGTCGTGGTGATTTGAAATTTCACAGCTGTGGCGCGCGTGTCGCCCAATAAAAAACTTGATATACAATTATCTTTCCATAAATTTGTGATTGAACAATAAAATACGTATTCGATAAACGTGCAAACAATAAATGAATAATTAATTATCTTTGAATACAGCATTTCATAATAATACATGAAAAAAAAAAAAAAAAAAAAAACATTACGAGCTGTACACCTATCTAGTTGTCAATGACCGGTCATACTTTTTTGTGACCGTAAATTTACCAAAAAGAAAAGTGACCAGTAATTCCACATCTAAATAGTTGGATTTACCATATTTTTACGGTATGTTTATCGAAAAAATTTGTGACGGTAATTCCACAACACCTGATTGCGCGAAAAAAAATGACGTCATTTTACGGCAAAAATACGGTAATTTTTTGGTAAGTTTACCGCTCCAGGATTTTACGGTAATTCCACATCTCTAGTCTCGAGACAAGTCCAAGTACCGTGGAACCACTCATAGCGTTCGAAATGCGGGGACATGTACGTTAAGTGAAGAGCCAATCAGGCACGCGAAACTTTCGTGCCTCTCACTCTCTCTCGCGAAATCATCGAATCACAGCGCTGATACGTTTCCCAATGTACGCTATGAGGGTGTGCGCTATAAGAGGTTCCAGTGTAGACAAAACCTACTTTACCGACCGACACGAGTCGCTTCAAGACTCTTTTACCGGAGACACCGTGTTTTGACCTCATTTCGATTGACACACATCGGTAATATAAATGAATAATGTATATTTTATATTGAATTATTTGTTATTAGCTTATTTTCACTGGATCTTATTACTGCATTCGCTGTTTTTTGGTCTGTTTTCGTCTCTGAATGTTCACCTGTCACTGTGGCTGATGTATCTCTCGATTTAATTTATTTATCAGAAAACAATCGTAATCACCAAATTACCACTGCGTTCACGGTTTTATTAATTTCTTATATCTTTTTTTTTAACGATAACCCTTCTTTACACTTTATTGTTAAATGATCTAACTATAATAAGAAAGTAGAACTTAATGACGATTTACGCCTTTTCAAGAGACACGATAGCGTCTCGAGACAAGTCCATTTACCTACCTTACCGCCCAAGACGAGACGCTCTAAGACTCTTTTACTGGAGACACCGTGTTTTTTTACCTCATTTCGATTGACACACATAGAGATTTGAAATAACGGTAATTTTTATAATAGTTCAGAAAACCAAGAAATAACCGTCATTTGCTTTTGTGACGTCATTTTTTTGCCTATTTGGTCGAAGTAAAAATGACGGTCATTTCGACAAGCGTCATGTGACGGTCCAAACGGTTTTGTGACGGTCAAATGACCGTCACAAAATGCATCTCGCCTAATTCGGAAACACGAAAGTAACGGTCACGTGACGGACATTTTTGTGTCAATTGACGAAATCGAAAAAATGGATAGCATTCTACATAGTAGGGATGGGCGATCTTCGTCGATTAATCGACGTTCGGTGTAGTTTTTTATGAAACATCGACTAAAAAAAAATCGAATATCAATCGTCAGTATTTTATCATCGCTACTATACCGACCGATAACTCAACATCCTAGGGCCTTGGGTCCTCGTTGTAATTGGTCATTTCTTGTGGCCTCGCTGCCTGCGTTTTGAACGCGATAAATTTATACTCCACATTTTCTATTGACCATTTTATGGGTCATTTTTTATTGATTCGAATGACTTTTTATTTTTTGAAAATAACCGACATTGAACATCACAGAATTATATAGATATGAAAATACCGGTATTTTTATTTTTGGTAAAATGACAATGAAACTAACGTACCTTTACCGTCTTTTATCCACATTTTTTTTCTACAATCTTTGTGTTGTGAAAATACGGACACGAAAATTGCTCGTAAGTTTGACCGGTTACAAATTTTTTTTGGTGAATTCACCATAAAAAATGGTAAACTGTGTCTATATAGTTGTGAAATAACCGGTAACGAATTTTTAGGTAAAATTACAGCAACGTTGTTTCGTAAATTCACCGTATCTTGACGAGAATTCTTAATCACTAAGAGACTATATGACTTTATTACCGATGTCGTAAATTTAACACCGGTCACATACCGTTTTTTAATCGTAAAATTACCGGTCATGTATACCGCTCACGTCTCTAGTCCGAACCGCATAGTGCACAGCGCGAAACGCGACCTCCGAACGGTACCGTGCGGAGCGCGAAGTGCGACGTCCGGATGGCATCGTGCAGAGCGCAAAGCGCGACGTCCGGAGGGCACGGTGCGGAGCGCGAAGCGCGACGTCCGAACGCCACCGTGTAGAGCGCGAAGCGCGACTTTCGAACGGCATCGTGCGGAGCGCGACGTCCGACCGGCGCTGTGCGGAGCGCGAAGCGCGACGTCCAAACGACCCCCTGCGGAGCGCGGAGCGCGACGACCGCGTGAGTGCTTTAAAATGACACCAGGGAAAAATGTCCCGAAGGGACATTTTTGCCGCAGGGTCATTTTCGGGGGGCGGAGCCCCCCAATGGGGGTTTGGGGGCGAAGCCCTCCAACAACAAAATTAATGCTTGTTTTGCATTTAACGACCGGTCGTTTTTTCGGTCTTTCGGCCGGTCGCCGGGATTGCTAGGGTGGTCATTTACTGGTGTTTTCAGATTTTCGGCTTTTGGTATTTATTTTTTTTATTTTTTGCTAAAAATACGAAATTTTTTTTAGCTGTTTCACATATTTGACATTCTGGTAAACCGTAAAAATGTTATCAAATAATTCGAAAGCATTGCTATTTTTAAAAACTCATGATAAACAAGTCGTTCTGCTTAACCGTTCATTCGCTGGTGACTTCACCCTAGCTGACCCCATCTCTCATTAGCCTGTGCCGATGTCGAGGCGTGATAAAATTACGTTTCACAGCAGATGTTCGATTTAACATAACCAATACTAACGTAAAGTTAATTTTTTAATATCTGTATAATCAGGAAGCAATGCATAAAATGTAGCCCTGATTAGGGATACATAAAAACAGAGCTCTTTAAGAAAAAAATCCTTCATAATCTCAGTTAGTTTCTTTCTCGAAGAATATGTTAATTTGTGATTACAGACAAATTAAAGGTGAAACCAGCACGTGAGCCGATATCATCTGCACCGCCCGAACATGAGGCTCAAAGTGAGGAAGAAAGCGTGAGTGAGGGAGAAGATTCCGACGACGAAAATGAGGAAGGCGACACAAGTTCGGTGCCTTCCTCGGATTCCTCAGAAAAATAGAAAAACTCGAGCAGTTCAGTGCTGTGTAAAAAAATAAAGCCTCCGTTTTTTTCGTAATTCGTCGTTATTTTTCAAAGTATGTTCCATAAATCTGATAAATTATATTCGGAAGTTAGAAATAGATACGGATAGAAAATATTCACATGAGTGGTCATTCCGATAGAAAATCGATTGAAACCGATACAAGTTTAATCCGTATTTCCATGTACAAACGGCGTGTCCCGTTGTTGCAGAAAATACCGATAAATACCAGTAAGAGCGTACAACGCGTCGTTTGCAAAAGCTCATTTGTTCCCATGGACAGGATAAATTCTACCAGGAAGATAAAAATAGATACGGATAGAAAATATTCACATGGGTTGTCATTCCAATAGAAAATCGATTGAAACCGATACAAGTTTAATCCGTATTCGCATGTACAAACGGCGTGTCCCTTTGTTGCAGAAAAGACCGATAAATACCAGTAAGAGCGTACAACGCGTCGTTTGCAAAAGCTCATTTGTTCCCATGCACACGATAAATTCTACCAAGAAGATACAAATAGATACGGATAGAAAATATTCACATGGGTGGTCATTCCGATAGAAAATCGATTGAAACCGATACAAGTTTAATCCGTATTTCCATGTACAAACAGCGTGTCCCTTTGATGCAGAAAATACCGATAAATACCAGTAAGAGCGTACAACGCGTCGTTTGCAAAAGCTCATTTATTCCCATGGACACGATAAATTCTACCAGGAAGATACAAATAGGCACGGGTAGAAAATATTCCCATGTATTGCTCATTCCGATAGAAAGCCGATCGAGACCGATACAAGTTTTACCCGTATTTCCATGTAGAAACGGCGGGCCTCTTTAGTCCAGAAAGTACCCATAAATACTAGAAAGAATATACGAAACGACTGTGGCAAAGTCGAATATGTTCCCTTAGATGCCATCACTTCTATCCGGCAAATCCAAGTAGGTTCAAACAGCTAGTTTCTCCATATAGTTCTAGCCCTCCTGTGAAAACTTATTAAAACAGGTGCAGATTCCATTCGTATTTCCATGTAATCAATGTCACGTGTCCCGACGTTTCCTCGCAAGAGATGCATATAAATTCCAAAGCTTGTCTACTATTCGGTGCTGGTATGCACTACTAGATTCCCATAGATAGAGGAATCTCTATCTGGAAATTTCAGGTAAGTACGATTCAAAATTCTTCGTTTCCGAAGATCCCGATAAAATCTAATTGCAATTCAATAGTCTCTGGTCTTTATATGCAATTGCGGATGAGCTCAGGGAGACAACACTTGTATTGTTATCGGATTGTATGAGATTGTAGGAAATGCAGATAAAACCGAGTATGCAGTGAATGCTGAATTTATGGATTCTATGGGAAGTTCAATGCAATTGCAGGGACAAAAACACATGCTTTTCCGATTGATTATTATTTTTGTATCTGCATCTATTGGACCTTTTCAACAGGGGACTCCTCCCGACGACTGACGATCGAGACGGCCGCGTACTCTTACTTTTCTCGACGTTTGCCCTTTTTCGTCTGCTAGGATTTTATAACTCGAATTATTTCAGATACCACGTCGGTGACGCCAAATGTGTCAGGTCCAATATTTTTTTTTTTTTTTCTCTTTCTAATGCGACTTGTTTCATTCAAATCCGTTTCCGGAATGCTAATATCTGGGAAGTTTGGAATCTGAATCTGTCAAAAAGTGTTTCTCGTTTTCGTCCGCACTCACACAACGCTGAACGCGCATTTGTCCGATCCGTATATGTGCAAGGCGTGTACCAGCACACTCACACTTCGTCTGTAACTCTGATTATCTCAGGCAATACATCGCGTACGCTAAATGTATCAGTGCCAATATTTTCTATTTTTCCCCCCTTTTAAATGAGACCTTTTGCAATTAAATCGGTTCCCAAAGAGCTATGTGAACCTATCACCCGATTTTGAGGAAACTTATTTTTTTTTCATTTAATCTTATAGATTTTCGTATTTAGTTGTTTGTAGTAACAATTATTTCGTTTGTAGTTAAGCCAAAGAAAAAATATGCCTTGGCAAAAAAATGGCCATCTACCGAATTTAAGGAAACTGGAATTTGACATGACAACTCTGTAGAGAATCGTTTGTAGTTGATTGTAGTACAAAAATTTCCGTTTGTAGTAGATTTTTTTTTTAAGAATTTTTGTTTTTTCCCCCTCTACATTGATTTCCGACGCACTACAAACAGGTTTGAAGCCCACCCTTGCAGCATTTTGACGCCACGTTGGTATTGAAAAAGCTACAAACAAAATAATCGATACTACAAACAACTGCAAACGATTTAATAGTCAAAGCTTGCTGTATCACAATTCGTTGCGTTTGGAGTTATTTGTCGTAGCTTCGCTTCGTTTGCAGTTTGTCGTTAACAGTTGTGGAAGGCCCGGAATCGTTTGTAGTTGTTTGTAGTTCGTCGTTAACTGGTGTAGAGAGTGTAGAATTGTTTGCAGTTGTTTGTAGTAGCGTCTTTGTGTTTGTAGTTGTATGTAGTGGCTTCGTTTTGTTTGTAGTTCATCGAAACCGAGTGTGGAAGGTCCACACCCGGTGCCCCCGGCATTGTTCGTAGTTGTTTGTAACTGGTTCATTTCATTTGTAGTTCGTCGAGAACAGGTTCGGAGCGTCCAGAATTGTTTGTAGTTGTTTGTAGCAGCTTCTTTTCGTTTGTAGTTAATCGAAACCGGGTGTGGAAGGTCCAGAATTGTTTGTAGTGGTTTGTAGTTGTTTCATTTCGTTTGTAGTTCGTCGAAAACAGATGTGGAGCGTCAAGAATTGGTTGTAGTTGTTTTTAGTAGCTTCTTTTCGTTTGTAGTTCATCGAAACCAGGTGTGGGAAGTCCAGAATTGCTTGTAGTCGTTTCCTTTCGTTTGTAGTTCGTCGAGAATAGGTCTGGAGCGTCCATAATTGTTTGTAGTTGTTTGTAGTTGTTTCGATTCGTTTGTAGTTTGTTGAGAACAGGTGTGGAGCGTCCAAAATTGTTTGTAGTTATTTGCAGTAGCCTTGTTTCATTTGTAGTTCATCGAAACCGGGTTTGGGAGATCCAGAATTGTTTGTAGTTGTTTGTAGTAGCTTCTTTTCGTTTGTAGTTTATCGAAACCGGGTGTGAAAGGTCTAGAATTGTTTGTAGTTGCTAGTAGTAGTTCATTTCGTTTGTAGTTCGTCGAGAACATGTTTGGAGCGTCTAGAATTGTTTGTAGTTGTTTGTAGTAGGTTATTTTCGTTTGTAGTTGTTTGGAGTAGTTTCGTTTCGTGTGTAGTTGTTTGTAGTAGTTTCGTTTCGTGTGTAGTTGTTTGTAGTAGCTTCATTTCGGTTGTAGTTCATCGAAAACAAGTGTGGAGTGTCCAGAATTGTTTGTAGTTGTTTGTAGTAGCTTCTTTTCGTTTGTAGTTCATCGAAACCGGGTGTGGAAGGTCCGGAATTGTACGAGACAAAGCCACTACAAAGAACTGCAAACGAAACGAAGCTACTACAAACGACTACACACAAAAATAAGCTACTACAAACAACTACAAACAATTCTGGATCTCCCAGACCCAGTTTCGATGAACTACAAACGGAACAAAGCTACTGCAAATAACTACAAACAATTCTGGACGCTCCACACCTATTCTCGACGAACTACGAACGAAATGGAACAACTAAAAACAACTACAAACAATTCTGGATCTCCCAGACCCGGTTTCGATGAACTACAAACGAGACAAAGCTACTGCAAATAACTACGAACAATTCTGGATGCTCCACACCTGTTCTCGACAAATTACAAACGAATCGAAAAAACTACAAACAACTACAAGCAATTATGGACGCTCCAGACCTGTTTTCGACGAACTACAAACGAAAGGAAACAACTACAAACAATTCTGGACTTCCCACACCCGGTTTCGGTGAACTACAAACAAAAAGAAGCTACTAAAAATCACTACAAACAATTCTTGACGCTCCACATCTGTTTTCGACGAACTACATACGAAATGAATCAACTACAAACAACTACAAATAATTCTGGATCTTCCACACCCGGTTTCGATGAACTACAAATAAAACGAAGCTGCTACAAACAAGTACAAACAATTCTGTACGCCCCAAACCTGTTCTCGACGAACTACAAACGAAATGAAACAACTACAAGCAACTACAAACAATTCCGGACCTTCCACACCCGGTTTCGATGAACTACAAACGAAAAGAAGCTAATACAAACAACTACAAACAATTGTGGACGCTCCACACCCGGTATCGATGAACTACAAATGAAACGAAGCACACAACTACAACAACTACTACAAACAACTACACACGAAACGAAACTACTACAAACAACTACAAACGAAAATAACCTACTACAAACAACTACAAACAATTATGGACGCTCCAGACCTGTTCTCGACGAACCACAAACGAAATGAAACAACTACAAACAATTCTGGACTTCCCACACCCGGTGTCGGTGAACTACAAACGAAAAGAAGCTACTAAAAACAACTACAAACAATTCTTGACCTTCCACGACCGGTTTCGATGAGCTACAAATGAAACGAAGCTACTACAAACAACTACAAACAATTCTGCACTCTCTAAACCTGTTAACGACGAACTACAAACAACTACAAACGATTCCGGGCCTTCCACATCTGTTAACGACAAACTGCAAACGAAGCGAAGCTACGACAAATAACTCCAAACACAACGAATTGTGATACAGCAAGCTTTGACTATTAAATCGTTTGCAGTTGTTTGTATTATCGATTATTTTGTTTGTAGCTTTTTCAATACCAACGTGGCGTCAAAATGCTGCAAGGGTGGGCTTCAGACCTGTTTGTAGTTCGTCGGAAATCAATGTAGAGGGGAAAAAAACAAAAATTCTTTAAAAAAAAAAAAATCGATTACAAACGGAAATTTTTGTACTACAATTAACTACAAACGATTCTCTACAGAGTTGTCATGTCAAATTCCAGTTTCCTTAAATTCGGTGGATGGCCATTTTTTTGCCAAGGCAGATTTTTTTTTTGGGTTAACTACAAACGAAATAATTGTTACTACAAACGGGTGTACTTCCGAAAAGCGCATACCTCCGATCGATCTGAAATTTGGTATACTAACGTATTTTGACCTGCTGATCACGATTATGATAATGAAAATCTGCGCAAATGCAATTTTCGGTATGAAAAAAATAAAAAACATCGTTTAATGCCACTGCGCGTGATCGCGCAATACTGAAAGATGTGTGTATGTGTGTGTGTGTGTGTGTGTCTCTTTGTGAGTTTTTTCCGCTTTAGTAATCGAAACCCTGTGCCTATTTTCCGCTTTAGTAGTATTCGAAACTCAGCGAATATTTCCCGCTGTAGTAGCTTAAACGTTTTGAAATATCCTGCTTTAAAATGGTGGTGTTTTACGTGAATACATGGATAAATCTCATTAATAAAAAGGAGTGGCTCGTCGTCCGGCAATCGGGCGAATAACTGAGTGTTATTCATCCGATAAGTTTTCTTATAAGGGAGATTTATTCAAACAAACTCCCTTTTAGACACGAACCGCTCCCACATCACGCAGATGGCCCTAACGCGCACACGACCCTGTGCGGAAATTTTCCGCTCACACACACACACAAGCAACATACAAGTAATGCTTATAGACTTTACCTTCACGTGGTGCATTCTGGGGAAATCTAAATCTGGGGAAATCAGGAAATAGTCTAAATCGGTCAGTATTGCGCGATCACGGGCAGTGGCATTAAACGATGTTTTTTATTTTTTTCATACCGAAAATTGCATTTGCGCCGATTTTCATTGTCATATTCGTGATCAGCAGGTCAAAATACGTTAGTGTGCAAAATTTGAGATCGATCGGAGGTATGCGCTTTTCGGAAGTTTATCCCTACAAACAACTACATACGAAAATCTATAAGATTAAATGAAAAAAAATAAGATTCCTCCAAATCGGATGTAGGTTCGGACTTTTGTCCGAACTCACACATTCAAGACGAATTTGTCCGATCCCATATACGTGTGCATCCGTGTTAAGGAAATACGCACACATAGTTACAACAGCAGCGACCGCAGCGCAGCTGTTTACAGCAGCGACCGCAGCGCAGTCGCGGCGACGGCGCGACGATCGTCGTCGACTGCGAGATAGATCGTGAAAATAATAATAAAAAATCGAAGTGTAATAAAATCGGTGTGTAAATATTATCAATCCTCGCGGAGAACTTCATCAACTTTCTGGCAAGCAAGAGGAAGTTGCGTTCCTGCGGAAAGTAGAGAGAACCAGAAGACGGAGAACTCTGTTTTTTTCTCAGAGATATTATCTCGATATCGATCGACAGATCGAACATGACCTCGGAGTGTCAATTATTAATCGGAGTGTTTCGGAGTGATAATTATCAATCGGAGTGTTTCGTCGGAGTGCTTCGGAGTGTTAATCGCGGAGAATTCCATCAACTTCCTGGCGAGCAAGAAGAAGATTGAGTTCCTGCGGAAAGTTGAGAACCAGAAGACGGAGGACACTGGCGTTCCCCCCTGTGAAGCTTCTTCTCATCGCTATTATATTTATAAATATATTTCAAGTATCTTAAAAGTAAAAATGTTTAATAATATTGACTAAGCATAAATATGAATTTACCCAGAGTATTTGTGTCTGGTTGCAGGACGAAGAGGCTCTGTTGAATTGATGCAACAGCAGCGGGAGAAGGACCACGCGAGTTTCAAGCTGATGACGGAGCAAATAAAGAGCAATCAGTTGCACAAGGTCGCAAGGGAGGAGAAGGACGTGCTGAAGTAGCAGGTGTCGACGCTCACGCCTCAGGTCGAGGCAGTCAACGTCGACGTTCGCAAGCTCGAGGAGAAGGAACGACTGCTTTATATGAAAATTCCCGATGTCATGTTTTTCCGTGTTAAACCGCAATAATTGTTCAATTATGACGAGCAACAGCACATTTTTATTATTGAAAGACCCTTTATCGATTGACCATCCAGATTTTTTATAGTCTCAGTAGTTCAAAAGATACGGCCGTTTGATCATCCTGTCCTAACCTAAAAGGCAACATACTATGACGGCGTTTTTTCGAGAGCCGTCACAAAGCTCCGCTGACGAGGCGGGACGAGGCGACGAGCCACGATCTGGCTCCCGGCAGAGTCTCCCCCGGCGATTCCATTGGGCCGCGCGATAGCGAACCGTCTGTACTTTAGTTAATTTCTTTCGAATTATCTTTTTTTTTTTATGGTACGACCGGCCGGAGCGAGCGATCGAGCTGCTTCGGGAGCCCTTCAGCAATTCTGACGTCGGTCAGGTCGTCGAGTCTGCGTCACCGGAGCGACGACACAGCCCTTACGATCGGCGACAGCAACGAGGCCAAGGATTCCCGGGATCACCATCAACCTCCACGTTCTCGCAGAGAATCCACGGCGAGCTCGCCGTTATGCGAGAGCTCGATTCGCAGCCCAGAACTGCGCGCTCCGAGGAAGGAAGCTCGCGACAGCGGGCGGACTACCTCCTGGCCTCACCCCTGCGGCCTTGGCACGAGAGCCACGGCCAGACGAATTCTTCGACCTCGCACCGGATCCCGACCTCATCGCCTCGCCGCGGGTGGCTCATCAGCCATCTCAACGACGCCTTCATCGTCGCGACGCGCTCCATCAAGGTCGCCCGCCGACGACTTCAAAAATCGCGAGAGCAGATCCGCGCTAGAGGGCCGAACCGAAAATTAGGCAGGGGTGGGGGGCATGGTCCGCGTCCGCGAAATCGCGAGTCACCTCGAGGACTCAACCGCTGTACGCCGAGGAATCACGTCGTGTTCTCGTCGCCGATCGTGCCGACTAACGAGAAGTCGACACCTGCCACCGCGATTCCTGACTCCTGCGAGATTTTCCCGAGGAGCTCGGGATACTGCAAACTCCGGTAAAGCCGTCGTTTTCGTCTCTGGTCCCGCGTTTCGTTTAGTTAACATTCTGGTTCTGTTTTGGTCGCCCGAGCGATATTGTTGGGGACTGTACGCTATCGCGCGAGGTCGCGAATTCTCGTGATGTCCGAATCCGAGTCGACATCGTGATCTGTCGCCGGGGTATCGGGGAATTTTTCTCTTTTGTTTTGTAGGTTCCGAAAGGACCGCGAGAGTCGCCGAGAGGGACTCAGTAGCTTTTCAAATTGTTTTTTTTTTATTCGAGAGAATAATTGCCCGAGCGCGAGAGTCCACTAGGTTTAAGGAAAATCCGGGGGAAAGTAATCGTTCTCGAGAGCCGGTCGCGAATACCCGACGAGCGTGTGATCTCCAGCTAATTCATTGCCACTCTTTTATTCCGATACGACGCCCCGATTGGCGGGTGAATTATTTACTGTTTGACCACCGAAATAGTAGCCTCCGACTTTATTGCATCCGATTTTTAGTTATTGACTACGGAGATCCACGCTGATTTTTGGCCGCGCTGCCGAGAGTAATGCGCTCTCGAGAACCGGGGGAAAAAGTTTTATGTTGAGTGAATTGTTAGTCGCGTCGAACCGCGACGCCGAAAGAGCTCTGGGTCGAGCCGATTTATTAAATTGTATCGAGTCACTCCGCTCCGAGTTTTCGGGTAAATGGTAATATTTGTTAAACTGCTTTTGACCAACGATTTCGAGAACATTGTCCATCCGTTTGTTTCCTCTTTCTGTTATAAAATAAATTACCGATTGTGCGTTCTCGAATTACGGATTGTTGGATTTCGATATCTATTTCTTTCGCTGCGCGAACTCCCCCCTCTACCATTAACCAAGGCTGCAGGCTAGCCGGCCTCCCTGATCGTCCACGGGAACGACCGAATAAAAATTTGTCGCGAGAACACTTATTCTCGCGGCTGGCGCCCCGGTCTTTCACGCGGCGATTTATTTTGCGGCTGTTTTGGGGTTTTTGAGAAAAAGTCGTCGCAATACAAATGGCTGTAACTTTTGAAGTACTGATACTATTTTTAAGAAGTCGGAACAGTCAATCGATCAAGCATCTTCCAATGATAAAAATGAGCTTTTGCTCGTCGTAATAGAACTATTATTACGGTTTATTCTTTCAAGAAACAGCACGAAAAATCATGACATCGGGAATTTGCACACTGTTAAAAAAATCTTTATGAAATTAATACAAAAGTGTTGGAAGTTTTTTTGCGGATACCGTGTACGAAATTTCAAATACGTCATTTAATTTTGAGGGATGGTATCCAAGAATAGAAAGTATTGAACAGTAATATTCCCGCACATAAGTATTTCAAAATGTATTGCATTTCAAGGAATATTACAATGGAATGTTATAAGTTGTACTGTAATTTTGCTAACATTCATATAGATAGAAATAGATAGATATTTATTTATTGCTTATAAAGAGAACAACAATGAGTCTCTTATAGCAAGGAGTTTACAACGGTTTTCAGTAAATTAACAATTGGTATTCGCATTTGGTGATTTATAGCTTACAACTAATGCCTTATTATTCATACATTTAAAGAGAAAGCTCTAAGAAGTAGACACCGGCCGACCGTATTAGCGATTGTGCGTAGGATTTTGACCTCGTGGCTGTTCAGGAGGTTGATCAACATTTCCTGTTGCTCTTCCTCAGTGCTCGGATCTGTGACGACTCTCGGCCTGAATGGCTGGTAGATCGGACACTTACAGATAAAATGTAGCATCGTTTTCGGTTCACTCAAATTACAGTTTTGGCAAATATTCTTTGGCACTGGATGGCTAGTCTCAGCTGGGCTATGATTCTTTTTTGAGCCATCGGGATTCTGAATGTCAGGTATTTCGCCGGGGCTACTTCGACTTCGCGCGGAATTTTGAGCTGGCAAGCGTCCGATATTAAAGCACGTACAATGTCCGCTACTCTCAGCTTCACTTTGTAATTTTTCAAAGCCTCCTCCCCTCTTTCTTTCCAGGGCCTTGGATCCAGCTCGCCCCAGAGATCAGAGCAATTAATCTCAGCAAGAAATGCTTTGAATTGCATAGCCCAGTTGAGCCTGCCATCCCCAGTCGAATTATCCGCAAGATCTATCAGTCTTAGCATGCTTTGCTTGGCGAGACTGGAATCAGGCAGTCCCAAGACTTTCGTGAACCACTTGTACGTTGCATACCCAGCTCGGTGGGCAAGTTGGACATTGCCTGTTTCCAGTCTCACAGCCCAGTTCGGCGTGCCCATAGGCAGGTACAGAAGTCGCTTAAAATAATCGGTTTGCGCTTTTTCTATTACGTCTAGGTACCGTAAGCCCTAAGCAGGGATAGCGTACAGGAGGGTCGAAGTCACCAGGCTATCGAACAGCTTCGTGTACGCTTCCCATGCGTCGCTTTTTCCCTAGCTAATATAGACAGAGCGGCACCTGCCGCGATTTTAGCTTTTTTAAGCGCTGTCTGCGCCGCTAGCAGTCCAAGGGAGGAGCTCGTTATTGGTACCCCCAAATAATTGTATGATTGCACGATCTCCAGGTAAACTTGTTTATACCGCGTGAGACGCGGCTCGATTGCTCTTGCTTTCCCGCTGCGTTTACATATCATTATTTTTGTTTTACTCGCATTGACTGTGAGCCCGTTTTCATCACAGTATTCGCCCAACGCTGATAATGTTCGCTGCAGATTCACATGTGAGTCCGCTAACATGACCGTGTCATCCGCGTACATCAGCAGGAGCAGATCATTTCGCCCATCGATATTTATACCGCGAAGCCCTTTGTCTCGAAACTTTTTCTCTATATCAGCCAGATACAACAAAAAAAGGAGCGGGCTTAGCGATTCACCCTGGAGCACCCCTTCCGAGACCTCGAACTCGTCTGACAGGTGCCCATAATTTTTTACTCGCGCGGTGGCCTGGTCGTATAGCGATTTAATAATTTTTATTATTTTTGGGCTGACTCCCAGATATTGCAACTTTACCCACAGCTTTGCGTGCGGTATGGAATCAAATGCGCGCTTGTAATCTACGAAGGTCACATACACCTCGCGCTCGCCGAGCCTGAGTTGCAATTGAATCGCAGCGATCAGCGTGAAAATGCATTCAGTACACCCTTTGTTCTTGCGGAATCCTAATTACGAGTCGGGCAATAGGTTGTGGTTCTCAGCAAATTTTTCTAACCTTTGTTTTAGTATAAATGTAAATAGCTTCGTGATGTTGCTGACCAGCGCTATGCCTCGGTAGTTAGCTGGGTCGTTCTTGTCCCCTTTCTTATGCAACATTGTGAGCGAGGTTCTGCTCCAAGCTTGCGGTACTTTCTCATCACGCAATACTTGATTGAACATGTCTTGTACGTAAAAAAGCCACTCCTCGGGTGCATTTTTTAGAAATTCGTTTTTTATTTCGTCCGGTCCCGGGGCTTTTCCGCTTTTGCAGGCCCGTATTGCCTTTTTTATTTCGTCAATCTTGATATTTCCGCCAAGCTCGGGGTTTGGCTCGCTCCCAAAATTGATTTCTACATACATTCTCGGTGGATATATCTCTGAATAGAAGTCGTTCCAAACTTGCATCGCTAAATTGCACGGGCTACTTCGATTTGATCTAAGTTTTTTGACCGCTTTCCAGAAGTCGGTCGCACGCCTAACATCTGCTAATTTATCACTAACCATCACAGCATATTCCTTTTTCTTTGCGCCTGTAAAAGCCCGATACCGTTTTTTGGTCTCCAAATACTCGTTTTTCTTAATTTCCTTGTCTTGGTTTGATTTATTGCCCCTGAACTGCTTGTAAGCCTGACGAAGTTCCTTCTTAGCTTCTTTACACGATTTATCAAACCAGGGCTTGTTATTTTTGCGCACTCGAGAACTATTTGCGCGGCCAGAATTTAAACGACGCATACCAGTGGCCTCGGCCGACGTTAAAATCGCTGTCGTGAGACCTTCATACAGCTTTTCCGAATTTTGATTTTCCTGACGGTTAGTTAGATACGAAGAGTTCCGCATACCTGCTTGGTATTCCTCTCTTAGCTCCGGTACCCAGCGTAAACAAGACAGAACACCTCTAATTTCACCATCAGGATTCTCAGAGTGCGCGCTTTTGTTTACGTTTGCCAGCCAGAGCTCCAGCACGACCGGGAAGTGATCCGAGAGGCCCGCCTCGCTTGCTGTGTATAGGTCTTTAATTGTGTTTATGTTAGCTACACTTACAAAGACTAGGTCAATGACACTGCAGCCCGCTGAGCCACAAAAAGTCGCCTGCGCCGGGCGGTCGCTCGGTGCGCGGCCGTTTATCAACACGAACCCGTTATCTTCCATGAACTCCAAAAGAGGCCGGCCTCTCGCATTTACAATTTCGTCGCTGTTTACCACATTATGCTCTAAACATGTATCTTCGAAAATCTCGATCGGAAGCGGCTCAGGGGTACCCACTCTCGCATTAAAATCGCCGCCAATTATAATTACTTCGTCGGTCACGTTTCCCAAAATATCGTTTAAAACTGTTTGAAATAGCTCCAAGATTGTCGGTAAATCGAGATTGGGCTTAAAGTAAACAGATCCGACAATAAGGACTTTCTCACCAAATATTACTCGTACAAACAGCCACCATGGGCTGCTATCTAATATTTCAACGCTCGATTTTTTCTTTACAAAAATGCCCAGACCCCCGCTCGTGCGGCCGAGACTATGCTCTCTCACGCCGTTCGCCCAGACACAGTCAAAATTTTCCAGCCACGATGGGAGAAAGTCAGGGTTTTTTGATAGCCTGGTTTCGCACACACAGATGATTTCCGAAGTCTCGACGGGTTCCCCATCCTCCAGGTTAGAGGAGCCATGGACGTTCCAGAAGGAGATGGAACTGCCACAGCGTGCTTCTATCAGTTTTTTGACCCATCAACCGGAGAGCTGGTTCCCTCTTCATGGCTAGAGTCCCTGGCTGGTGAAGGCCGGTCCGATTTCTTCAATTCACCGTCTTTTTGGCTCCAGTAGTGTCTGATTCCGTCGATCTCGAGTCTTTGATGTCCGATTTTTACCCTGAGCCCCTGGGATTTAAGCTGCTTCGCACGATCGCGTAGTTCCTTCGCCGTTTGCCTTTCCTGGTACGTAAGGTCTCGGTCGATATGGATCTCCTGCCCTTTCAACTTCTTTTTTTGCGACAAAACATCTTGTTTTGTTCCCCAGGAGTCGAGTTTAAAAACGACTGCGGATTTCTGGTGCATGGCAGGCAGTGATCGTGTTTCGATTATTTTGTTCTCGACACCAAATTCGTCTGCAAGAAATCGCTCGACCTTGGTTCTGGCGTTTACCCCTGGCCCGGCAAGTCCCTTAATTACTATGTTATTTCTTTTCGTTTCACTCTCCAGGGATTCCATGCGGTTCATGAGTAGCTCGAGGTTCCCGTTGCTGGTGGTGTTCGACTGCTGGTTCTGTTCCGTCAGTTGCTGTTCCACTGACTGCACCCTCGTCGTGAGGGCTGCATTTTCCGTATGCACGTTTTTTTCCAGGGTCCTGATTTGGTTTTGCAGTTCCAGGTAGCCTCTTGCCGACTCTTCTTTGCTCCGTCTCAGTTCCTCCCTTAGCTCAGCGAAATTTGCATCATGTTTTTCGGACGCCGCGGCAAGTTGCGCCTTCATTTCCATGAATTGTTTCGAATTGTCTTCCCTCATGCTGCGTATTTCATTGATTAATTGGTCCATGATTGGCGCCGAGTTTGCTTCCTTTGCTGCCGTCGGTGAGCCAGTCCTCAGTGTTCGGTCGTTCGTAGGGATGCGAGGTGTATCCTCGCCTGCGTTAATTTTTTTCGGGGGGTTTTTTGCTTCGCGAGGGTCAGTCGGCGAGGATGAGCCTTCTCTGTCAATTCTCTTCCTTTTGACGTCTTGGGAGTTGGTCAAAAATGCCTTAATCGAGTTGCCTGTAGAGGATCCTTCTCGCTGCAGTTGCGCGCTAAGCGACGGCCTACCCCTCCCTTTCTGCGCGGTTGTTGGTAAGGCCGGTACCTCTTTGGTCTTCAATTTATCGATCGAGGGTCCCGACATTGATTCGGTATCGTCACCCAGGTAGCGTGGCCGTCACTCGTCGGACCACGGGTCTGTACCTCTCCCTTCGCCGCACCGACTTAACCTCAAAAATAAAAACACTGACCGTGCCGAGAGTAAAGCCTTTTCTATGTACTATACTACTTTGTCCGAGTCTATTTATCTGTCTCCACTGCAACACCAAACTATACTTTTCCACTCTTCGATTGCATCTCTTTGGGCTTCACATATCGCGACTTTTCTTAGCGAAAAGCAGTACTCGTCAGGGATACGTCCATCCACCTCAAGTGCTACGTTGAAAACTCCTAACATTCATATATGGTTGTATATTAAATGTATTCCATGTGTACATGTTTTCTAGTAAACATAAATATCGCAATTTTTACAAAATCAGTATTAATATTAATACAAAATGCAGGACGTTTTTTTGCGGATACCGTGTATGAAATTTCAAACACGTCATTCAATTTGGAAGGATGGTATTTAAAAATAGAACATGTTAGTCTTTAATAACTCTGCACATGAGTATTGGGAAATTCAATACAAGAGAAAGAATATTAAAATGCAACGTATAAAGATTTACTGCCATTTTACCGACATTCAGGTATGATTGTGCATGTAATTTACAGTATTCGTACACGGCTTCTACTGAACAGATGTAGAGCAATTTTACATTAATCAGTATTGATATTAATGGAGAATGCTGTGGGTTTTTTTTAGCAGATACTGCACATGAAATTTCAAAGACGTTAGGAATATTAATATTTAATCTTATCAGAATTTATAAAAGCTTTCCAATATTCGTATAGGATAGGATAGGAAATGAAATAACGTCTTGACAATATTTATATAATAATGTTTATTAAAATGAATTCACTGTCATAACGTTTTCATAAACATTTGCCAATATGCACGAAGATAATACTGCACTTGTGTATGATATTTTAATCTTGCCAATATCAAAAAGGCATAACTCGCTTATACACCCGGTACTGCAAATAGAGTCGCGAAGTATGACCGTTTAGTCATCTTTAAAGGTTTCCAGCCCTTTTGCGAGTTTCATCACTGCCGCGTCGCAAGACATCGATTTGCGTTTTTTCTTATCCTTCCTCTTGTGGCCAGTCTCCGGATTTATTTGAA
This sequence comes from Itoplectis maculator, assembly GCA_964034905.1. Taxonomy (NCBI): domain Eukaryota; kingdom Metazoa; phylum Arthropoda; class Insecta; order Hymenoptera; family Ichneumonidae; genus Itoplectis; species Itoplectis maculator. The sequence goes on from OZ035870.1 coordinate 6,231,647, forward strand.
GCAGTACTCTGAAATATATTTGTGGGAATTAGGCTTATAAAATAGTAACACCAACAAGATATAAACAAATAAAAAAAAAGTTAAACAAAATTAACAGAAACCGCAATTTTTATGATGCAACTATAAACTTTTAGTTATTGATATATGTATAGAATGAGGAATACCTTTGTATAAACTCCAATGTCTTTGAAACCTCCGGCGCGTACACGTAGCCAAATACGTAATATGCGAGAAACGTCAGCAGAAATCTATCCAGCACACCACGGGCCTCAATGGTGATTTTTTCCTCCAGCACAACGTCGAACTTGGCGACTTCGTCGAACAACGATTTTCCTGTAAGAAGAACATCGATTTTTTAATTTAGCTAACAGTAATCCCACGGTCTAGTAATTTCCACGTACTTATAAAACGCATTGAAATTACTTGCCTCGAACGATCAGAATTGGGTAGTCCTGTTTTGCGAACTCTACTAGTTCCGTGCTTTCTACATCCTCCTAAAAATTGAACAATGCGTGCCGATTTTTCTATCAATAAAAAACGATCATACAAAATACGAAAAAAAAAAAAAAAAAAAATGAAAAAGTATAGGAGTCACAGGGATGACTTTGCAGAAGTATTCAAAATCTTCTTTAAGTTGCTTCGAGATTAACGGAAATATCACCGCCATCAGTGCAACGTCACTCTTCGAAGCGATGCTCGCAGCTTTCGCCTCCGAAATCATTTTCAGAGCGTTAATTCCGGACACGTCCAATTCTTTTCCACTCGAATCCTTTGACTGTCGTAATTTCATGATCCTCGATTTCTCAGTGAATGTAATGAATTTTCGAAGCGGTTTGGCATTCGTGGTCAATCCCTCCTCCCACACTGCTTGAATCGATTTTCCGAGAAGACGTGCAGCGTGTTCAATAAGATACTTAGATTTCTGCAGGTATGGCCACTCTGAGAAAAGAACGATGAAATCTCTTGTCTTTTTATTGATGTCGACTCTCTGTGTCGGGTAGGTTTCGCTCATTAACTGCGTTATTTCGTTGCTGCCTTTCTCAGCTGATTTAAAAAAGCTCTGCATTTTCAGTTTTTTTTCTTTTTGCGAAGTTGCTGTTTCGGTTGACGGCAGTAGTGGTTGGTACTCGCTACAGCCGTATTCGTCTTTTTTTCTCGATTTTTCTGGCGTCACGAGAGAAGGATCATCATTTTCCTCGTCGTCGCTGAGCCGCATATCGGCGCGTCTTTTTTTTTCTTTGTCAATTTTTCGGTAGTTAACGGCATTATTAATCTGTTGCCGCAAAGAATCAGTTCCACAACCTACAACAATCGTATCTTTGAAGTTAAGCGGATATTTCTGTGTTATGATTTTCGCGATCCTCTCAGACGTTCCCCTCGAGCAGTCTTTTAAATCATGGATAATGTAATCTGCAATGCTGACTACCAATGCTCGTCGATCCGCGTCGAACGCTCTTACGCCGTCAGTACAGCACTTAGTCAGACGCGTTGGGAACTTTTTCCAGATGTTGGCTCCCAAGACTTCCTCGGAATGCGACGAATTATTGTCAACATTTCCAGCCACGGCAAGAATTGCGTTTGCCCTCGATGTCCCCGGTCTGGCGTTGGCTTCAGTTACTGTTGCAGTTGGCGAATGCCACGAAGAATCCACTGGTAGCAACATTAAGTTCGCGGTGGTTTGGGAAAGCGTTGCGATTGCTTCAAGTATCTCATCGTCGTCGATTTCCGTCCCATCGTCATCTAGTACTACTTGTTTAGGACACAATACAGAAAATGATACCATTCTTTCAATGGTATTACTAGAGTCCGTAGTATATGTAATAAAGTAGAATAAAACGTAACACATGCAAAAAAGTAAAATAAGAAAAAAAATAAAGAAAACGAGAATTGTAGTTAACCTTGTACGCGTCCTCAGGGATATGCAATTTTTTTATGGCCCCATCTATTAACTCTTCGAGACTTGCAGCTTTGACTAAAACTTTTCGGGCCCGGTCTGCGGAGCAAACTTTGAATAAACGTGCATTATCAGCGGAGAACGACATGCTGCTTTATCTCAGGATCTGTGAATAAAAGCATACCACAAAAACATAAAGAAGCTGCGACGAAAGAATAAAATTAGATGTTACTCGCCTAGCATAGCAAAAACTGACAAGCAATTATATGTAAGGGGCCAAACCAAATCGACCTGAGGCTGGACCTTGGTCTCGCGAGTTCGAACCACAATTTCTTTTATGATTCTTCCGACTCAAAACAGCAATATCTTTTAGATACAAAATATTCAAATTCGAACATCGCGTAATTTTTCTAACGTCCTTTTTTTTAAACCTCGAAGGCCATAATTAAAAATCTTAAAAAATGCACAAATCCGGTCAGGAATGAACATTTCTTTTTATAAGCCCAGGGGTGTTGAGGTTTTTTCTGTCACTTGAATTTTAACTTAAAAATAACTACAACAGAAAAAACCGTAAAAGACGTTTTTTTTTACCGTGGCTTGTTGCTTAGAACTATTTTATACATAATGCAGCATTTTCCAGCATTATTTCAAACTCATAATAGACGTCTACTACTCTTTTCTCCTATTGTTCTTTACGCTAAAATTTAGGTAGAAGAAAAAGCCAGGACATCAATTATGTAATATAAAATATTTCATTCGAGAAATTCGACACCGGATTTTTAAGAATTCGTTCAGATTATTATATTACGGTCCGCGAGGTTTAAGAAAAACGTAAAAAAATTATTCCAACCTCAAACTTAGTTTTAATAATCAGAAATAAAACTGTGACTGCTATTTCAAGTTGGGAAGACCGTGTAAAAAATCGCGAACCAAATCTGCGAGATCGAGCATCAGACCCAGAACGATTTTATATGGAACGCCTTGTAGTACGCTTGAGAAAGGTTAGATGCCATTATGAACATCCTTCAGAAAAGGTTGAAGATTTTCACTTATACCGAGGATAGTGCAAGCACAGATAGTATTTCACAAAGCCCTCGAATGCAACTAATTTTACATTTATGGAAAATAAGATTTTTTCGATCTGGTCAGTTGAATCTGTTTTTAAACATCCCCGGTCAATCTATCTCAGAATTACATGTTCAATAGTTATGGTAAATTTCACCTAATGTGACCGGGAAGAGAAAACAGGCAAACTGGCTTTTGATATTACCTTTTACATCACAGAGGGCGTTCAACCAAACCGTAGTTTGGTTTGACGCATTTGTAGGTCCCAATATTATATATATGCAGTTTTTCCGTACTTGGTAATTCATACAAAGATAAGCATTCATATCGTAAACATTTCCCAATTTTATATACGCGCAAATGAGGAATAAAAACCGTCTCCGAAACCTCAAATACCATGAATACACATTCTTCATTGCTCAAAAGTATAGATATCTTCCCGATTTCGATACCATACAAATACCCGTTCTGTCGAATCACCATACAATATTCTTTTCGATATACTATGCCTTTCACTGTTACTTCAGTGCATTCTTGAATATTATCAGGAAGAGTTGTTGCGCCCCGATAAACGAATATTGCGTTAATTATGTTCGAACGATTGTCGAACATAATTTAACCTACATGGCGCAACCGCGAGTCTTCGCGAGCCGGAATACGCTGACGCAGCTGTCGCAATCGATGGAGCAATCGACCTGCGATCGAGCCACCTCGATTTGCGATAGCTGAATTGCACATTTTTTCGGCAATTGCCCCTGGCAATTGCCATCCGAATCTTCAGTCCGTTTTCCATCACGACCACGGTCGGACGTCTCCGACGTGAGGACTCGCAGTCAGAGCCTAATTATCAGTACATAATTACGGGCTGACTGAATAAGTTGAAGAGTGTAACGACTATTATCAAAATACCGCAATAAACCTTTTCTTTAATCGTAATCACGTGAGTTCCAACTCTTAATTGACAAACGATCCCCAAAATAATTAAATAAATATTATCCTTCGTCCGTATTCTAACTGATACGCGACGAGCGGCATAACATTTTGGTGGCAGCGGTGGGATCTGTCAACGTGAGGATTAACAGAAAAGTTCGGGTAATAATAGCGTAAGCCGTGAGGGTACGAGTACTCACGCAATTGTGAAGTAAAACCCAGCGCTAAGCCTGACACGCAGACGTCGGAGCAGATAGCCTGGTACCGGTCAACACGCAGACGTTGATCCGATGGTGCTACGGACGAGTAAGTGACGCACCCAGAGGAGGAATCAACGAGGAAGCGGACCAATCACGAAGGAAGGAAGCGTCCGAAAAACCGGCAGCCGGAGCCGACGAGATACGACGACGACACGGGAACCGCAGGACGAGGCAGGAATCGGCGAGAAAACGCAGCTTCTCTCCATCCCGTAAGTGGCGGTTACCGCATTTCCGTAACTACCGAAGCCAATCGATAGGGAAAATTTTTTCGTAGAAACGCAAAGTGTAAAAGAAATTTCGAGGAAAAATCCGCGAACGTTTTGGGCCAGCTAGGGCAGTTAAACTTCGCGTAGCGTCACATACCGGGTGACGATTCGGGAGTGCCATTGCGCCGGGGTAATTCGCTGGACTCTACCTTGCCGGGCGAAGCGGTTAGTCCTACGACCGGGGTAGAGGCAGCTCTAGGCCATATAACTCTACGAGCTAGACGCGCCTTAGGTGAGTTATCGCCCACCGGTCGAATACCCGCGCGCAGACAAACCTTAATCGCGCACAGATTCAATCTGCAATTTGGCGTAAATACCCGGAGAGGGACATCCTTCAGGAACAGCAATCCGGAAGATACGGATATGGCGGAAGGACCAAGCGATCTGGTACCCCTCGTTTCCGACGACATGGTGGACGAAGAAATCGCGCAGATGAGGGAGAATCTGCAAGATTCTGCAAGATTCGCCCTACCGGAGGAATCGAACGCGACGGGCAGATACGGAAGCCCCACCGGGAATCCGGGGGCAATACCGCGCGGTAGGTCGCGCGAGGGGAGACGCAGGTTGATTTCCCGGGACCGACGTCGACGACGCGACGCGGAAGAGGCACGGCGAGAACGCGAGGCGAGAATACGCGAGGCGCCGCAACGATACGCGTCACCGGAATCCCGCGAGCTGTTGTCTCGCACGCTGCGAGAAGCAAACGGTGACGAAACGGAGTAAATTTTGATACTCGAGAAACGGGTCGAGGAAATGATCCAGGAGATGAAGCGGATAAAGCTGAAGAGACAACTCTCAGGGTCGCCGCACCAAGAGGGAGCACCCGCGAGAGAAGATTCGCCAGACAGTCGACGGGAGTCACCACGCAGTCGGCGAGATTCGCCGTACAGAAGGAGGTCGCAGTCAAGGGGACCACAATACGGAGAAGCCCGCCGCGACGCGCCAATTTCTGGGCCGACGGTAACGGCGGAATCGGCAATAAAGCTGATCAAGGAATTCGACGGCAGCGACGCAGGCGAACTTGACGGGTTTATGCGTTCGTGTTGGACTGTTTTTCGACGAGTTCAACCGGATCACCGAGAATTTTTGCTCGAACTAGTTATCAGCAATAAACTCTGTGGCCGGGCGTCGAAGGAACTGAAGCACAAGTCGATTCTCAGCCTGGAACGACTCGGCGAAGAGTTGGAAGCTCTTTACGGAAAGCGAAAATCACTGCCTGCCCTGCAGGAGGAGTTCTGCCACATGAGGCAACAACCCGGGGAGGATGTCAGTGAATTTGCCGCACGTGTGGAAAAAATCACGATCGAAATGTCGGAGAAAAATTGCGAAGGACTTGCAACAGAAGTGGAAGCGCGGGCAGTGCAGAAAGTCACCCGCCAAAAAGCTTAAGCCACCTTTGAACGCGGTTTACTCGGGCAAGTGCAGATTCTGGTGCGTGCACGAAATTACACCACCCTGCACGATTCGATGGCGGGTGCTATCGAATTGGCTCAGACGGTAAACGCGAGGGATGGGAGCGGCCGAAGCAACGGCACAAGGAAGTCAGCGAGTAGCCAGGACGCGAGCGAGAGGACCTGCTACAACTGCGGGAAAGCCGGTCACATGGCGCGGGATTGCGAAGATCCAGGCAGACGAAAATTGCCTACGGCTGAGAATAAGAAGATAAATCAGGTCAACATGATATGTAACTACTGCAACCATAAAGGTCACGGTTGGAAAGAGTGCCGAAAGCGATCGGAAAAGGAAAACGCCGAGAAGCGGCAAACGCGACAGTCACGAGATGAGAGTGGACAGTCGTCAGACTCTAGCGAGAACGAGCAGGATACGGCGAACAGCAAGGACGTTGTTAAGGTCAAAAAGCGAACGTTGGGGTTGCTGAGACTAAGCACGCTTATCATCGTCAGGAAAATAAAAGACGATGCAAAAATAAGTGTGCCAGCCGGTAGACGAACGCTGGGCGACTTGGAGGACATGACGCCCGTAGCAACCGTAACGGCCAGCGACTCTGACATTCCGTCCGTCGACGTAACTGAAGGCGCACCGCTGGTGACATCCGACACCAGGGCCACGTGCCGTACACTGTCTACGATCGACGCATATTGGGAGATCCTCGCGGAAGTCCCTGAGAACGGAAATCAGCGACGTGAAGATCTACAATTCCGTAAGCCGAAGACGGAAGTGCAACACAACAAGGCGGTGAAGGAGGGGGGACGCAGCGTAAGCGATAAAGTTTTAGAGTCCGACACTACGCGAAATATTAAAGATATTAGGGATACTGGCTTTGGTAGGGATTTGCGCATTAATCGCCCAGGGTCCTACGATTTGCACAGCAGGAAGAATCGTGCCAAGCGAGACTTCAAGGTCACATTCCCGGACATGAAAACAGTGGACAAAAGGTTGTCACGTGAATTGAGTTTCGAAACCCGAGAAATCAAGAGCCCTCGATACGCGAGTGAAGTGAAAAAAAGCGAAGTTAAAAAAAAGGACGATAGTATAAGCAAGGGACACTATCGTGGGGAAAGTTTGTTTTGATAAAGTGTAATAACCCCGGTAGCATTGGTCTACTATGCGTTGGAAAAAAATGCTGACGAACGCGTAACGCGATTCAAACTGCGACGGCCTTGCCGGACACCTCGGCATAGCCGGACGCGAACGAAGCTCGAAATGTCGCGAGCGAGAAAGATAACGCGGCGCCGAGAACGGCTGCAGAGCAGATCGGGAAATAGAAAATTCGGAGCGTATAGTTCGACCAATGACTACAGGAAAATTGACTAGATATCTAAGTTGGGAATTATTAATATGTACAATTGGGAAAAATGACGCATGACTGACACGCGCAACGATGATTGTACTCGAGTATGAATGCACCCGAGTAACCATGTTAAAATGTTTAAGTGGGAAAAAAAAAAATCTCTTCGCGATTTTTTTCCTTTAAGGGGGGAGGAATGTTGGAATGTGCAGCTGAATTGCACATTTTTTCGGCAATTGCCCCTGGCAATTGCCATCCGAATCTTCAGTCCGTTTTCCATCACGACCACGGTCGGACGTCTCCGACGTGAGGACTCGCAGTCAGAGCCTAATTATCAGTACATAATTACGGGCTGACTGAATAAGTTGAAGAGTGTAACGACTATTATCAAAATACCGCAATAAACCTTTTCTTTAATCGTAATCACGTGAGTTCCAACTCTTAATTGACAAACGATCCCCAAAATAATTAAATAAATATTATCCTTCGTTCGTATTCTAACTGATACGCGACGAGCGGCATAACAGAGTCACTTTTCGTACCTCTGCTTGTATGTGTTCGTTATATATATGAGATTGAAAATCAAGATTTCCCTTTATGTCAATTTCAGCTTTAATGTCTGCACCTAATCTTAGAAAGCTCTGGAAAAGTTCGTGCTTCTCGCTCAGTGATTTAGTGACGTTGATATAGTTTCGACTGTACCGAAGAATTCTCTTAAAATACGTGTGTTTACTTTCAAACCGTAATGTCCACACCTTCATCAGCGGCCCAAATTGTAGAATTAACTCGGGGTAATGGCTCAAGTAATGGTGTTTCGGACGAAGTGTTGGCCCGATCTGCTTTCTTAACACAATGTAATCGCCTATAATTGTCTCTAGATATGGCAGGCAAGATTTGTGCCTGCCATATCTAGAGACAACTATTTCCAAAAATAAAAGAACTGCCTTCCATACGTCATCCATAACATCGTACGTGTGATCCTCTACCAATAACGGGAAAAGCTTGATGAAGATAAAAATTTGCCATGCCCCGCCTACGATTCTTTTTTTATTTTGCGAAATCGGACAGGGCTTATCTCTACGGTCATCAATTGAGTAAGCAAACGAATCGACACGTTTATTTAAGAATGACAATGAAAACCACTTTTGTATTATAAAATAGTCACTATAGATCTTTAGATCATACGCTACGATACCCTCCAATAAATCATGGCCAAGACAGGGTGGCAGACCTGGATTGCAAACGTGATAACTGCTTAAATCATTGAATCGAGAATTAAACTTCATGCCTTGGTAATGAGTTTTATTTCCCTTTTGTCTTAGCGCGTCATTATAATTATCAACTGTCCGGGATTCATAAGATATTAATTGCTCGCCATCTCCGTGAAATTCGTCCCGAGTAATTAAACAGTATCGACATAAATAAGTCGACATACTGAAATTTTCTACGAAGCCGCCAAGCGAATGACTACCCAGATTGTCGCCGGCAATAAAGACTAGTGAGCCTTTTACTACTTCACCCGAAGGTATCTGGATCCCAACAGATTCTAGTGTTTTCAAATCATCAACGATTTTCCCGTATACTTTATCATGGTTAAAGTGTCGTTCTTTACAAGGTCCAACAAGTTTGATTGAATTTACATGTGATCGTACATGCTCTGGAAAATTACCGATACCCAAGTAGATCCCAACTAGTTTATGTTTATGAATAGCCGGTCCGATTGGATTAACAACTTCAAATGCATCTTGATACAAAATGAGCTTAAGTGCGTTCGGATTTTGTTGAAAGAAAACCGAGTTTTGGAATACCGACCCATCAGTAAAATCTCTCAAGATATGGGGGTCGTGAATTACGCAGGTACATCGAAGCTCGTGGCTAAGAGATTTATCTTGGAAAAGCTCTTTTATAGTCTCGTGAATCGGAACATAATGAAAAAATTCTTTTTCCCCGTGATCATTCGCAAGCAGTATTTCAACGGGTTGCACAAAAGCACAATGTTCTTTGTAAAATTGTTTGCGTTTGTAATTTGTGTCTAGCTTTGACGACGCAGTGTGGTAGAGATCATCATTGAAGACTTGGCTTAAAATTTCATCGACTTGATCAGAATAAAGATCTTCTTCGACAAGGCGAGTTTTCAAATTAGATTCAACCACATCAAGGGCTTGTTCGTGCACGTTTAATGTCGTCGAAACTATTTTCTGGATTGACGATACTGGTAATAACAATTGGCACTCCAATTTCAAATAAAACTGAGCCAAATTGCGCAAGTATAAATCTGAGGAATTATTGGACTTTGCAGCGTTAATAATATTGTCGCTAGATTGAAGGTTTTTGTCAATTGCATTTAACTCTTCGTTAACAAAGCTTTCAGTCAGCTGATCATCGTTGGTTTCGGATTCGCGAGTAACGAGTGGCAGATGTGATAAACTACCAGGCTGATTTTTGTGCTTTTTTGACAGATGACTGGTAAACGAACGCAAAACGTCATATTCTCTATTACAGTCGAGAAAAGGACATTTAATTTTTACATCGTTGTGGATGTGACTTTTTAAATGCCTTATAATAAGTCGATACGAGTCGAATTGTTTCGAGCACAGAGGCACCGAGCAGATGAACCTAGAATTCACAGCATTGGAAGTAGAGGGATTGCTTGTTTTAGAACTTTTCAAAGCAATTTGATGTGTTCGCAACAAATGGGATCGTAGAGATCCTTGCAAGCGGAACATTTTCTTACATCCGTGGAAACCACAATGAAAGTTTTGCGTTAAGTTTAAGTGAAACTTTCTATGTTCCAAGTACGGTGTGTATTTTAATGACTGATAAGTACAAAACTGGCATATATTGTAACGCGACGTACTCCGCCGCGTCACACACAGCAGCGCACGCGCTATAGGCAACGCACGCTGCCTCGGAGACGGCAGAGTTCTGCCAGATCTCACCGAATTCTGCGAGATAATGCGGCGTCCCGCCTGACCGGCGACCGAGCTACCGCGCGCGACCGCGAGACCCACGAGCAGCGCCAGCCATCGGCGACCAGGCGTGAATCCCGCGCGCACGCGTTCACTACCGCGCGATCGCGCCGTCCTTCTCGCACTCACGGCATTCCACAGCCCAGTGGCGCTCACCTCGCAGCAACACAAAATTCTCGGAATTGACCTAATGCGCAATTAGCGCATAACTAATTATGTAATTATAATTCGAGACAGCCAGCGGCACCAAAAGATTACCCGCGAGCGTCCGCAACGGGTGAATAACTCGGATTGCCGATTAAACCAAAAACCACGCCATAAATAAATAAACCAACTTCAAAGGACAGAACATCAAGTTACTTAATGATTCTGATGACCTCACGATCACGACAAATGCGGGACGCGCAGAGGTAAATGACCTGAACCTCCGAACATCAAATTCTAATACGCAAACCATTGTTATACAATTATTTGCTATCGACCAATCACGATGCCCGAATATCACGCCACGCGCCGAGCGGCCTGCCGCCGCCGCCCCGCTTCACCGCGCACGCGGCGACGTGGCAGAGCGTCGCACCTCCCCGCCTATCCTCGCGAACCGAGCATATAAAAGGCGATGCCGCGGCGGCCGGCTCACTCTTCTTCTTCGACAACGTCAGCGAACCGGAGTCACGCGCTGCGTACCAGCGCTTAAGTGTATCAGTGCCGTCCCTACTATAAGCCCAGCGACCAACGTGGTGGACTTGGAACATTCGGATCGAGGAAAAGAAGCGGCGTCGGAGATCGGCGGCGACGAGCCTGGAGGAGCGTGGGACAGCTCATCGCAAATCGACGTGAACGACTCGTCGCAATTTAACGTAGATAAACCGTCGTTTTTACGACGAAAATCCGCAAATATCTCCGCTCGCTCATCTAACCCTAAATCCGGAATCTCGATCAGAGTCCGAGAAGTGAAATAAATCCGGAGAACTCGTTGTCGAACGCACCTTGCGTGACCACACCGAATTCTCGAGAATATCGAGTGGTGAAGATTTAGCGAGAATAATTGGCCAAAGCACATGGCGCGTATTAACCAATCTCACTGAATTAGCTGGCGAAAACGCAATTTGTTGGAATCCGCTTATAGCTAGCGGGGCCCAGGAAATTGTCAAAGCTGCAAAAAGTCTCTCGACTCGAATTCAGAATAGCTCTCGAGGCCGAAGTCGAGAGCACGAGACCCGAGTCTGTCGTCGTCGAGCCAAAGCTCCGCCGTACAGTTCTCACGCACGTGGTCGCGGAATTTGAATATTCCGCATCGCCACGAACTCGGGTTTTTCGCACAGGCGTGCGGCACTCGTTCGTTTTACACCAGCGACGTGTCGGCAGATCGCCTGAAACCCTGCGCAGGACCACCCGACGTAAGTCGGGCGACACGCACACACACACACAGGCGTGTGGAGCCATAAAGGCACGACCAGTGAGTGGACGGAAAAACACCTGAAACCCGGCATTCGAATCGGGAGTCCCGATTCGTCTGTGGTTGGGTGTGTGCGTATTCGCGTGGCGAATCGCACACAGGTGCGCGTCACTCACCCGTGTCTCAAAGGCTTCAAGCAGAACGTCTGAAACCCAGCGTCTAGCCCGGTTTATCGAGGATCCTGTAGGCGGTTGGGTGTGCGAGGCCCCTAATTCGCGGGATCGGAACGAATTCCGCACCTCGGTGCCTGTCGCTGAAGATCGGCAGCCCCTCCCTCCACCACATCTTGTAGGGAAACGCGGCGAGCAGTAACACGCTTCGTCGCTCGTCTCCGCCGACCCGATACGCCGCGATCACATACGTACAGCGATAGAACGACGTCATCGGACCTCCCTGTACCTCAAATCATCCTCCGAAATTCTTGGCCATCCATCCGCCAAGTCCGATGATGACAAGTCGCGGCCGAGCAGCGATCTAGTATTGTTCGCTCGTCCGTGTCTGAGGACAATCTTCCGTGGTAATTACCCAACGTGGCCGAAAACGCGTCAGGGCAAATTATTCAGTAGACGATCAGAACGCACGCAGATCCAGTGCACAGAAGTAGGGAAAATTGCAACGTCCGGCGCACACCTGGAAATCATCCGTGGTAATTACCCAACGTGGCCGAAAACGCGTTAGGGTAAATTATTCAGTAGACGAACAAAACGCACGCAGATCCAGTGCACGGGAGTAGGGGACATTGCAACGTCCGGCGCACACTTGGCGCACGAGAAAGTTATAAATTGAGTGTAAAGCTCCACGTCCGAAGAGCACTTAGGACGTGAATAAATTGTAAAAACCGTAACGAGAAAATATCGGGCTTCTCCCGTTTCAGATTACGCTATTTAGCAGGCTAAGCAGCGCCAACAGTCGCGACGCGACCAAACAAGTCAACAAAATTGAGTGTAAAGCTCCGTGCGCGGACGTCTTGCGAGCGCACGAATACTTTGCTAAAGGAAAGGAAAATTAATCCAAGACTCGTCTTGTATGAGATCGCGATCCAGCTTACCTGGATCGAATCTAAACCCATAACTATAGGAGTATAAATTGAGTGTAGAGCTCCACTCGAGAGCACCAGGCAATCGAGTGGATCCATTTTCCATTCATTTCCGAAATCAGGACTCAGTCCTCGTGGGATATTATCAGATCAGATCAATAGGACCTCCAGGGAAAGGGGATCACCAATTTCCATCTATCCTCTCCACCCGGCACCATCAAAACGCCTTCTCACACTCTCCTGCTGAGTGCCAATGATGAAGAAGGCTTGCTCCTAGTAATAAGAGTGAATTACACCCGAGCTGAGGCACCTCCTAAAAAACCCTAGAAGATCTAGAAAATACCATCTAAACCACCAATCCCAAGCAGCCTCTGTCTGGTCCAGTACATGAACCAACTCCTCCCACAGTCAAGTGCACGAGCGGAGCACTCGACACCCCCGACCTTCGTTGGCCTCCCGCGAAGAGATCGCTCGAGGAGGACCACAGAAACACGAAGTGTTTCAATATACATTTTGGCTGAAAAAAAAAAAAAAAATAGAAAGGACTATAAAGAGAAAAAACACATACTAACTGATATTGTTAACTGGTCAAAAACATCTAACTAATAAGCATCAACCAGGGGTTGGCGTAAAAAATGCTTGAACTAAACGATAACACAAGTTCGTGAAAAAAATCTTAAACGTGAACTTCTTCACACTTTTCTGATTTGCCTGCTGTTCGGTATTCAGATATAACAAATTATTGCTGAATACAGAAAAACGGGCAGGTGGGAAAGGTGTGTGATATTACACTTTAAACTTTTTTTTCAACTAATTCAGTTACGTTCATGTTACACGTCTTCTACGTTATTTTCAGAAAAAAAAAGTCTAACAGAGGATATCGGCGAAAAAAGTATAAAAGAACGATAAAAAGAGTAATATGAAACGGCTGTGCGTCGGTGCCGACACATCGACGTCTCTGCGTCGCCATAAACCGGTGATTCTAACCTCACAAATTTTCGTCGCGATTCGGCCGCTTTCTTTTCTCGCTATCATTGATTCACCAGTTCACGATATCCGAAATTATTTGTCAATTACGTACCACGTTTAATTCTCCGTAGCTAAGTGCCCTTCGCAAAATCTGAATTTATATTTTCTTCATTCGACGCCGCGCTCGAGTCGACGTGCCACAACAGAAGTATCGACGGGAAAGGCGGTCGATCGCGAGCCGGCCGGCGTCCTACGAAGCGCTGTGGTAGAGCGGCGCGTTGCGTTTTCTGTAGGGAATATCGTCGCGAAACGAAACAGACAAATATTAATCTTACAATCTCTGTAAAAATAAAAATTTCATGTAATTAATGGTTGTTATTTTATAGACGTCTTTATGCTTTCCAGAGACAGAATAAAGACGTTCATAAATGAATATTGAAAAAAATGTTCAACATACAATTTTGCACACCTTTTTCAATTGCCTGTTGTTCGATATTCAGAAATAATCAATTATTGCTGAATACAGAAAAACGGAAAGACAGGAAAGGTGTGATATTACATAGTAAACATTTTTTTCAACTAATTCAGTTACGTTCACGTTACACGTCTTCTACGTTATTTTCTGAAAAAAAAATCTAACAGAGGTTATCGGCGAAAAAAGTATAAAAGAACGATAAAAAGAGTAATATGAAACGGCTTTGCGTCGGTGCCGACACATCGACGTCTCTGCGTCGCCATAAACCGGTGATTCTAACCTCACAAATTTTCGTCGCGATTCGGCCGCTTTCTTTTCTCGCTATCATTGATTCACCAGTTCACGATATCCGAAATTATTTGTCAATTACGTACCACGTTTGATCCGTAGCTAAGTGCCCTTCGCAAAATCTGAATTTATATTTTCTTCATTCGACGCCGCGCTCGAGTCGACGTGCCACAACAGAAGTGTCGACGGGAAAGGCGGTCGATCGCGAGCCGGCCGGCGTCCTACGAAGCGCTGTGGTAGAGCGGCGCGTTGCGTTTTCTGTAGGGAATATCGTCGCGTTGTGTATATATACAGTCCAAAAATGTTTCTTCGAAACAAAAATTGGTACGCCAAGTATAAAAAAAGTGGGCATCCCATCAAACCAAAAGTTCGTGGCAATTTCAATCCTACCAAACCAAAAATTCGTGGCAATTTTAATCCCACCAAACCAAAAATTCGTGGCATTTTTAATCCCACCAAACCAAAAATTCGTGGCAATTTCAAAAATAAAATCATTTCAATCCCATCAAACCAAAAATTCGTGGCAATTTCAAAAATAAAATCAAATCAAATGCTGCCGAGCAAAATCCCTGTAGTCACTGGCATGCAAAAAACTTGGCGTACCAGCGACTTGCTCCCGTACATAGTCCATTGAAATAAGTGCGGGACAGACATAACGCGAGACAGACAACGTGCTCGCTTCGCTCGCACTCATTGCTTTTCATTTATTTTTTCTTGTGGTCAATACAGCTATTTAAAATGCGCGCGATACATGATGTTTCAGTAGCCATGACATCCCGAAATCGACTTTATATCGAAGTCGCTGCCGACCAACCAGAACGCTTCATTGGCACAGAAGCGCTCGTGATTGGCCCTTATAACGGCTTAAAGATTCGATAATTCGACTTTCGATGTGTCATGTACTTTTTAAGAGAGGCCTAGCAACAACGCGCTCGCTTC
Source organism: Itoplectis maculator (assembly GCA_964034905.1). Classification (NCBI taxonomy): domain Eukaryota; kingdom Metazoa; phylum Arthropoda; class Insecta; order Hymenoptera; family Ichneumonidae; genus Itoplectis; species Itoplectis maculator. The sequence continues at coordinate 6,246,943 of OZ035870.1, forward strand.
GCTCGCGCTTCTGTTATTTTCACGTCGCATGGCTCACTACGACGTGCGCGCTACGCGCGCCCTGTTGGTTCGAATTTGCCGCTGTAAGTTTATCGACCACGACGTAGCATCGTCGACCAATCACAGCCCGAGTTATACTGGCTTCAGTATTTCGATATATTCGATTATCGATGCGCCATGTTCTCTTTAAGAGAGGATATATAAAAAATGGTATTCTGTCCTTTCGAGCCCCCCCCCCCCGACCCCACCACTCGTTCCACGCGCATCCCGCCATCCATCCACGATTTCCAGCAGTTACGCATCGAGATGGTCGTCTCGTCCTTATTTCAATGGACTATGTACGGGATCAAGTCGCTGGTACGCCAAGTTTTTTGCATGCCAGTGACTACAGGGATTTTGCTTGGCAGCATTTGATTTGATTTTATTTTTGAAATTGCCACGAATTTTTGGTTTGATGGGATTGAAATGATTTTATTTTTTAAATTGCCACGAATTTTTGGTTTGATAGGATTGAAATGATTTTATTTTTAAAATTGCCACGAATTTTTGGTTTGGTGGGATTGAAATTGCCACGAACTTTTGGTTTGATGGGATACCCACTTTTTTATACTTGGCGTACCAATTTTTGTTTCGAAGAAACATTTTTGGATTGTCTATTTTACCGACCGTAAAGCCTTGTCCACATGCTGTCATCCGGGTCTGCCGATTGGAACTTCATTTTAATAGTTTTTCTTGAAAACTAAGGATCTCCAAACGTTTTGGTTGCGTTATTCGTAATCGCCAAACGATTCCGCGTCGAATGAGCCCTAGTAGAGTCGATTTGGATAGAAAAAAAAAATGTTTGGCTAACTTTGGGCCTTGTTTCGTTTTTTAATTATTGTAATTAAACAATTGACCTCCAAACGATATAATTGATCTACCAATCATCACCAAACGTCCCCTAATCTATTAGTATTTTTTTTTTTTTTTTTCCTCAAAGTTGTATGGCTAACTTTATAGAGCTCCGCGTCTCTTGTTCAGGTTAAAATTTGAGATGTAAGCAGTAAATGTGACCGATAATGTTACGGTATTTTTACCGTAAAAATACGGTACGAGACTGTTTCCAAAATGAACACATCGGTCACAAAATCATATGGTCGTGGTGATTTGAAATTTCACAGCTGTGGTGTGCGTGTCGCCTAATAAAAAAACTTTATATACAATTATCTTTCCATACATTTGTGATTGAACAATAAGATACGTATTCGATAAACGTGCAAACAATAGATGAATAATAAATTATCTTTGAATACAGCATTTCATAATAATACATGAAAAAAAAAAAAATAAAATAAAATAAAATTACGAGCTGTACACCTATCTAGTTGTAAATGACCGGTCATACTTTTTTGTGACCGTAAATTTACCAAAAAGAAAAGTGACCAGCAATTCCACATCTAAATAGTTGGATTTACTATATTTTTACCGTATGTTTATCGAAAAAATGTGTGACGGTAATTCCACAACACCTGATTGCGCGTGTTCGAGAATGCCGCTGATGATGGTGGAGCAGGGAAAAAAATAACTCTCGACGGCCGATTAACGGGAAAAAATAACACAGTCGATTTATTTGTACTGTCGTAGCAGATACGCGAATTTTCACAATGAGCGAGTCCACAATACACAATGAGCGAGTCCACAATATATAATGAGCGAGTCCACAAAATACCGAGTCTAGCTACACGGCTCGATTGTATTAATCCGCCGAGCAGAACCGAACCCGAGAGCTGAGCACGCGGCGAGCCGCGTCGGAAAATACATGCGCGAGACCTGCACGTCTCTGCCGTCACTTATTTTCCCCGAACTGAGGCCTGTACCGTGAGAACACTTTTGAGAACAACCGAGCGTTAAACCAAAAATTACATGAGCCGAGCAGAACCGCGAGAAAACCCGAAAATCTGAGCGAAACACTTCCCGGACACCTGTTGCGTGCCGCGGAAAAATTGCCAATGGCCGCCGACCGTTGCGAAATTCGCCTCGTGGCCGCGCGCGTCTTAGCCTCGGACCCAGCGCGCATCTTAGCCTCGAACCCAGCGAGCACGCCGGTCTTCTCGCGCAGCAGCCCGAGAGGTGCTGCCGCCACCGCGCGTGCCGAGTCCGCCAACTACGCAGTCGGCCACGGCCGGTAAAACAGCCTATTTCTCCAACAGCGCGAAAAAAAAATGACGTCATTTTACGGTAAAAGTACGGTAATTTTTTGGTAAGTTTACCGCTTCAGGATTTTACGGTAATTCCACATCTCTAGTCTTGGAGCGTGTCGTCTTTGGTCGGTAAAGTAGGTAAATGTTCAAATAAGAGATGTTAGCAGTAAATGTACCGGTAATGTTACGGTATTTTTACCGTAAAAATACGGTACGTGACCGTTTCCAAAATGACCACATCGGTCACAAAATCATTTGGTCGTGGTGATTTGAAATTTCACAGCTGTGGCGCGCGTGTCGCCTAATAAAAAAACTTTATTTACAATTATCTTTCCATAAATTTGTGAATGAACAATAAGATACGTATTCGATAAACGTGCAAACAATAAATGAATAATTAATTATCTTGACTTCCGTTTCCGGGTGCGAATGGAGTGGACGCGTGTGAGATGGGGTGCGAGTTTGTGAAGGGAGTGGAAAAGATTGGAGTGATATGGAGGTGAGAAAAGGGCAGGCGTGAATTAAGGAAGGGGTAGGGAAGGGCCGGTGATAAAAGGTTTAGAAGGGCGGTGGGAGAGTAAAGGGTTAATCGGAGAAATGAGGTAGAAAAAGAGGTTAGGAAACTGGCAAGGACGGCGGAGGGGAAGGGGGTCGCGGGAGAGGATCAAGACACGTGGCGACAGGTGCGGAGAAAGTAAGAAGCAGGAGGTAGAAAGAAGTGTGGAAGGAGATAAAGAAGGAATGGTAAGGTAGAGAGTGAGAGAGGATAGGAGATACGGAAAGACGGCAGAGGGGGGCAGAGAGGATAGAGGGGAAAAAAGGGTTAGGCGGATGTGCAGAGAACTGGGATACTGGAAGAAGTGGTGGGAAGAGGTGAGAAAGGAGTGAAGAGGGAAGGGTTAAGTGACAGGGAGAATAATAAAGAGAGGAAGCGGAAAAGTAGGGACGAGATGAGGTTAGAAAACGGCGTGGTGGGGCAGGGGAAAGGAGACGAAGAAGAGAGATAGGTGGAGACAGGTACGGAGAGCGGCAGAAGTTGGAAATAGATAGTTAAGACGGCGGCAATTTCGAATAAGGTGGACAGGCGAAAACGTAAGAAAACGGGCTGGTTGAAGGCGGACAGAGAAAGGTAGAGGGAGGGTGATAAGAGGAGGAGTGGAGAACAAAAAGTAGAGTAGGAAGTCAGAAGAGGGTGGAAAATTGAGAGAAAGAGGAGGAGAAAGGAACAAAAGAAACGTGGAATGTGGGCAACAAGGGAAGACAGGTAGCGAAGACAGCGGCGAAAGAGAGAACGAGAAATGTGGGATAATTACAGGGTAAAGAAGGACTCGACAGGAGGATAAAGAAGAGTGTACAGAGCGAGAGAAGGCGAGAAACAGAAAGTGAAGAGAGATTGTGGATAAAGTAGAAAGGGGAAAGAAGAGAGAACATGGGTAAAGCAGAAGACAAATAGGAACGAAGAAGGGGAGAGAGAGGGCATAGAAACGGGGAAATGGAAATACGGAATAGAAATGGAAAATGGAATAGAACTGGGAAATTGAATAGAAATACGGAATGAATGAGGGAGAGAGAGAGAGAAAAGGAATGGAGTGAAAGAGTGGAAACGGAAGTCGGCGGAGAGAGGAAGAGAGGAAGGAGGAGCGGCGTGGAGCGAGGAGCGGCGAGGAGAGGGGAGAGCGAGCGGGCGAGCGAAAGAAGGCGAGAGCGAGCGTGCGAGCGAAAGAAGGCGAGAGGCGAGCGAGACGTGGCGAGGGACGAGCGGGCGCGGAGCGGCGAGCGTGCGAGCGTGGTGCGGCGAGCGAGCGAGCTTGGAGCGGCGAGCGGGCGGAGAACAGCGAGCGAACGGAGAGCGAAACGAGCAGAGGAGAATGGAGTGAGTGGGAGAAAGGCGAGCCAGGATAATTGCGAAGAGTGTGAAACGAGAGATGAGAAAGAAGCGTGTGGCGGATAAATGGTAAGAAAGCAGGTATGAGAGTGACGAAGCGAAGCGAGGAGAAAAGGAATGTCGAAGAAAGAAGGAATGTAAAGGAAAATATATAGGCTCGGAGAGAGAGAGAGGTGCGAGTGCAAAAGGAAACTGAAATGTAGAGATGAGTGAGAAAGATGGTGTGAGACAGCGAGGAAGGAAATGGCGTAAGAGAGGAAGACTGAATGAAAAGAAAAGAAAATGTATAAAGTGTACCAAGGAGACAACCTTGTGAAAAAATCTTGCAACCCTTCGGGGAGTCAATAAAGACACATACATACATAATTAATTATCTTTGAATACAGCATTTCATAATAATACATGAAAAAAAAAGTACGAGCTGTACACCTATCTAGTTGTAAATGACCGGTCATACTTTTGTGACCGCGAATTTACCAAAATGAAAAGTGACCAGTAAATCTACATCTAAATAGTTGGATCACATATTCCTGAAATATGTCACATATTCTGTGATATTCTGAAATATGTCACATATTCCATAAATAATTTGTAACAATTTCCGTAGAAAAGTTGCAGCTGTTTACAAAATATTTCTGTTGAAGGGTAAACAAAAGGTTGTAATTTTTAAACGGAGAATGTTATCAATTATTTGTGAGCCAAATTCATAAAGCATATTTTACGGAAGACAATGAGCCGTGAAACATCCAAAGAACAGAAAATCGACTGATATATGCACTGTTAAAAAAGTTTTGAAATTTACAACATGTATACTATACTGTGGTGAATGAAATTTCAAAACGGCGTATAGAAGAGGAAGATTAATGCACATTGTATTGCTCCCTTAATAAGCGGATTCTAATTTCGATGCATTTATACGAAATTTTATAGAGATGTGTCTGAATTAAATATACTTTCAAAGAATTTTTACAAGCAATACACGGAGAATAAAAAAAAATACTAGACGATTATGAATATCAAATTCCATTGATTGCAAAATACACAGCATGCGTCATTGAAAATTAATATACATGGCAATTTGATTTACAACGTTTGTAGCTTTAAAAGTGATCCTGTAGCCGAAAAATGAAAGACGCTACTGGAAATATCTGCGCTTCTGTTGTAAACGGACTTCCATGAACACATACATGAAAAACACAAAACGTTCGTATCATTTAAAGAAATTTGGTAAAAAATACAACGTATGTGTAATTTAAAAGCACCACATACGTTATTCATATTTAAGACATTGCTCTTTCAAAATTGCTAATAAAAAAAGGAAAGGGGAATTTATATACGGTGCATGGTTAAATTCCCAATTATTATCCTCTCTTAGAAAAGACATGGCAATCGAAAGTCGCAATTTTGAAGCCGCCTTTCGAGCGTTCCTATTGGACGGCGGCAGCTTCGATATATCGACATGGCCGCAGCAGTCACGCGCGCGTTTTGAATCATAGTCGATAAACTTAGAGCGGTAAATTCGAAATAACAGGGCGCGCGCAGCGCGCCCGTTCGTAGCGCGCCGTGCGACGTGAAAATAACAGGAGCGCGAGCGAAGCGAGCGCGTTGTTGCTAGTACTAATTTTAGTACACAAGCATTATACTTTTATGGACAACAATGAATATTAACGTAAAAGATTAAAAAGATTCCGTTCATTCTGTAGTGGAAAATTTCAAGTCGCTTTTGAAAAAATTTGCAATAACATTGTAAATGGTCTGTCACATACACATAAATGAAAAACACAGTACGTCAACGTTTTTTAATGTAATTTGGTAAAAAGTACAACGTTTCTGTAATCGAAAAACACAACATACGTAAATCATATTTATGACATTTCTCTTTTGAAATAAAAAATGAAGAATGAAAAGGGGAATTTATATACGGTGCATGGCTGAATTACCAAACATATAGTAATTTTAGTACACAAGCATTATACTTTTATGGACAACAATGAATATTAACGTAAAAGATTACAAAGATTCCGTTCATTCTGTAGTGGAAAATCTCAAGTCGCTATTGAAAAAATTTGCACTAACATTGTAAACGGTTTGTCATGAACACATAAATGAAAAACACAGTACGTTAACGTTTTTTAATGTAATTTGGTAAAAGGTACAACGTTTCTGTAATCGAAAAGCACAACATACGTAAATCATATTAATGACATTGCTCTTTTAAAATTGCAAATAAAAAATGGAAAGGGGGATTTATGTACGGTGCATAGCTGAGTTCCGAAACGTATATTAATTTTAGTGCGCGAGCATTATACTTTTATGGACAACAATGAATATGAACGTAACAGAATTGAAAGATTCCGTTCATTCTGAAGTGGAAAATTTCAAGTCGTTGCTGAAAAAATCTGCACTAACATTGTAAATGGTCTGTCACATACACATAAATGAAAAACACAGCACGTCAACATTTTTTAATGTAATTTGGTAATAAGCACAATGTTTCTGTAGTCGAGAAACACAACATACGTAAATCATATTTATTACATTGCTCTTTTAAAATTGCAAATGAAAAATGGAAAGGGGAATTTATGTACGGTGCATAGGGGAGGGACCCACTTGCGCACATCCCGATTGGACACATGAAATTGGACACATGATAGATATTGGACACATAGATATTGGACACGTGCCCGATTGGACACACAGAGATTGGACACAAGCCCGATTGGACACACGGAGATTGGACACAAGCCCAATTGGACACACTGAGATTGGACACAAGCCCAATTGGACACACTGAGATTGGACACAAGCCCGATTGGACACACAGAGATTGGACACGAGCCCGATTGGACACACGGAGATTGGACACAAGCCCAATTGGACACACGGAGATTGGACACAAGCCAGATTGGACACATGCCCGATTGGACACGAGACCAATTGGACACACGCAGATTGGACACGAGCCCAATTGGACACATTAACATTGAAAACAAGCCCGATTGGGCACATCAATATTGGACACAAGCAAGATTGGACACATCAACATTGGACACAAGCCCGATTGGACACAAGGAGATTGGACACAAGTCTGATTGGACACATAGAGATTGGACACAAGCCCGATTGGACACAAGCCCAATTGGACACACTGAGATTGGACACAAGCCCAATTGGACACACTGAGATTGGACACAAGCCCGATTGGACACACAGAGATTGGACACGAGCCCGATTGGACACACGGAGATTGGACACAAGCCCAATTGGACACACGGAGATTGGACACAAGCCAGATTGGACACATGCCCGATTGGACACGAGACCAATTGGACACACGCAGATTGGACACGAGCCCAATTGGACACATTAACATTGAAAACAAGCCCGATTGGGCACATCAATATTGGACACAAGCAAGATTGGACACATCAACATTGGACACAAGCCCGATTGGACACAAGGAGATTGGACACAAGTCTGATTGGACACATAGAGATTGGACACAAGCCCGATTGGACACAAGCCCAATTGGACACACTGAGATTGGACACAAGCCCAATTGGACACACTGAGATTGGACACAAGCCCGATTGGACACACAGAGATTGGACACGAGCCCGATTGGACACACGGAGATTGGACACAAGCCCAATTGGACACACGGAGATTGGACACAAGCCAGATTGGACACATGCCCGATTGGACACGAGACCAATTGGACACACGCAGATTGGACACGAGCCCAATTGGACACATTAACATTGAAAACAAGCCCGATTGGGCACATCAATATTGGACACAAGCAAGATTGGACACATCAACATTGGACACAAGCCCGATTGGACACAAGGAGATTGGACACAAGTCTGATTGGACACATAGAGATTGGACACAAGCCCGATTGGACACATGGAGATTGGACACAAGCCCGATTGGACACATGGAGATTGGACACAAGACCGATTGGACACATGGAGATCGGACACAAGCGCGATTGGACACATGGAGATTGGACACAAGCCCGATTGGACACATAGAGATTGGACACAAGCCCGATTGGACACAGCCCGATTGGACACGCGCCTGATTAGACACAGGCCGATCGGCCACCAGCCCGATTGGACACAAGCGTGATTGGGCACGAGCCCGATTGGGCACAGCCCGAGTGGACACAGCCCGATTGGACACAGCCCGATTGGAAAACAGTCCGATTGGACACCAGCCATATTGAACACCAGCCTGATTGTACACAGCCCGATAGGACACCAGCCCGATTGAACACCAGCCTGATTGTATACAGCCCGATTGGACACCAGCCCGATTGGACACAGCCTGATTTAACTCCAGCCCGATTGGACACAAACCCGATTGGACACATGGAGATTGGACACCAGCCCGATTCGACACATTCCGATTGGACACCAGCCCGATTGCACACGAGCCCGATTGGACACCAGCCCGATTGGACACCAGCCCGATTGAACACCAGCCTGATTGTATACAGCCCGATTGGACACCAACCCGATTGGACACAGCCTGATTTGACTCCAGCCCGATTGGACACAAACCCGATTGGACACATGGAGATTGGACACCAGCCCGATTCGACACAGTCCGATTGGGCACCAGATCGATTGGACACAGCCCGATTGGACACAGCCCGATTGGACACGAGCCTGATTAGACACAGGCCGATCGGCCACCAGCCCGATTGGACACCAGCCCGATTGAACACCAGCCTGATTGTATACAGCCCGATTGGACACCAACCCGATTGGACACAGCCTGATTTGACTCCAGCCCGATTGGACACAAACCCGATTGGACACATGGAGATTGGACACCAGCCCGATTCGACACAGTCCGATTGGGCACCAGATCGATTGGACACGAGCCCGATTGGACACAGCCTGATTGGACTCCAGACCGATTGGACACAAACTGGATTGGACACATGGAGATTCGACACCAACCCGATTGGACACCAGCCCGATTGAACACCAGCCTGATTGTATACAGCCCGATTGGACACTAACCCGATTGGACACAGCCTGATTTGACTCCAGCCCGATCGGACACAAACCCGATTGGACACATGGAGATTGGACACAAGCCCGCTTGGACACATGGAGATTGGACACAAGCCCGATTGGACACAGCCCGATTGGACACAGCCCGATTGGACACGAGCCTGATTAGACACAGGCCGATCGGCCACCAGCCCGATTGGACACAAGCCCGATTGGGCACGAGCCCGATTGGACACAGCCCGAGTGGACACGCGCCCAATTGCACAAGAGCCCGATTGGACACAGCCCGACCGGAAAATAGCTCGATTGGTCACAGCCAGATTGGACACGAGCCCGATTGGACACCACCCCGATTGGACACCAGCCTGATTGGACACAGCCCGATTAGACACCAGCCCGATTGGACACATGGAGATTGGACACAAGCCCGATTGGACACGAGCCTGATTAGACACAGGCCGATCGGCCACCAGCCCGATTGGACACAAGCGTGATTGGGCACGAGCCCGATTGGACACAGCCCGAGGGGACACCAGCCTGATTGAACACCAGCCTGATTGTATACAGCCCGATTGGACACCAGCCCGATTGGACACAGCCTGATTTGACTCCAGCCCGATTGGACACAAACCCGATTGGACACATGGAGATTGGACACCAGCCCGATTCGACACAGTCCGATTGGACACCAGACCTATTGGACACGAGCCCGATTGGACACCAGCCCGATTGGACACCAGCCCGATTGAACACCAGCCTGATTGTATACAGCCCGATTGGACACCAACCCGATTGGACACAGCCTGATTTGACTCCAGCCCGATTGGACACAAACCCGATTGGACACATGGAGATTGGACACCAGCCCGATTCGACACAGTCCGATTGGGCACCAGATCGATTGGACACGAGCCCGATTGGACACAGCCTGATTGGACTCCAGACCGATTGGACACAAACTGGATTGGACACATGGAGATTCGACACCAACCCGATTGGACACCAGCCCGATTGAACACCAGCCTGATTGTATACAGCCCGATTGGACACTAACCCGATTGGACACAGCCTGATTTGACTCCAGCCCGATCGGACACAAACCCGATTGGACACATGGAGATTGGACACAAGCCCGCTTGGACACATGGAGATTGGACACAAGCCCGATTGGACACAGCCCGATTGGACACAGCCCGATTGGACACGAGCCTGATTAGACACAGGCCGATCGGCCACCAGCCCGATTGGACACAAGCCCGATTGGGCACGAGCCCGATTGGACACAGCCCGAGTGGACACGCGCCCAATTGCACAAGAGCCCGATTGGACACAGCCCGACCGGAAAATAGCTCGATTGGTCACAGCCAGATTGGACACGAGCCCGATTGGACACCACCCCGATTGGACACCAGCCTGATTGGACACAGCCCGATTAGACACCAGCCCGATTGGACACATGGAGATTGGACACAAGCGGGTGGGGGCCGACTGTACACCTCCCAAGTCTACACAAGAGTAGGTCGACACAAAAAGTCTACACCGAACGACCGTACACGCAGGCAGTTCAATACAAAAGAACCTTACACCGAAAACTGTACACCCCGCAACTGTGCACGTTGGCCGGTGTATACAAAGTGTATACACCAATGAACTGTACACGCGGGCAAGTATACACGAAAATAGTAAACACCGAAAACTGCACACGGTATAGCCCGACACGCGTCTGTTGTATTCGAAAGGTTTATACGGTGCGGCTGTGCACGGGATCATCTCAACACCAAAGAACTGAACACTGAAAACTTTACACAGTGCAATTGTAGAATCGGTTCACTATGTCGACACCAAAAACTCGACATGCCAGACAGTCGACACCAAAAAAGTCGACACGTCGTAAAGTCGACACCAAAGGCTCTACACGACTAAACAAAAACTCGACACATCGAAAAGTTGACACCAAAGACTCGACACGACGAAACTAAAATTCGACACGCCGAAACATCGACACAAAAAAATCGACACGCCGAAATGTTGACACAGAAAAGTCGACACGCCGAAATGTCGACACAGAAAAGTCGACACGCCGAAATGTCGACACCGAAATTTCTACACGCCGAAATGTCGACACCGAAAACTCGACACGCCGAAATGTCGACACCAAAAACTCGACACGCCGAAATGTCGACACCGAAAGCTCGACACCATACAATTTTACTGTTCGTATCTCTGCACTTAAATGATATTATATTCCGCCGAAACTCACACCATTTTTGAGTTTGGCAGAAGGATCACAATTATTCGCTGTTACCATTGTCAATTAATACTTACTTATTTACGTGTTGGCGATTGAGAGTGCCACGTCGGATGAAGTTTTATTGCAAGATGTTTATTTTTCAGCACGCAATTATACAGTTAGAAGATCTTATCAGTTACAGCCAAAACTCATGGCATGTTTGAGTTGGAGGCTGAATTTTCAGGAACGTTCGCTGATGCAGTTTCAATGACACAGTAATTCTATACATATTAATGAATAAACTTCACAGATGCAGATGTCTTCGGAAATGTGTCCCAATCCTTATGCAACTAAAACCGGCATTGCAATCTGCCTTAAAAAAAAATTGAGGAGCTTTAAACGGCGGGGAACGTAACGCGAGATCGCCAGGCGCATCGTTGTTTGGATGGGAAAAGTTGTCCGGAGGACGGAGACACTTGGGGCTTGGCAGGTATCTTCGGAAATATGTCCCAATCCTTATGCAACTAAAACCGGTATTGCAATCTGTCTTAAAAATAAACTAAGGAGCTTTTAACGCCGGGGAACATCACGCGAGATCGCCAGGCGCATCGTTGTTTAGGTAGGAAAAGTTGTCGAGGACGGAGACACTTGGGGCTTGGCAGATATCTTCGCAAATATGTTCCAATCCTTATGCAACTAAAACCGGCATTGCAATCTGCCTTAAAAAAAAATTGAGGAGCTTTAAACGGCGGGGAACGTAACGCGAGATCGCCAGGCGCATCGTTGTTTGGATGGGAAAAGTTGTCCGGAGGACGGAGACACTTGGGGCTTGGCAGGTTTCTTCTGAAATGTGTCCCAATCCTTATGCAACTAAAACCGGTATTGCAATCTGTCTTAAAAATAAACTAAGGAGCTTTTAACGCCGGGGAACATCACGCGAGATCGCCAGGCGCATCGTTGTTTAGATAGGAAAAGTTGTCGAGGACGGAGACACTTGGGGCTTGGCAGATATCTTCGCAAATATGTTCCAATCCTTATGCAACTAAAACCGGCATTGCAATCTGCCTTAAAAAAAAATTGAGGAGCTTTAAACGCCAGGGAACGTAACGCGAGATCGCCAGGCGCATCGTTGTTTGGATGGGAAAAGTTGTCCGGAGGACGGAGACACTTGGGGCTTGGCAGGTATCTTCGGAAATATGTCCCAATCCTTATGCAACTAAAACCGGTATTGCAATCTGTCTTAAAAATAAACTAAGGAGCTTTTAACGCCGGGGAACATCACGCGAGATCGCCAGGCGCATCGTTGTTTAGGTAGGAAAAGTTGTCGAGGACGGAGACACTTGGGGCTTGGCAGATATCTTCGCAAATATGTTCCAATCCTTATGCAACTAAAACCGGCATTGCAATCTGCCTTAAAAAAAAATTGAGGAGCTTTAAACGGCGGGGAACGTAACGCGAGATCGCCAGGCGCATCGTTGTTTGGATGGGAAAAGTTGTCCGGAGGACGGAGACACTTGGGGCTTGGCAGGTTTCTTCTGAAATGTGTCCCAATCCTTATGCAACTAAAACCGGTATTGCAATCTGTCTTAAAAATAAACTAAGGAGCTTTTAACGCCGGGGAACATCACGCGAGATCGCCAGGCGCATCGTTGTTTAGATAGGAAAAGTTGTCGAGGACGGAGACACTTGGGGCTTGGCAGATATCTTCGCAAATATGTTCCAATCCTTATGCAACTAAAACCGGCATTGCAATCTGCCTTAAAAAAAATTGAGGAGCTTTAAACGCCAGGGAACGTAACGCGAGATCGTCAGGCGCATCGTTGTTTACAGGGGAAACGTTGTCCGGAGGACGGAGACACTTGGGGCTTGGCAGGTATCTTCGGAAATATGTCCCAATCCTTATGCAACTAAAACCGGTATTGCAATCTGTCTTAAAAATAAACTAAGGAGCTTTTAACGCCGGGGAACATCACGCGAGATCGCCAGGCGCATCGTTGTTTAGATAGGAAAAGTTGTCGAGGACGGAGACACTTGGGGCTTGGCAGATATCTTCGCAAATATGTTCCAATCCTTATGCAACTAAAACCGGCATTGCAATCTGCCTTAAAAAAAATTGAGGAGCTTTAAACGCCAGGGAACGTAACGCGAGATCGCCAGGCGCATCGTTGTTTACAGGGGAAACGTTGTCCGGAGGACGGAGACACTTGGGGCTTGGCAGGTATCTTCGGAAATATGTCCCAATCCTTATGCAACTAAAACCGGTATTGCAATCTGTCTTAAAAATAAACTAAGGAGCTTTTAACGCCGGGGAACATCACGCGAGATCGCCAGGCGCATCGTTGTTTAGATAGGAAAAGTTGTCGAGGACGGAGACACTTGGGGCTTGGCAGATATCTTCGCAAATATGTTCCAATCCTTATGCAACTAAAACCGGCATTGCAATCTGCCTTAAAAAAAATTGAGGAGCTTTAAACGCCAGGGAACGTAACGCGAGATCGCCAGGCGCATCGTTGTTTACAGGGGAAACGTTGTCCGGAGGACGGAGACACTTGGGGCTTGGCAGGTATCTTCGGAAATATGTCCCAATCCTTATGCAACTAAAACCGGTATTGCAATCTGTCTTAAAAATAAACTAAGGAGCTTTTAACGCCGGGGAACATCACGCGAGATCGCCAGGCGCATCGTTGTTTAGATAGGAAAAGTTGTCGAGGACGGAGACACTTGGGGCTTGGCAGATATCTTCGCAAATATGTCCCAATCCTTATGCAACTAAAACCGGTATTGCAATCTGTCTTAAAAATAAACTAAGGAGCTTTTAACGCCGGGGAACATCACGCGAGATCGCCAGGCGCATCGTTGTTTAGATAGGAAAAGTTGTCGAGGACGGAGACACTTGGGGCTTGGCAGATATCTTCGCAAATATGTTCCAATCCTTATGCAACTAAAACCGGCATTGCAATCTGCCTTAAAAAAAATTGAGGAGCTTTAAACGCCAGGGAACGTAACGCGAGATCGCCAGGCGCATCGTTGTTTACAGGGGAAACGTTGTCCGGAGGACGGAGACACTTGGGGCTTGGCAGGTATCTTCGGAAATATGTCCCAATCCTTATGCAACTAAAACCGGTATTGCAATCTGTCTTAAAAATAAACTAAGGAGCTTTTAACGCCGGGGAACATCACGCGAGATCGCCAGGCGCATCGTTGTTTAGATAGGAAAAGTTGTCGAGGACGGAGACACTTGGGGCTTGGCAGATATCTTCGCAAATATGTTCCAATCCTTATGCAACTAAAACCGGCATTGCAATCTGCCTTAAAAAAAATTGAGGAGCTTTAAACGCCAGGGAACGTAACGCGAGATCGCCAGGAGCATCGTTGTTTACAGGGGAAACGTTGTCCGGAGGACGGAGACACTTGGGGCTTGGCAGGTATCTTCGGAAATATGTCCCAATCCTTATGCAACTAAAACCGGCGGCACGAGCCCGATTGGACACAGCCCGAGGGGACACCAGCCTGATTGAACACCAGCCTGATTGTATACAGCCCGATTGGACACCAGCCCGATTGGACACAGCCTGATTTGACTCCAGCCCGATTGGACACAAACCCGATTGGACACATGGAGATTGGACACCAGCCCGATTCGACACAGTCCGATTGGACACCAGACCTATTGGACACGAGCCCGATTGGACACCAGCCCGATTGGACACCAGCCCGATTGAACACCAGCCTGATTGTATACAGCCCGATTGGACACCAACCCGATTGGACACAGCCTGATTTGACTCCAGCCCGATTGGACACAAACCCGATTGGACACATGGAGATTGGACACCAGCCCGATTCGACACAGTCCGATTGGGCACCAGATCGATTGGACACGAGCCCGATTGGACACAGCCTGATTGGACTCCAGACCGATTGGACACAAACTGGATTGGACACATGGAGATTCGACACCAACCCGATTGGACACCAGCCCGATTGAACACCAGCCTGATTGTATACAGCCCGATTGGACACTAACCCGATTGGACACAGCCTGATTTGACTCCAGCCCGATCGGACACAAACCCGATTGGACACATGGAGATTGGACACAAGCCCGCTTGGACACATGGAGATTGGACACAAGCCCGATTGGACACAGCCCGATTGGACACAGCCCGATTGGACACGAGCCTGATTAGACACAGGCCGATCGGCCACCAGCCCGATTGGACACAAGCCCGATTGGGCACGAGCCCGATTGGACACAGCCCGAGTGGACACGCGCCCAATTGCACAAGAGCCCGATTGGACACAGCCCGACCGGAAAATAGCTCGATTGGTCACAGCCAGATTGGACACGAGCCCGATTGGACACCACCCCGATTGGACACCAGCCTGATTGGACACAGCCCGATTAGACACCAGCCCGATTGGACACATGGAGATTGGACACAAGCCCGATTGGACACGAGCCTGATTAGACACAGGCCGATCGGCCACCAGCCCGATTGGACACAAGCGTGATTGGGCACGAGCCCGATTGGACACAGCCCGAGGGGACACCAGCCTGATTGAACACCAGCCTGATTGTATACAGCCCGATTGGACACCAGCCCGATTGGACACAGCCTGATTTGACTCCAGCCCGATTGGACACAAACCCGATTGGACACATGGAGATTGGACACCAGCCCGATTCGACACAGTCCGATTGGACACCAGACCTATTGGACACGAGCCCGATTGGACACAGCCCGAGGGGACACCAGCCTGATTCGACACAGTCCGATTGGACACCAGACAGATTGGACTCCAGCTCGATTAAACGTAAGCCCGGTTGGACACAGGCCCGATTGGACACAGACCGATTGGACACAGCCCGATTGTACACAGCCCGATTGGAAAACAGTCCGATTGGACACCAGCCATATTGGACACCAGCCTGATTTTACACAGCCCGATTGGACGCCAGCCCGATTGAACACCAGCCTGATTGTATACAGCCCGATTGGACACCAGCCCGATTGGACACAGCCTGATCTGATTCCAGCCCGATTGGACACAAACCCGATTGGACACATGGAGATTAGACACCAGCCCGATTCGACACATTCCGATTGGACACCAGCCCGATTGGACACGAGCCCGATTGGACACCAGCCCGATTGGACACCAGCCCGATTGGACACCAGCCTGATTGGACACAGCCCGATTGGACACCAGCCCGATTGAACACCAGCCTGATTGTATACAGCCCGATTGGACACCAACCCGATTGGACACAGCCTGATTTGACTCCAGCCCGATTGGACACAAACCCGATTGGACACATGGAGATTGGACACCAGCCCGATTCGACACAGTCCGATTGGGCACCAGACCGATTGAACACGAGCCCGATTCGACACAGCCTGATTGGACTCCAGCCCGATTGGACACAAACTGGATTGGACACATGGAGATTCGACACAGACCCGATTGGACACCAGCCCGATTGAACACCAGCCTGATTGTATACAGCCCGATTGGACACTAACCCGATTGGACACAGCCTGATTTGACTCCAGCCCGATCGGACACAAACCCGATTGGACACATGGAGATTGGTCACAAGCCCGCTTGGACACATGGAGATTGGACACAAGCCCGATTGGACACAGCCCGATTGGACACAGCCCGATTGGACACGAGCCTGATTAGACACAGGCCGATCGGCCACCAGCCCGATTGGACACAAGCGTGATTGGGCACGAGCCCGATTGGACACAGCCCGAGTGGACACGCGCCCGATTGCACAAGAGCCAGATTGGACACAGACCGATTGGACAACTGCCCGATTAGACAATAGCACGATTGGACACAGCCCGATTGGACACAGCCCGACCGGAAAATAGCTCGATTGGTCACAGCCAGATTGGACACGAGCCCGATTGGACACCACCCCGATTGGGCACCAGCCTGATTGGACACAGCCCGATTGGACACCAGCCCGATTGGACACATGGACATTGGACACAAGCCCGATTGGACACGAGCCTGATTAGACACAGGCCGATCGGCCACCAGCCCGATTGGACACAAGCGTGATTGTGCACGAGCCCGATTGGACACAGCCCGAGGGGACACCAGCCTGATTCGACACAGTCCGATTGGACACCAGACAGATTGGACTCCAGCTCGATTAAACGTAAGCCCGATTGGACACAGACCGATTGGACACAGCCCGATTGGACACAGCCCGATTGGAAAACAGTCCGATTGGACACCAGCCATATTGGACACCAGCCTGATTTTACACAGCCCGATTGGACGCCAGCCCGATTGAACACCAGCCTGATTGTATACAGCCCGATTGGACACCAGCCCGATTGGACACAGCCTGATCTGACTCCAGCCCGATTGGACACAAACCCGATTGGACACATGGAGATTAGACACCTTCCCGATTCGACACATTCCGATTAGACACCAGCCCGAGTGGACACGAGCCCGATTGGACACCAGCCCGCTTGGACACCAGCCCGATTGGACACCAGCCCAATTGAACACCAGCCCGATTCGACACAGTCCGATTGGACACCAGACAGATTGGACTCCAGCTCGATTAAACGTAAGCCCGATTGGACACAAGCCCGATTGGACACAGACCGATTGGACACAGCCCGATTGGACACAGCCCGATTGGAAAATAGTCCGATTGGACACCAGTCTGATTGGACACAGCCCGATTAGACACCAGCCCGATTGGACTCAAACCCAATTGGACACAGCCCGATTGGACACCAGCCCGATTGGACATAGCCCGATTGGACATAGCCCGATAGGACACAAGCCCGATTGGACACAGACCAATTAGACACAAACCCGATTGGACGGTGATTCCACGGTGATTCCCACCGTACGGCGGTGGGAATCATCGTGAAAATAACCAAAACGCTGGTGGGCAATACGGCAGTTTTCCACTAGTCTGGAAACCCGTGGGAACACGGTGTTTTGTAGTGACACATGGTGTATCGAATTCGCTAGGGTCGAAGCGAAAATTAAAATACAGACGCCAGTGATGTAAATCTTAGAAACTAATTAATCCGAACATGTATTTCAACATGTTAAAAAGATCTGCATAGAAAAAAGTGGATAAATTTAATTTATATACAAATTTGCCTAAAAAAACAAATTTAGTCGCTTGGAGTGGGAATTCTATAGGCACTTGTGCGTTTGTTCAAAACGTGATTTCTTAGAAATCTTTTGTTGCTGTGTCAAATAAAAAATAATTTTTGCTGCGTAAAATGGAAAATCATTTGTGACAGCGTTAAATAAAAAATCATTTGTCGCTGTGTCAGATAAAAAAAAATTTGTCGCTGCGCCAATGAAAAATCATTTGTGACAGCGTCAAATGAAAACTCATTTGTCGTAGCGTCAAATGAAAAATCATTTGTCACTGCGTCAGATAAAAAATCAATTGTCGCTACGTCAGATGAAAAATTATCTGTCGTTGTGTTAGATGAAAAATCATTTATCACTGCGTCAAATAAAGAATCATTTGTTGCTACGTCAAATAAAAAATCATTTGTTGCTACGTCAAATAAAAAATCATTTGTCGCTGAGTCAGATAAAAAATTATTTGTCGCTGCGTCAGATGTAAAAACATTTATCGCTTCGCCAAATGAAAAATTAATTGTGACCGCGTCAAATGAAAAATCATTTGTCGCTAAGTCACATAAAAAATCATTTGTCTACGGATCAGATGTAAAATGATTTGTCGCTGTGTCAGATGAAAAAACATTTATCGCTGCGCCAATGAAAAATAATTTGTGACAGCGTCAAATAAAAAATCATTTGTTGTTGTGTCAAATGAAAAATCATTTGTCTACGCGTCAGATGAAAAATTATTTGTCGCTGCGTCACATGAAAAAACATTTATTGCTGCGCCAAATGATAAATTAATTGTGATAGCGTCAAATGAAAAATCATTTGTCGCTGCGTCAGATATAAAATCATTTGTCGCTACGTCAGATGAAAAATCATCTGTCGTTGTGTTAGATGAAAAATCATTTATCACTGCGTCAAATGAAAAATCATGTCGCTAAGTCACATAAAAAATCATTTGTCTACGGATCAGATGAAAAATGATTTGTCGCTGTGTCAGATGAAAAAACATTTATCGCTGCGCCAATGAAAAATAATATGTGACAGCGTCACATGAAAAATCATTTGTCGCTACGTCAAATAAAAAATCATTTGTCGCTGCGTTAAATAAAACATCATTAGTCGCTGAGTCAGATAAAAAATCATTTGTCTACGGATCAGATGAAAAATGATTTGTCGCTGTGTCAGATGAAAAAACATTTATCGCTGCGCCAATGAAAAATAATTTGTGACAGCGTCAAATGAAAAATCATTTGTCGCTTTGTCAAATGAAAAATTATTTGTCGCTAAGTCACATAAAAAATCATTTGTCGCTTTGTCAAATGAAAAATCATTTGTCGCTAAGTTACATAAAAAATCATTTGTCTACCGATCAGATGAAAAATGATTTGTCGCTGTGTCAGATGAAAAGACATTTATCGCTGCGCCAATGAAAAAAAAATGGTGACAGCGTCACATGAAAAATCATTTGTCGCTACGTCAAATGAAAAATCATTTGTCGCTGAGTCAGATAAAAAATCATTTGTCTATGCGTCAGATGAAAAATTATTTGTCGCTTCGTCAGATAAAAAAACATTTATCGCTGCGCCAATGATAAATAATTTGTGACAGCGTCAAATGAAAATTCATTTGTTGCTACGTCAGATGAAAAATCATTTGTCGCTACATCAGATGAAAAATAATTTGTGACAGCGTCACATGAAAAATCATTTGTCGCTACGTCAGATGAAAAATCATCTGTCGTTGTGTCAGATGAAAAATCATTTATCACTGTGTCAAATAAAAAATCATTTGTCGCTGCGTCAGATAAAAAATCATTTGTCGCTACGTCAGATGAAAAATCGTCTGTTGTTGTGTTAGATGAAAAATCATTTATCACTGCATCAAATGACAAATCATATGTCTCTGCGTCAAATAAAGAATCATTTGTTGCTGTGTCAAATGAAAAATCATTTGTCGCTGAGTCAGATAAAAATCATTTGTCTATGCGTCAGATGAAAAAACATTTATCGCTGCGCCAAATGAAAAATTAATTGTGACAGCGTCGAATGAAAAATCATTTGTCGCTAAGTCACATTAAAAATCATTTGTCTATGGATCAGATAAAAAATGATTTGTCGCTGTTTCAGATGAAAAAACATTTATCGCTGTGCCAATGAAAAATAATTTGTGACAGCGTCACATGAAAAATCATTTGTCGCTACGTCAAATGAAAAATCATTTGTCGCTGAGTCAGATAAAAAATCATTTGTCTATGCGTCAGATGAAAAAACATTTATCGCTGTGCCAAATGAAAAATTAATTGTGACAGCGTCAAATGAAAAATCATTTGTCGCTTTGTCAAATGAAAAATCATTTGTCGCTAAGGCACATAAAACATCATTTGTCTACGGATCAGATGAAAAATTATTTGTCGCTGCGTCAGATGAAAAAACATTTATCGCTGCGCCAATGAAAAATAATTTGTGACAGCGTCAAATGAAAAATCATTTGTCGCTTTGTCAAATGAAAAATCATTTGTCGCTAAGTCACATAAAAAATCATTTGTCTACCGTTCAGATGAAAAATGATTTGTCGCTGTGTCAGATGAAAAAACATTTATCGCTGCGCCAATGAAAAATAATTTGTGACAGCGTCACATGAAAAATCATTTGTCGCTACGTCAGATGAAAAATAATTTGTGACAGCGTCACATGAAAAATCATTTGTCGCTACGTCAGATGAAAAATCATCTGCCGTTGTGTCAGATGAAAAATCATTTATCACTGTGTCAAATAAAAAATCATTTGTCACTGCGTCAGATAAAAAATCATTTGTCGCTACGTCAGATGAAAAATCATCTGTTGTTGTGTTAGATGAAAAATCATTTATCACTGCATCAAATGAAAAATCATATGTCTCTGCG
Source organism: Itoplectis maculator (assembly GCA_964034905.1). Lineage (NCBI taxonomy): Eukaryota > Metazoa > Arthropoda > Insecta > Hymenoptera > Ichneumonidae > Itoplectis > Itoplectis maculator. Next base: position 6,268,310 of record OZ035870.1, read on the forward strand.
TCAAATAAAGAATCATTTGTTGCTGTGTCAAATGAAAAAACATTTGTCGCTGAGTCAGATAAAAAATCATTTGTCTATGCGTCAGATGGAAAAACATTTATCGCTGCGCCAAATGAAAAATTAATTGTGACAGCGTCGAATGAAAAGTCATTTGTCGCTTTGTCAAATGAAAAATCATTTGTCGCTAAGTCTCATAAAAAATCATTTGTCTACGGATCAGATGAAAAATGATTTGTCGCTGTGTCAGATGAAAAAACATTTATCGCTGCGCCAAATGAAAAATAATTTGTGACAGCGTCACATGAAAAATCATTTGTCGCTACGTCAGATGAAAAATAATTTGTGACAGCGTCACATGAAAAATCATTTGTCGCTACGTCAGATGAAAAATCATCTGTCGTTGTGTCAGATGAAAAATCATTTATCACTGTGTCAAATAAAAAATCATTTGTCGCTGCGTCAGATAAAAAATCATTTGTCGCTACGTCAGATGAAAAATCATCTGTCGTTGTATCAGATGAAAAATCATTTATCACTGCGTCAAATGAAAAATCATTTGTCGCTGCGTCAGATAAAAAATCATTTGTCGCTACGTCAGATGAAATCTCATCTGTCGTTGTGTCAGATGAAAAATCATTTGACGCAGCATGAAATAATTTGTCATTTGACGTAGCTTCTGTCTTGACATAATTTGACCATATTTCTGACGTTCAGAAAAAATGACTGACATTGAACAGATTTTGGTAGTTTTATTAAAAACTGGTCACTGCGACGTTAACTTTTCTTTCAAAAATCTGACCAAATTCCTGACAAAAAACAAAATGACCGTCAGTGTGCAACTATATAGGCATTTGACGAAATTTTTTATGGCAAAAAAATGACGGTCATTGCACAACATAAAATCACAGAATAACAGAATGACGGTCATTTGACGGTAATTTTTGTGACAATTGACGTGATCGCAAAATGACGGTCATTGCGCATCTCTACTTGGAAACAACTGGACGGTATGGAGAGGTTATTGGTAACGAAAGGAATCGCTTTTCGGATACCTGTCGGTTACTCGACTTTAACTTAATCAAGTTGAGATCCACTGGAATGACAGCTGTGAAAGTGCCATAACCTTGTATCCATGGACGTGGTCGATTCCCCGAAGTTTGTTCGCGTAGTTCGAAGACGAGATTTGTCGGTGTATGTACCGTTTTTTTTCTGCTTCCGTTGTAGACGCGAGCGGATCCGTTCGCTGTGACCGTGTTTCGCGTCATAGTTTCCATAATTTACGAACCCCATACGACTCTTAACAGTCGCCTGACCCTAAGGTCCGTGAATTCCGTAAATATCGCGATCTCGCGTTCACAAAGGACGCGCATTTTAGCGAGATTTGTGCGGAAATTTAAGTGATCGAGAGTGATCACGAGAGGAAATTGTGAAGTGAAGTGAATAACGTGAATTGTGGGTTCTGTATTCGCGACTGAGCTGAGAGACGCCATGTTGAGGTTAGGACTACTCGAAGCATGATGAACGGGTGTACGGAGAATTCCGTAAGACAAGCGGATACGAGAGACGTGGAGACAAGCGGGCTGGGCACCAGGATACAGTGGGCCAAGTCTGAACGGGCCAGAAGGAGAAAGTGCAGGTTCAGCGCCAAGGATAGCCTGAATCTTCTAAACATTCTGCTGTGATTCATCAGTCCGATACGCCAGGCACCGGCTTTGGCGCTCCATCACCATACCGCCAAGAGCTCGCTGCGCCTTGAGCGTGACAACCTTAGCAAGGTACCAACATTTTCTAGAAGTCGATTTTTTAGAAGTCGTGCTGTACAAGGACAGTTACGTCTGCTTCGACCTACCGAGAGGTGAACAGTTCTCTGGACTCTCACAACGTGATCGGTCTTGGTTTTTATTGTTGTGTTGCGCCCCGATAAACGAATATTGCGTTAATTATGTTCGAACGATTGTCGAACATAATTTAACCTACATGGCGCAACCGCGAGTCTTCGCGAGCCGGAATACGCTGACGCAGCTGTCGCAATCGATGGAGCAATCGACCTGCGATCGAGCCACCTCGATTTGCGATAGCTGAATTGCACATTTTTTCGGCAATTGCCCCTGGCAATTGCCATCCGAATCTTCAGTCCGTTTTCCATCACGACCACGGTCGGACGTCTCCGACGTGAGGACTCGCAGTCAGAGCCTAATTATTAGTACATAATTACGGGCTGACTGAATAAGTTGAAGAGTGTAACGACTATTATCAAAATACCGTAATAAACCTTTTCTTTAATCGTAATCACGTGAGTTCCAACTCTTAATTGACAAACGATCCCCAAAATAATTAAATAAATATTATCCTTTGTCCGTATTCTAACTGATACGCGACGAGCGGCATAACAGTTGATTTGCCTCTCCCCAAATACAAAAGCATGGTGCATATGGTGTCGGCACAGTTTGGCTAAGTGATTCCCAGTAAGACAGCATTGGGACGGCACAGCTTGTCAATTAAGCACTGTGTCCGCACGGTATTAACACATTTTGCAGTAGCGCAACGCACCGGACTAGTGGAAGCGCGATGCAGTATCAGCACCCCATGTCGTCGCAATGCCGATACATTTTAAGGCACCTAACCGCACTATGACGATATAGCAACCCGTGCCATGACACCATTACGTGGACCCTGTAACCACATATTCCCATCTGGGATCATCTACGTATCTAAGAAAATCCCCCCGACAAACTCTGCAACAATTGTTCCAGGTTCAAAATCTTACGACGCTGAATGGGATCCAAGCAGCGGCTGAGAGACTCGAGGGCCTCAAGGAGATGGCAGCCTTGGGGTTGGAATATACGATTCAAAAACACTTGGTCCTGGATATTCAACATGGATGCGTCGCAGCTGATCTTTCCTCATGGCAGTTTCTAGGCAAGCGCTGAATCGCTAATAATCATGAATCTGTGAGTGAATCTATAACGATTCACACACTGGAGAAACTGAAGGGCGACATGGCGAGCACGACGGTGAAGCTGCTGGTGAGCATGGGAAAAAGCAACGAGGTTATTATGGTGCATCTGTGGCTCTTCAGCTACGAACAGTTCACCCTCAACATTGTCAACTTTCAGGTCGGTGTCTTCTTTTTTTTAATTAATTTAACTGTGATCAAACTAATAGCTTGATTAATTTCGGATTAATTAATTAATTCACTGTGCTCGAACTAATAACTTGGCTAATTTCTAATTTACTACATTAAAAAATAAATGAATTTCTCTTTTTTAAGTCCTATTCGAACTTCAAATAGTTTAATTTTTTTTAACACAGGTGCTCGTCGCCTCCGTCAAAGAAGATTCGCAGCGCGGCTCTCTCGACGGTCGAGCATTCGATGACGAGTCTCCAGCCGCGACCTTGGAAAGCCAGGTCCACGAGTATCTGGTGACGGATGATCCTTTGCTTGCGAAGATGCGTACAATCAATCTGCTGACGTCACTGGGGCTCAACCTCGCGGACACGCGACTCGCAGAGGCCCTCGCAATATAGATCGAGCTCACCGTCGAGCTCAAAGTGCCGGTGCATTACGTGCCGTTCGACTCAAAGAGCGAGCATTCTTGCTGGACATGGGCTGAGCGCTGATCGTCGACGAGATGAAGATCGAGCCTCAGGATTTCAATCTGTTACGGTGAGTTTTTTTGATTAATCAATCCGGAGATTCAATTTTTTCGCGCGTTTATTTTTTAGTTTTTTATTTACTCTTTATTTATTTTTAAGAATGCGCTTGAACCGCGAGAACTTCAATCCAGAAAACGAGGTGTTGCTGCTGCAGCCAGTCAGCTTCACTCTTCCGATGAAGCAAAATGTTTCGATCGCGTGGTTCACATCCATTCCCGACATCGAGATGTCCGCGATGATACTGATTGTCCTGGAGAAAAATCTCGGCGAGATGATCGAGGAGCCGAGCGCAACTCCCCAAATAATAGCTCGAAACAACCGAAAGTCCTTGACAGGGGAGCGGAAATCCCCACGACTTGTTGCGAGGCGGAAGTGACGACGTGATCGACTGAGGGCGGCGAGACGTAAAATCTCAAGCAGTTTCACACGGCGATCAAATTCGAGTTGATCATGGACAGCCTGGCGCTAAATTTGTTCACCGGCGGCTTGACGATGCTAAAATCTCACGCGTTGCCGCTTCATCTGCCGGAATATGGCCTCGGGAAATACGGCATCACGCATTTCGCGGCCAAGGGCCGAATATTCAGCGACGGTTTGCCGGCGGCTCCGATTCTCCTGATGAATTGTACGCTCGACCACACTTGTCACAGTTGTCACAGGGTTCGTTGGTGCGAATAATGGAGAGAACGACGGCGGTGCCGAGCCTGGACGTCACGACTGCCAACGGCAAAGTCTCCAAACCTATTCGGAGCATGTTAGACATGACCCTGCGAAAAAGAGCCAACGATATGTTCGGTAAGTATTATTTTTTCTCTCGTTTCGAACGGCAGAACTTGTTCTTCTTATTCATATTTTTGTTTTATTTCCCTTTGCCAGTCGAACTGGGAGTCTTCTCCTTTAGCATCATCGTCTCTTCGAAACAACGGAACCAAGTCCAAGTGGCACCGAAGGGCAACGTCGTAGACACGCGGAGAAAATGTCAGACAGCGATTCCGGCGGTGAAAACGGGACTGATGATAGCGCTCGACCAGGAAACGAGCAATTTCAAGGTACATTTTTTTTTACAAAATTAGTTTATAAATTATTAATTAATTAATTTATTTATTTATTCATTTCTTTAAATATTACAATTGTATTTAAAGGTGATTGGAGATCAAAACGAATCCTATATGGAATCCTACAATGATATGATACTAGAAAAGGAAGCGGTGGTAAAACACGCACCGAAAGTCGTGAAAGTCCAACTGCTCGACCAATTGGCAGCCGTTTCCGTCAAGGATCGAGAAGACAATAAATTCATCGTTGCGGTAAGAACGAAGCAGTTGTTTTATCGGAAACAAATTATGACATTTGTTTATTTGTTTATTTGTTTATTTTATTTCAGCTCAAGGGGATAAATAATTAGACTACGTAGATCTGAAAATAGGACGCTTCGAGGGTGATTTCAATAAGTTGAGCGGTGCGGAAAAACGCGTCGTTTACGAGGACACCGTCGCCTACTTGGAGTCTCCCACAGAAGCGAATACGGGAGAATTATCGAGGCGGGTAACCATCTTATCGCAGAACTCGTCGAGGCCAATGAACCCGTCGACGAGGAGACGGCCAAGATCAACGACGTACAAAACTGTTGGCAAGCAACCAACAATCGTTTGTAAGAGATCAAGGAACGCATCGATTTTTCTATGGAAGTCAAGCATTTCAGTTCGGAATTGACGAGTCTGAATATGATGCTCGGCGGGTACTCCAAGGGGTTCCAAACCAATCAAGCCAGCACTCGGATAGAGCTACTCAAGGTAAGTTCTTCAATTATCATCCGATGCCACTTTCATTCGAGGATCGCAGTGTTTAATTTAACTTTACGATTTCTCTGTTCTCTGTTGTTTTTTTTTAGGTGAAAATGAAATCGATGAAATTGAACGAAGAGCTCACCAAGAAGGTCGTGGCTAAAGTGAAACCCTCAGCAGAGACACAAGCTGCGGTTATGGACGCCGCGGAAATTGATCGCGATACGAAAAACTTTACATCGCCCTGGGATAATTTGTTGAGAAAGTGAGCGTTCTGCAAAGTTGCAACATAGATTTAGCTTCGGCGCCATTACTCTACAAGTTTATCAATTCGTCACTGTTCTTTGTTATAGATTGTCCGAACGATACTTGGAGTTGACTAAAGTCGCCGACGAAACCCCACCGAAGAAATGCAGTGATACTGTTGAGGAACTTCTGTGGTTCATAAACAACGCGGAGATCTTTCTGCTTTCTAAGCAGGCGATCATCTCGGATAGCGAGTCAATGGAAAAACAGCGCTGTTGATTCAGTGAAACGGAATTGCATTAATACACCGGCCAGGAGCTGCCTGCGAGAAGAAACGAGAAAAGTTTAGCACAGAGACTTAGAGTCGAGTTGCAGGATCTCAATACCAAGTGGAGCGATATTCCGGTGATTTTAGAGGAAAGACAACGGAAACTTTTCAAAGGTAAACTGCGTTTAACGCAAGTACAACCCCGATTTATATTTGGATCAACTGTATATAGATTAATTTTTAATATTTAATTCCAGACATCGAGACTACAAGAATTTTAAAAAGAATTTTGTTGATTCGAGGATTAGCTGGAAAAATCTTCGAAATATTTGACCGATGTTTCGGAGGACGCCCAAGTCAAGGATGTAAAAACGACAGAATTCAAGCTCGAACAGATTCGTGCGCTCAGCAAAGAGATCGAGAGCACGCAACCTGTGATCGAAAGTCTGTAGACGTCGACCAACCTGCTGCTCGAAAATTCGGAGCCCAGATTCGCAGGCGTATTGAACAGTCGATTGGAGGCCGTTTCGCACAAGCGGGACGCTGTGGCCGACGGTGTCAAGCTTCACGGCAATAAATTCGAGACTACATTGAGGAAGAATAATGAAGTGAGTTGCCTGGTCTCTTACAATGACAGTTTTATGTCTTTTTCCATTGTAAGTTAAAATATGTGATTAGAAAAAAAAATTATTTGCAGATCATAAGTGGCATTTACTTGCTCGGTGCAAACTAACGTCGTCTATGTCTTTGCAGACTCGACTCAACTATAACGACACAGCTAGCTTGCATCGAGCAGGTTCATTGCCAGGCAGTCAGTGAATATGGCTTATTTTTATTCTTTTAACTTTGACTTTATTCACTGACTCACTGGCAATGAACCTGCACGATGCAAGCTAGCTGTGTCGTTATAGCTGAGTCGAGTCTTCAAAGACATAAACGAGGCTAGTTGCCTCACAGCGTTACTCTATTTGATTATTTACGATAAATGGAGTTCAAACTACCGATTGACCACGGAAAATACTATTGTGCAAGAATCACTATTTTATTCAACCGCCAACGAATTTCGGACTCGACTCGACTCGAGAGAATAATTTAGTAAATTCGATTTGCAGGAATCAAAAGGACACATTCAGCACAGCCGCAGGATGCCCAGGAAAATTCTGTCCTGCGAATACGAGAACAGTTCGAATCTTGGTGGGACCGAGCAGCAGCAGCAGTGGAGAAGATACGTTTGCGAGCAGTGCGACAAGGGCTACAAACGTAAGACCAATCTTCGATGTCATCAGAATGTCGAGTGTGAAAACAAAGAGAAGACGTTTCACTGCAATTACTGCCCGATGACGTTCTACTATAAATCCTACAAGAGGTCGCATTATTTCCACAAGCACAAGATTCCCAAGAAGCTGCTGGATCGAAGCGTCAACAGGATTCAGGGCTAGCGTCATCTCAACGTGAATTTTAGGTAAATAAAAAATAATGAAAAGCACATGATTTTAATAAGGATTTTCAAAACATGTAAACATCTTCGCAACTTCAACATGCGCAACTTCGTCTGCTGGCGGAACACCGGTTCGCTGATTCCGCGTGTCTGGTCGTCGATCGCGCGGACATCGCGAATAAAACCTGCGGATCGGGCGGTCCGAGCGTCTTGCCGACGAACTTCGCCGGTCTGAGTCCTCGTAAAGGACCAGGCTACGCGTGTCAGCGCTGCGGCAACGTGTACAAACGACCGCACTCGCTGACCCGTCACATTCAATTCGAGTGCGGCGTGGAGCCGCAATTTAAGTGCCCGATATGCCACAAGAAGTCCAAGCATAAGCACAATCTCATGCTCTCATGCGAACGCACCAGAAGCCCTGAAAGTCGAGCTCAAAATGCAACGAGTAATCAAGATTCCCTGTAGGATTCTCAGAATATATATTTTTCAAAAGGCCACATATACGTATCGTTAGATATATAGTGTTGAAGCGTTTCGTTGTTATTATTATTAATGTTGTTATCACTGTAGTCTGCACAGTTGGGCTCGGTTCCAAAGAAACGTAGCTGATAAGAAGAATGTCGCATTGCTATTTTTTTTTTCAAATCGGAGCAATTTTTTTTTATTTCTTCGATTATTTAACGACATTCAGCGGCTTAGTGAGCGAATTTTTTGTCAAACGTTTCGGCTTCAAAAGTCATGATTAATTTAGCTTGTAATACACTAAAATCTGACTGATCCACTGCCATACGATTGTAATAAAAAGTTATAGCGTGAAAGTTGGAAAAATTGTGTCTGAGTGAGAGTAAATGGAAATGAGTTTTGGTGCCAAAAAAGTGCACCCAAGCACAACGAAACAACGAGCGACTCGGCCGTAGTGAAAATACAATTGTATTCGTCGATATCGTTTAGGAGACTGGCCGCCTGATAAGCGTTGCACATGTTTGTGCCAAGAGAACATTTATTACTTTTTTATTATTCATTTATTACATTTATATGTTAAATTAAGCTCGTCAACGCCTTTAATATGCATGTTTCTTTTTTCATTCTTTTCGCCAATTTGACGCCCATGTTCCGAGCCTTTTTACCCGCTGCTCCCGCGTTAGAAGTATGACATATTAAAAAAAAAAGCGGCGAGCCTATCGCTAAGCGTTGCAAGTTTTCACGGCAATAAATGATTTTTTATTTTAGTGTTAACAATGTGGACGACTACATCGCCGACGGAGATCGACGAGGGACCGCCGTACTCGTGTTCCAAGTGCGGAAGGATCTATATTCCCACAAGTGCAACCTGACGCGTCATCTGAGACTCGAGTGCGACGTCGATCCGCGTTTTCAGTGCTCGCACTGCAACAAACGCTTCAGGCATCGGCGTCATCTGCGGGATCACGAGAGAACCCTCTCGCGGTTCCGTTTGTCGCCAAACTCGCCACCTCGTCGCTCGGACGCCGACGTTCGTTACTGATGAACCGATTTACCGAGGATCTTGATCTCCCCATCAGTCCGACATCGTTTGCCTGATTACCCATGCAGACAATGTTGAAATTTGCATCGTTAGAATGCAACAACATTTTTTTTTATTATTCTAATAAACCCAAAAGATCGCACTGGGTATAAAAATGTACTGTAACGATTAATCGTTGCAATAATTTTTTAGAATCGTTAGAATAGTTGTAAAATCGTTTAAACAATTTTTTTTATTATTCGTTGCATTCCAACGATGCAAATTTCAACGTCATTTATACGGCAATTTTATACAGTGATTTATACGGACGTCGGTCACGTAAGAATCTGCTGTTACCACGCGAGATGAGATATAAAAAAATAATGGAGAAATACCTGTTAATTGTGCCAAACATGTAAATCCTTAGATTTAAGAATTCAAGTATTAGACTGTAGTTTTTCAAATATTGATTGAAGTACCCAGGAAACAATTCTTGGGTTGTTACGGAAAAGTTATCCGAATGGGATGCATATGTCCGCCAAAATTTTATCTGTGAGCAATTATGCATATTAAAGGTGTTAGAGAGCTTAATTTTGCATAATAATAGTTCCAAAATGTTATTAACAAATTGATGAAAAATAAAATTGTTCAACAAATATTTCGACAACCTAATTTTTTGTTTCAATGAAAATGGTCCGTTCATTTTTAGGCACTCACGTTTTAAGAAAACGCACCAAGAGTGCCTATTGAATTCGCTGTCCAAGGGTGTAAATACGTTTTTTAAGGAAAATGTTAATACAATTTTATTTTATCCACGACTTTTTAGTTCACATTTCTTAAGCATGCTAAAATACATATTCTTGACATAAAATAATAAGGAATTTGCATTACTAAAGACATTTTTTCCTTCAGACAAGATTTTGTGTTACCCGGACGTCCGTATCACTTAGTGGCTCTGGACTGAACAGAGCGAACAAGTTGAAATTTGGAATATTTCTTAGTCTAGCACTAGGAAGTATGCCCATGAAGTGTGTTAATTTTCCAATCATTTTATACAGGAGTTCACTTGAAGAAATTTGGCACTTTTGGTCGTCAAGATGTATACGGGTCTCAATCTTGGCCATCGATGGAAGAATTTGACTGAAACTTGCTGCATAATTCTAATTCAACTTAATCTTGATGCACTTTTTTTAGTTTTTTTCTTACACACTTTTTAAGTCGTGAATACCTAAGACACTCAAATCATTAAATTGAAAATTGTGTCCGGCTGTCAGTCTTCGCAGTCAATAAAGTAATTTGACTAAAACTTGCAGCGTTCTCATATTTTACCTTAATTCAAATGTATCTTTCCTCATATTAGCCCTTAGATCATTTTAGAATGATGATTACCTGCCATAATAGAATCAAAATATTCAATTTTAATTAATTTCACAATTATGATAACAATAATATTTTTCTCTTCAAAATAATTATCCGCTGTACATTCCACATATTATAATGTCAAAATAATTGATTCCGAAATGATTTTTCAATTTTTATATTTATTAATTGCACTGATACAGTTTTATTGTATTATTAATTCATAATTAATATACCAAACTGAAATATGAGTATAAACATAACCTAAACACAAAATTCGTAAAACATATTGACACCTTCTCTACGGAACTATATATGTTTGAAATGTATATTTTTCATTAAATTATTCGTTATATTTTATTCACTGGCACTCATAACTGTATTCACTATTTATTGTCTGGTTTCGTCTGTAAATTTTCACTTGTCACTGCTAATGTTTTTGTCAATTTTATTTACTCATTGTAAATCATCACGTAATTACCATATAACACCTGCATTCATGATTTTATTGATTTCTAACATTTTTTTACACTCAATTATAAAATTAATTAACTACTATAAAAAAATAGAACCCAACAAATTCAGTTGTTTCACGATTGTCACCTGATTTATAATTCACGCCGCGACCGCAATCGCGCTGACGGCTTGCCGTCACTCGACCAAAAAATACGATTGCCGAACGTACTAAACGCGCGAATTTATAAATGCCGATTGACCGTTCACCCGAATGAGAAAAGATCCGACGAGTCATAATACCGAAATATTTATTAGCCGAACGGTGAAAACGCCGAAAAGTTTTTATGCCGAACGGATGAAAATACCGAATTTCATTTCAACAGAATTGTAATGTTCCCGAATGCACCATTTGCCTGAATGTATCGAACACTCGAAAGTCCGTTCTCCCGAATGGGATTTTGACAAAATATTTTTCACTTAAGTAGAGTTCTTCATTACCGACACATGCTTCTAACCATGTCGGTATATTGGAGTTCTAGAATTCGATCTAAAGTCGCCTTGTCCACAGATAGTTTTCGTCTCTTAATAAGCTTAATAATCATTACATCATGTGGATATCGACTGGTAAATATTAAGGGGCTGCTGGAATAGATTTTTTTACCGACTGGTCGGTAAAAAAATCTACTCCAGCAGCCCCTTAAGAGGCGAAAACTATCTGTGAACGAGGCGGCTATAGATTGAATTCTAGAGAACTCCAATATACCGACACAGTTCGACTCTACTTAGGTGAACAAGTGAATATTTTTCCACTGCGTACTTGACTTTGGCTATAACTTACAGCGTACTCATATTTTATCTCAATTCAGATATTTCTTCTCTTATATTTGCCATAAGATCATTTTAGAGTGATAATTACCTACATTAATACATTTTAACAAATTAATTTTTATTAATTTGATACTTATTACGAAGGAAATTCAAATAAATATCGTGGACTATTAATCACTAACAAACACTAATTACAAACTATCAAACGATACCGCGTCACTTGTGTACGAATTCACTGACATTGTTTTTTGGTAAGTTTACCGCTCCAGGATTTTACGGTAATTCCACATCTCTAGTCTCGAGACAAGTTCAAGTACCGTGGAACCTCTCATAGCGTACCAAATGCGGGGACATGTACGCTAAGTGAAGAGCCAATCAGGCACGCGAAACGTTCGTGCCTCTCACTCTCTCTCGCAAAATCATACAATCACAGCGCTGGTACGTTTCCCAATGTACGTTATGAGGGTGTGCGCTATAAGAGGTTCCAGTGTAGACAAAACCTACTTTACCGACCGACACGAGACGCTTCAAGACTCTTTTACCGGAGACACCGTGTTTTGACCTCATTTCGATTGACACACATCGGTAATATAAATGAATAATGTATATTTTATATTGAATTATTTGTTTTTTGCTTATTTTCACTGGATCTTATCACTGCATTCGCTGTTTTTTGGTCTCCCTGGTAGGACGGTACACGATCGATTACACGATAAAATGAATGGACAAATGCACGTTCAAATACGCGCGTGTAATGTCTTCATCTATTTTACCGTATAATTTTTAGAAAATACACGGTCAGATTTTTTTGGACCGTGTATTTGTGCGTTCATTTGTACGCGCATTTGCGATTAAATCCACGGCGCCCGGACCCTGTATACTTGTGCGTTTATTTGTACGTGCATTTGCGATCAAATTTACGGCGCCCGGACCGTGTATTTGTTTGTTTATTTGTACGTGCATTTGCGATTGAATCTACAGCTGACCGTGTATTTTCTAAAAATTACACGGTCAAATAGATGAAGACATTACACGCGTGTATTTGACCGTGTAATGTGGCGTGCATCAGGGCTGTTTTCGTCTCAGAATGTTCACTTGTCACTGTGGCTGATGTATCTCTCGATTTAATTCATTTATCATAAAACAATCGTAATCACCAAATTACAACTGCGTTCACGCCCTAACAGTTCGGTCCAACCGTATACCGACTATGATCCCCACCGGGTCGTTTTAGGACACGGGATCAACTAGTATTTCATCGAAACCAACCACCGACCAACTAAGATTTAGTTGAGAACACGGTTTGTCGGTGGTTGTTTTCTTCAAAATACTGGTTGTTTTCGTGTTCTAAACCGACCTGGTTGGATTTTTCGTGGTTGGTCGATCTGCTGGGGCGGTTTTATTAATTTCTTATATCTTTTTTTTTTTTAACGATAACCCTTCTTTACACTTTGTTATTAAATGATTTAACTATAATAAGAAAGTAGAGACACGATAGCGTCTCGAGACAAGTCCATTTCCACTACCTTACCGACCGAGACGAGACGCTCTAAGACTCTTTTACTGGAGACACCGTGTTTTTTTACCTCATTTCGATTGACACACATAGAGATTTGAAATAACGGTAATTTTTATAACAGTTCAGAAGACCAAGAAATAACCGTCATTTGACGGTTTTGTGACGTCATTTTTTGCCTATTTGGTCGAAGTAAAAATGACAGTCATTTCGACAAGCGTCATGTGACGGTCCAAACGGTTTTGTGACGGTCAAATGACCGTCACAAAACCGATCTTCGTCGATTAATCGACGTTCGGTGTTGTTTTTTTATGAAACATCGACAAAAAAAAATCGAATATCAAATTTATACTCCACATTTTCTATTGACCATTTTATGGGTCAGTTTCTATTGATTCGAATGAATTTTTATTTTTTGAAAATGACCGACATTGAACATCACAGAATTATATAGATATGAAAATACCGGTATTTTTATTTTTTGTAAAATAACAATGAAACTACCGTACCTTTACCGTCTTTTATCCACATTTTTTTTCTACAAACTTTGTGTTGTGAAAATACGGTCACGAAAAATGCTCGTAAGTTTGACCGGTTACAAATTTTTGTTGGTGAATTCACCATAAAAAATGGTAAACTGTCTATAACGAATTTTTTGTTAAAATTACAGCAACGTTGTTTCGTAAATTCACCGTATCTTGACGAGAATTCTTAATCACTAAGAGACTATATGACTTTATTACCGATGTCGTAAATTTAACACCGGTCACATACCGTTTTTAATCGTAAAATTACTGGTCACGTATACCACTCACGTCTCTAGTCAGAACCGCATCGTGCGGAGTGCAAAGCGCGACGTCCGAACGGCATCGTGGGGAGCGCGAAGTGCGACGTCCGGATGGCATCGTGCAGAGCGCAAAGCGCGACGTCCGGACGGCACGGTGCGGAGCGCGAAGCGCGACGTCCGAACGCCACCGTGTAGAGCGCGAAGCGCGACTTTCGAACGGCATCGTGCGGAGCGCGAAGCGCGACGTCCGACTGGCGCTGTGCGGAGCGCGAAGCGCGACGTCCAAACGACCCCCTGCGGAGCGCGGAGCGCGACGACCGCGTGAGTGCCATAAAATGACACCAGGGAAAAATGTCCCGAAGGGACATTTTTGCCGCAGGGTCATTTTCGGGGGGTTTGGGGGGCGGAGCCCCCCAATGGGGGTTTGGGGGGCGAAGCCCTCCAACAACAACCCGGCGCCCCGAAGGGGCGACCGGGTTGCTTGTTCTGAATACGTATGGATTTTTTCAAATTTCTGAATTCTCTTTGAATTTTGTGATTTTCCCCATGTTAAAAACACTAAACTCAAAGTGAATTGAAAGATTTGAAAAAATTCATGCGTATTCGGAAAAATAAGCAAATCATTTTTATCAAAACAAAAAAATTAGGTTGTCGAAAGATTGGTTAAGCAATTTTATTTTTCATGAATTTGTTAATAACATTTTGGAATTATTGTTGTGTAAATTAAGTTCTTCAACACCTTTAATATGAATGATTTTTTTCAGATTTTTATATTACGCTCATTAGTTATCGTCAAACTGATTTTTCGCAGGTAAGACGTGTGACTGCAACGCCAACGCCTGGGAACGGAACATACTGCAATGCAAGCGACCCGACGACGACATCATATGCTCCAATCAGGGCGAATGCACGTGTGGTACTTGCAGCTGCTATGCTGGCTACGATGAACTATTTTGCGATTGCTCGCCCTGCGAGAAGGTACAAACATATATCTCGCGTATAATAATTAAGGAAACATAATTAATGCCATTTTTGCTTTCTCATAGAAGAAGCTTTCTTTTCATGAAAATTTTTTTTTCCCCGAGTTTCGCATGTCAGCATACGCAGATTGTTTCAAAAGGTTGAGCAAAGTGATTCAGAAAAATGTGAGTGTTTTTATTCTCAACCTCCGTTCCCGACGTTTTGGACCATTCTGAGTAAACTGACAGCAAATTCTAAAAAAAAAATCATGTAAACAAAGCTTCTTCTGTGAGGAAGCGAGAAAGTTGCAAAGGAGGACATTGCACATTGCTTCCTCATTTATTTATATTTTTTAAAAAAGCTCTCATAAAGCCTTGGGTTCCGTAATAATTTCCACTTTTCACTAAGCTTTGGGTTCCTCTACAAGAAAGCCAAAATCAATAAATATTCATCTTCATAAAGGTAGCTTTGACAAAAATGGAAATTGAGAAAAATTCAATGATTTGTTAATTTTAACAAATGCTTCCCAAAAAAACACAGACAGACGGAATTGAGTGCGGAAGCCGAGGAACCTGCGAATGCGGCGCCTGCGTCTGCGTCGACGGATGGATGGGTGACGGTTGTCAGTATCCGTCGGGCGATCGTCTCTGCGTCGGTCCGGGAAGTAGCGATGTTTGTGGCAATCACGGTTTTTGCGATTGCGGCCACTGCAGGTGCAACGTCACAGCACCGTCCGACGGCTTGCTCTATCGTGGCACGTACTGCGAATCGTCTGCCAGCGCCGGCGGCAGCGGACTCTGCGTGCTCTACGAGAGTTGCGTGAACGCGACGGTCGAGAGGCCCGAGGCAGCGGGACAATTTTGCGAACCACCCGGGGTGGCTCCTTATCAGACCGAGCAAGTCAGCAAGGTCGACACGGGCAACGATCACTACTGCATCGTGCGAAAAGCCCAGGAATCGACGGTCTTCACGATTCCCTACGTTTATCAGTTCCACAAGGACAATACTGTAATGCTGAAAATAGGATAACAGGTGAAAAATCATGTATTGAAAAAAAAAAAAAAAAAAAAAAAAAAAAAAAAAAAATGGTTTTATTCATTTATTGTTTTTTAATAAAAAAATCAATAACGTAAAAAATGTTGGTACTAATAGTACTTTGTGATACAAGGGCGAGAAAGCGGCCATTACGCGCGGAGGTTAGGAAGCGGCGCACTCGCCAAATCGAGTGCTACAACGACACGAGGCGAAGCCGAGTGTTGTTTGTAGCACGAGAGGAGGCGAGTGCACTGCTTCCTAACCTCCGCGGGACGGCCGCTTTGTCGCCCATGTATCACATATTACTTTTTGTAACGAATGTCAACGTGATGTCGCACATCTTCGTGCCTGCAAAGCGTGCGTGAGATCATCTTGTAGATAGTTTCACGCACGCCAATGTGTGCGTGAAGTAATGTAGATAACTTCACGCACCAGATGGCGTACGTGAAATTATCTACGTTGACATGAGCATAATACGCGATCTCACGCACGCTTTGCGGGCACGAAATGTGCGACATTACGTGCATGAGTTACAAAAAATGTTTTTAATAAAATATTAATAAAAATTATAATACACATTTGTTTTACTAACATGTTTTTTTTGTGTGAAATTTCAGTATGCCGGACACATGCGACATTTATACCGGGTCTCATAGCCGGAATGATTTTGTTGTTAGGAATAATAGGACTGCTAATCTGGAAGTAAGTCGATTAGTGAATACATAAACAAAAAAAGACTAACATATTTTTTAAAAACGTTATATAACTTTGCATTCTCGCAGGTGTTGGACGGCTATAAAGGACAAACGCGAGTGCGCTAAGTTCGAGGAGGAGAGAAAACGCACCGTCTACGCTCTGCAGCAGAATCCCAAAAAAAGAAAATGCTGGGGGTAATCGATCTGTAATTTATTTTATCTAAATCAAAATTTTGAATAATTTATTCTCGAGATTCATATTACTGGCGTCTGTATTTCAATTTTTACTTCGATCCGTCCATAATTCGCGACAAACCGCTGCTCCGAAAATTTTTGGCGCTCAATGTTTCACATGCCCGTAAGCTAAGACAATAAATAAAGTTTCAATGATAAATTTACGATTTAAACGTTTGCAGCAATATTTCACGATGGCGGAGAAAATCTGAAAATTGCATTTCGCCTTTACCGAGGACCTCTCCTCATAATACAGTTTCTCTTCTTGATGGGCATGAACGTTTACGGCTGGTGCTCGTCGGGCGTCAATCACGTTTTGATATTCGAGCACGATCCGCGAAATCATCTGTCGGAACAGCATCTGACGGAGCTCCCGGCGGTTCTCGGTGTCGTTTGGACGCTGAGCTTTCTGAGCTTACTCTACAGCGCCAGTCTCAGTATTCCGCCTTATGTGAATCCACCCGTTCTCGATTGCATGATGTTGGATTTTCTCTTTAATTTATTTCGTATATTTCGTTAGTAAGCGCATTTCTGGCTGCTCAGAATATCGGTGTCATATATAATTATTGTTGTGTTCCCTAGTTTATTTATATAGTACGAAAGAGGTCGTATTGAGTGTTCAAATCACCATATAGTTTTTCGATAGGTTTACAAATTTATGATTTTCTCATCTTAATCTACACCAGCATCCTCTCAATGGCAATAGCATTTACTTATTCGTTGCATGTTTTTTTTTTCAGGGACCGAAACGTCGCGGGTAGGGAGTCTGCGAAGCGTTCTCACAATCCGACAGAATTCGACGGAACCGGAAGAAACAAACAGGCGTGCGTTAAGCATAGTTGCCCGAATATAGCGCTGCAGGATGCGGATGAATCGGATCCTGAGAACGAGGAGTACCAGGCGTTCGCGAAAATCGTCTACGACAGCACTCACGAAAAAATAATCAAGTCCCTCAAATTCGTGCAGAAGCAGGTCGAGTGGCAGGGTTCGGAGATCTTCGACAACGGTCATCGAAAATTGTACTCCTCGATGATTGTAGGAACCGAGACGATATTCTCGAATGACTGCGTGATGATCGAATCGAGCGATTCGACGGTTCCGCTGCAGATCGCTGAAGTCATGTATACATGTAGGAAAACAAGTATAGATTATACGTATCGACCATTTAAATAATTACGTATATAAATCAATTTAAAGCATTTTTCGTTATCATTTTATATTAATTTTTACATTATCTGTTTTTATAATAATATGATGAGATAATGAACAAAGTAAGTAGTAAGTATTAAGTAGTAGTAGTAAGTATTTATATGCGGTTTCGTGCAGCCATCTTTGCTCCTCTACGGGGGATTCGACGTTGGGCCAGTCGGCGGCGTTTCGGCGGCACTGAAATTAAATTACAGGATCATTTCCCCGGTGCAAAATGTTGAAAGTGAATAGCAGTGTTTACTGTTAATATACCTATACGCTACATGATTTTCGTGCTATGATGTAACGTACCATCACTGCTGGTTGTTGGAGGCGCGATTAGCCCAATCTCCTTTTTCTCAACGTGAAGTCGATTTATCACAACAACTGGTACCTTTTTGGGTACAGGTTTTTCTCCAGAAACGTTTCTCTTTACACGTTTTTTGTTCGAAACATCTTGAAGAGCAAGAGCACCCACATCGTCCGCGAGAACGGCACGCGCGCTTTTTCTGCAGAGTACTGCACGCTCGTCAACTTCGACTCGACCCTCGTCGTCCGCGAGAACATCGATCCTGCTTTCTTCGCCGAGTACTGCGCGCAGATTTGCCTCGATACTATCCACGTCGTCCGCGAGCACATCGCGCCTGCTTTCTTCGCAGAGTACTGCCCGCTCGTCAGCATCGACTCGACCCTCGTCGTCCGCGAGAACGTCGATCCTGCTTTCTTCGCCGAGTACTGCGCGCAGATTTGCCTCGATACTATCTACGTCGTCCGCGAGCACGTCGCGCCTGCTTTTTTCGCAGAGTACTGCCCGCTCGTCAGCGTCGACTCGACCCTCGTCGTCCGCGAGAACATCGATCCTACTTTCTTCGCCGAGTACTGCGCGCAGATTTGCCTCGATACTATCCACGTTGTCCGTGAGCACGTCGCGCCTGCTTTTTTCGCAGAGTACTGCCCGCTCGTCAGTCTCGACTCTACCCTCGTCGTCCGCGAGCACGTCGCGCCTGCTTTTTTCGCAGAGTACTGCCCGCTCGTCAGTCTCGACTCTACCCTCGTCGTCCGCGAGCACGTCGCGTCTGCTTTTTTCGCAGAGTACTACCCGCTCGTCAGTCTCGACTCTACCCTCGTCGTCCGCGAGCACGTCGCGCCTGCTTTTTTCGCAGAGTACTGCCCGCTCGTCAGCCTCGACTCTACCCTCGTCGTCCGCGAGCACGTCGCGCCTGCTTTTTTCGCAGAGTACTGCCCGCTCGTCAGCCTCGACTCTACCCTCGTCGTCCGCGAGTACGTCGCGCCTGCTTTTTTCGCAGAGTACTGCCCGCTTGTCAGCCTCGACTCTACCCTCGACGTCCGCGAGAACGTCGATCCTGCTTTCTTCGCCGAGCACTGCGCGCGTGTTAGCCTTGACACTATCCACTTCCATGAATATACAATTATGCAGGCATGTTCCGAAATCCATGTCATCTGCAAGAAAGTCGTCCGTGTTTTTTCTTCTTCTTATAATCGTATACCGATATCGAACAAATAAATTTTGTGCAAAAAATTAAATCAACTACCTTCTGTTGTATCAACTTCTTTCTCGCGATGCCAGTCTCCACGACGATCAAACATGTGCAAGAATTGCTCGAGAGGCAATCTGTAACCGAACATTTATTACGGAATTTATTCGAAGTCTCTTTAAAAAAAAAATCGTCGAGATGATCAATTGATGTAGTACGGACCGTCCAGAGGCGAGATCTGTTTGAGCCTGGGATATTCTTGCATCGCGTTCAATATCCTTACGTTGTCGGGCGCGGCCCACGGCTTGGTTGTTTACCAAACGACCAAAATTGAGCTCTTGGTCTTGTATTAGCTTCTTCAAACGATCTATTTTAACACCACAATTTACAGTATTCTTAGAACGTATTGACGATTAGTTATAATAAAAGCAATTTTGTTATATTTACCTAAGAGGATCCACATATTAGGATGATTACGCCCCAACTGGCGACTTGCTATGTTATTGAAGCTCTCGACGATGTTGTTCGTCCTCAGTCGACACTTGAACACGCTGACTTTTGGCGCAAGGGGCAGCCACGTACGACGGATATATTTCATGAATGCAGATATTTGACCGACATCATTTGGATCATTCTTTCCGACGCTGTCGATGATGTCTATAGCTTTTTCAAAATCATCTGGTGGAACTAACGGCAGCGATGTCGTCATCGACAAAAGATCACTGTGTTCGTCGTCCAAGCCCAGTGACTTCCACTTACGTATAACTGCCTAAAATATCAGATAATTGATATTAATAAAGGGTTACATTTATTACCTGTAGGGTTTATAACTGTGAAAAGGAGAAACCTGTTTAAAGTGGAACCAACAGCAGCGGATTTCCGCTGTTGGAAAGAACTTCTCCAGCGCGTTGAACGCAGCGCGTTCATAGTCACTCATTGTGAATTCGACGTTTTCTTGTAAACCAGGTGCGAGTTCGATGATTTTTTCCCAAATTGCACAGTAGAATGCAGTAGTACGCGCTTCGCACAAGGCAAGTACGGCACATACTCCCTACAAATGTAGAATTGCATTCAAGTGAACATTAGACAAATGTTGAGGATGTTATACAGTAAAATGAGTGCTGATTAAAAAAAAAATCATTTATAGACAGTTTTATGCAGCTATTGACGATTTTGAGTGACGATTTGTATTGTAACGCGGGAGGATTCCCGCCTTAGTAAAAATGACCTCGCCGTCCGCTCGACGACTCCGGCACCGATCCGCAGGGCTTAGAGATTAAGAGCAGGGCAGATTATTAATTTAGGATATTTTTTTTCCCATTTTTTTTTGTATATTATCACGTCACGGAGGGAGATTCCCGCCGACCGGCAAGTCACCGACGTCGTCCAGCCAGAGCGAGAGAGAGCCTCGGAGGAGGAAAAACCGTCGTCGAGGAGACCTGGACGCTTCGAACCTCCCGCCGCCCGGTCGATGTCATCGCAGTCCTGAAGGATCCCGGCAATCGATAACGAGGGCCCGCGGTCGATGGCCGGTGTCGCGCGACAGAGTTGGCCGCCTGTCCGTGAGCGAGCGAGAGCGCTAGGCGTAAGGGGGGAGGGGGGCAGACGTCCCGTGAGAGCGAGCGAGACGGTTCTCAGGACACTTCCCGAGGAGCCGTCGAGCGAATAGTACGAGGTCAACGAGAGCGAGGTTGCGGAATTGTCCCGGCGAGATTCCCGACGAGACGGACGAGAAAAATTACCGAGGCGAGGACTTCGACGCTGCGAGATCGAGGGTGAGCTTGGCCGAGAGGCGTAAATCTCCCGCAATACCTTTCCGTTGTCTTGACCGGGTCCTTCAGACCGAGATAGTCGGATTAACCGACGCATAAAATCTTTTTTTTTCCCCTTTGTTGCCCGCGACGGCCGTGTCGACCGGCCGGTACCAGGCCGCTGCGTACATCGTGTTCAAGCGTACGGGCGCTTTTCCCGGGGTGTCGCACGGGATTGCGAGTTCCGGGAAACATCATTTGAGAACGGGAAACGGTGTACCTGGTGGCAGGGGAGAGCCAGTGCGACCGGGCGATCGCATCGAGTGCGTTGCTCGAACGAACGTACGTGCGGATCGGGAAGGGGAAAGTTATTATAATTGGGTTTGAGTCCCGTCTTTTTGTTGTCGAGTCAGTGTGCGTGTACGGGAACGGCGCGGGCAAGGCGAGTGAGTGAGACCGCGTAATTTCTTTAAATCTGTAACCGGCGGACTGAGTAGTCGGATTTTTCCGCGGAGAGCTGCGTGAGTGAGTCGCGAGTCGAATTTTCTTGTTGCCGCCGAGAGACTGGGTGAGTTTGAAAGTCGTCGTCGGCCGTTTCCCGTCTCGCCGCGTGTGTGTGTGCGTGTGTCCGTGTGGGAGCGGTGTCGGGGTTCGCTCGGCGCATCCGCGAATTACCACGGGAAAATTTCTTTTTGGGCGGCCCGAGTTCCACCAACATTTTATGCACGAGCGAGCCGCCCGTCCCGTTGCGATCCCGCGTCGGACGTGTGTGTAGTGTGTCTGTGTGAGGGGCACCGCGGCGTGTGCGGCGACTCCTGCCCTTGAGAAGGTCGAGGCGAGTATTTTTTTTGGCCTAGACGAATAATAATTGGCGAAGCCATTGTGCACAATCTTATTTCTTGATTTATTTTATTTCTGTGTTCGATTTCCCGATTCCTAGAGATCTCCCGCTTGAATTCGCGCCACTCTGCCATTTTAGAGGCTGCGGCTAGCCGGACGAAGCAGCTTGGCCCGGATTTCACGTGTTCTCCCCGGCGCGTAAGCGCCTGGCGCCCAGGGTAAAATAAAGGGGAGACACGGGGCTTTAGCTTTGTGGCGGGGCACTGTTTTTTTTTGGAAAGTCCCGAATTATACGCTACAAATTTGGCGCCCAACGTGGGGCCCGAGCGGGAGAGATCTTTGGGGATTTTCTCTTCGGAAAATTCAGCTAGTTGGTCCCGAAAATAATTCTTTCTTTTTGGCGGAAATATTTTTTTTTTTTTTTTTTTTTGAGATCGTAATATTTTTCGTGTTTTTTTTTAGAATTCATCGGGACGTGGGAAAATTTGGTTTTTCGTGGGAATAATTTTCTCTACAAGTTTTTATTGTTAATTATTTTTTCCCATAAGTGATTTATTTTTATCGATTTGACGGGATAATTCCTGGATTAGAAATATAACATTTTTCGTGAAATCTTTTTTTCGTCGCCTCGACCGGGCTTGGGGGTCCCGCACGCGTTAAGCCGCGCGTCGGTTGGCCTGACCTTGAGCCACCGAGCGCGAGCGGGAGTCTGCCTCGCCGGTTCGTTTACGGTTTTTGTCCGTTGTGTCGTCGAGACTCGTGCTGTCCGGGAGCCGAGTTGGAGACGGGAAACACGTACCGTGGGGACGGAATATAATACCCGAAATATTATTTGAGAATTTTGCGATTTTTGGCCTTGGAAAAATTGTGACCGCTCGGCGGATTATTCTGGTTTCTTTTGTGTGTATCGGGGAGAGTCTGGCGGGTTGACATCGGGGCGTCAGCTCCTCCCGGTGTGATATTCGTTTTTATTTTCTGGTATTATTGTTAATATTTTTATTATTATTATTATATTAATTAATTTTTTTTTATAATTCATTTTTTTTTCCCGTTGTTTTTTTTGTGCGTTTCCCCCAGGTGGATCTCAGATTTATTCCCCCCCCCCCCCCTCTTTAACCCTATATTGTTGACGGGATTTATTTTAACCATTGACTCGTCTTTAGTCTTTTTACTTTTTGGACTTCGGGAAGAATTCTCTTAAAAAAGTTTTTTTTTCCCCTTGGATTTCTTGACCTTGTTTGGTTTTAAATAGTGACTTTTTTTTCCCATTATTTTCTTTGTCTTTTATCTATTGACGGCCTTCTGCTTAGTTCTTAAAGTCTTTTCCGGGATTTTAGTTTTTTGACGTGAGGGTATCCGCCTGGGGTTGATTGAATTTATTTATTTACTATATAATTTTGTTTCCCCCATATATAATTTTATTATTTGATAGCGCGGGGAACGATTCCGGGGGAAGCCGGACTCTCCCCACGTGCCGTGGAATTCTCGCAGCCTTAGGCGCGGAGCCACTGGCGCCCTGGTCGGGAAAAAACTTATTGCGATTGCGTGATACTCGTTATTTACCGTATTGTGTCCCGAAAGTATTCGGCCTTGTTTGGTTTTTTTTTGTGTGTTTTTTCCCAGTTGTTTAGCCAACATTCCTTCGGATAATTCCTATTTGGCAATTTTGTTCCGGGATCGTCTGTCAGCATCGGAGCCGCGTTAGATTCGGGAAGTATTATTATTCGGGAAGGGAACCTTATTTATCTACCGGGATTTTTGGGAGTACCATCATGCCGTTGATGACGATAGATGAGTTGGCGGCGCTCTCGGAGGAGCAGGTGAGGGGGGAGCTGATCCAGAGAGGCCTTGATCCCGAGGGCTCCACGGCAGTTTGTAAAGAGCGTCTCTACGAGTCGATGCGGTTGTCGACGGTAGTGGAAAGTAGGGACCGTACAGGGCCTCCGGGGGCCAACCGGTCTCATCACGCGGGTGAACCACTCTCTCGAATTCCCGATCAGTTTGAACCTCCCTCTCGAATTCCAGATCAATCCGACCCGCCTTCGCGAATTCCCGATCAGTTTGAACCGCCGCTTCGTCTGTTGGATCATGCGGGATTGGGGGTGCCGGGGTCGTTAGGGCATCTGGCGCCTCCTGTTCCGATGGATCACTCGTCGCCCCGTCCAAGGAGTTCCCGACGCCGTTCCTCGATCTTGACGGTGTACGATGTCTTGCGACATTGGAATTTGAGTTTCTCAGGAGCGAGGGGGGACGAGGTAGAAGTATTTCTTTCCCGGATCCGAGATGGGGTGAGGCTGGTGGACGTGTCAGACGCCGAACTCCTCACATGCATCCCGCCATTTTTAACGGATATGGCGTATCACTGGTTCGCCATGGAGCGAGAGAAGTGGACGACCTGGGCGCAGTGCGAGCAGGCGTTCCGATCCAGGTTTGGGGACCCTGACCTGCAGTTTTTGCTGCAAGATGAGATCAGGGCGAGGGTGCAGGGGCCTAATGAGCCGGTAGTCGACTTCCTCACGTGTATGAGGGGCCTAATGAACCGAGTGATCCCGCCGATGTCCATGCGAGAGCAGTTGGACATGGTGCACCGCAATCTTCTCCCGCGGTTGCAGGTCGGGATTATGAGACAGGAGGTCCGGACGTTGGAAGAGTTGGAGCGAGATGCGGTCCGTCTGGAGAGAAGTTATCGGGCTGCAGAGTCATATCGGGTACCACCTCCCCCCGAAAAATGTCTCTTCCCGCAGTTTGCGTGTCGGGAGCGTGTTAAACCACGGGTAGCGTTCAGCTCTCCGAGGCGGGCGTCTCAGCCAGCCTATTTCGCGCGGGGAGAGGAAAGAGAGTTCGCGGATTCCCGGGTTATGAATTTCTATGGGGCGACCGATCGTCGCGTGGATCAGACTTCTCAAAGGCCAGGAAATTACCCTCGGTCATCTTCTCCAGCTCCCGCTTTTAACAGAGCTCCTCCAAGGCCCGCCCTCCGACGGACGGAGACGTCTACGGCTGCTTCCCATTCCAGCGCCAATCCCTTTTTGTCGAAAGCCGAGGCCTCTGGGTCTGCACGAACTCCGGTAGGAGACCCCGCAAGTGTTGTTTGTGGCAATTGTCGGCGTACAGGGCACTACGCGAAGGGATGTCCGTGGCCCCGGAAGATTAGGTGTTATGATTGCGGGAAGGAGGGAGTCACGAGGCGCGATCCGCACCAGTGTTCGGGAAACGAGCAGGGAGCCCGCCAGTAGGGAACGGTGGGGCTCCAGATCAACAGCTCCCGCATCCACCGGTAGATCCCGCACAGGAAATCGTGTTGAACGTTTTGAATCACGTCGAGAGGGAAGGCGAGAGAATACTCGTAATTTGCCTGAAGGTTTGGGGACATCGTTTCCCGGCGGTCGTTGATACGGGAGCCACCAGTACGTTCGTGGGGGAAGAAGGCGCGGAGACGTTGGCCAAGATAGGGTTCCCGCGAAGACCCGCGGAGAAAAGGAATTGTACGTTCGGGAATGGTCAAAGGATCGAGTGTGAGGAGGAAGTCTTGTTCGACGCGTACCTACGAGATAGACGAGGCATCATCACTGCTAGAGTCATTCCCGGGTTACCAGTCCCGTTATTGTTCGGGTTGGATTCTCTCCTTCATTTCGGTATCGGAATTAACGTGGTAGAAAGATCGTGGTTTTTCAGTAACCAATCGGGGATTGAATATCCTTTCGAAGATGTCGTGACACCGGGAACGGGAAAATATCGGGATTATAACATGACGCTCGTGGACCTGACGGAGGCAGAGAACGTGAGACTATTGAGCTTCTTGAGCGAAGAACTCCCGCGTTTACGACGAGCCCCGGGGCTAACCAACCTCGTGGAGCACAAGGTAGATGTAGGAGACGCGGCGCCTATTAAGCAGAGATGGTATCCGTTCACGCCAATAATCCGGGACGCGATGAACGCGGAGATAGATCGAATGTTAGGCGCGGACGTCATTGAGAAATCTGAAAGCGAGTGGAGCAGCCCGATCGTCATGGTCAAGAAGCCCAACGGGACGTATCGGTTCTGCGTCGATTTCAGAAAAGTAAATGCGGTTTCCAAAAAAGACGCGTATCCACTCCCGTTTATGTCGCACATCCTCGATTGCCTGAGATCGGCCAGGTACATCTCGACGCTTGATTTAAGTCAGGCATTTCACCAGATCCCGATGGATAAGAGTTCCCGGGAAGTAACGGCGTTCACCGCCCCACACCGAGGCTTGTTTCATTTCAAACGCATGCCGTACGGCCTGTCCACTGCTCCAGCGACCTTTCAACGTCTGCTGGACCAGATAATCACTCCGGACATGCAGCCATCGGTATTCGCGTATCTGGACGATATCGTAATCGCCACAGAGACTTTCGAAGAACATCTCACGTGGCTCAAGCGAGTATTCGATCGCATTGTGGAGGCAGGGCTCCTGATCAATCCCGAGAAGTGTGAATTTTGCCGGAAGGAACTAAGGTATTTGGGGTTCTTGATTAATCACGACGGTCTTCTGCCGGATCCCGAGAAAACAGCTCCGATCAGGGAGTATCCCGCGCCGACTACCGTGTCGCTGGTACGAAGATTTCTCGGGGCCACATCATGGTACCGGAGATTTATTCCCGATTACGCGAAGATCGCGGAGCCAATCACCAGACTGACCAAGAAGAAACAGACGTGGGTGTGGGGGAGTGAACAGCAGGAAGCCTTCGAGCGGCTGAAGAAGCTGTTGGTGGAGGCGCCGGTGCTCGCCCGACCGGACTTTTCGAAGAAATTCACCCTCCACACCGACGCGAGTCTGACCGGTCTGGGCGCTGTATTGACTCAGGAGCCCGAAGGCGCGGAACACCCGATCGCCTATGCAAGTCGCGCGTTGTCGGACGCGGAAAGAAATTATGACGCACGGGAGTTAGAATGTTTGGCGATCCTGTGGTCGGTGGAGAAATTCAAACCCTATCTGAACGGCTACCGCTTCACGGTAGTTACCGATCATGAGAGCCTGAAATGGCTGCTGACCCAAAAAGAGCCGAAGGGGAGAGTCGGGAGATGGGTCTGGTCTCTCCTGCATCTCGATTTCGATATTCTTCATCGAAAAGGGGCGTTGAACCACCTTCCCGACGCTCTCTCCCGAATGCACGAACCTATCCCGGTGAGCCAGTTAGCAGAAGGGGTGGAGATACCAGAGGAGATGGCTTTGGTGGTGGAAAGACAACCGGTGGCCTGGGGGGAGACTCCCGAGGTGGGTGACCCCTGGTACGAGACGAGGTGGACGGAGACCCGGGACCAGCCAGAGAAAAATTCGGATTGGAAGATCGTGGAAGGTCGCTTGTACCTCCGTCGGAGATTCCGTCGGGGGGAAAAGCGAGAAGGAGAAGCTGTTTGGAAGTTAGTCGTTCCGCTTCCCGATCGTCGAGAGGTTCTTCAGGAATGCCATGATGCTCCGCAGTCGGGTCATTTAGGTGGGCACGCGACGTTTCAGCGTGTGGTCGCGTCCTACTATTGGCCGGGGCTGTATGAGAGTGTTTCCCGATACGTAAGGCAGTGCGAGACGTGCCAGAAATCCAAGCCTCGAGTGGGGTTACCTCCTGGATTGATGGGACGTCGCGTAATCGAGGAGCCGTGGACGGTGGTGGCTGCGGACATCATGGGGCCCTTCCCGCCCAGCAAATCCGGGGCAGCCTATGTGCTCGTGATACAAGATCTTTTCACGAAGTGGATCGAGTGCGTCCCGCTTAAAAAGGCCACGGGAAAGAAAATTCGGGAGGCAATGGAAGAGCTGGTGTTCTCGAGATGGGGAACTCCGGAGGTCATCCTCACCGACAACGGGACGGAGTTTGTGAACAAAGATCTCAAAGAGATGGCGGAGGAGGCCGGAATTTTTCATACGACTACTCCGCCATATCATCCTCAGTCCAATCCCGTTGAGAGGGTGAACAGGGTTTTGAAGACCATGATTGTGTCATATTTAGAGGGAGACCACCGGTCCTGGGACGTTCATCTGCCCGAATTCCGTTTCGCATATAATACCGCGCACCATTCGTTGTTAAAGACCAGTCCCGCCTTTCTCAATTTGGGCAGAGTCCCGAGGCCTCACCAGTTCTATCGTAGGGTGGAGGGAGAGAAGGAGATCGTGCCGCAGAGTCTGGAGGAATGGTCCGAGGGAATGAAACGGTTGGAGGAGAGACGGCAGAAGGTGCAGCATGACTTGGAAGAGGCCTACCGTCGACAATCGCGAGGCTATAATAAAAATCGAGATCCCGTGCAATACGTGGTAGGGGATAGGGTCCTTAAACGACAGAGAATTCTCTCCAACGCGTCGCAGGGGATTGCTGCCAAATTGGCGCAACGGTATCAGGGTCCGTATACGATTTCCCGCGTTTTGTCTCCCGTGGTGTACGAGCTGACCGATGATCGCGGAAATATTATAAAGAAAGTTGCTATATCCGATCTTAAATCTTTTTGTTCGTCTGTTTCCCCTGACTTTGCAGAATGATGGACTCCCTGACTCCCGAGCAGTGTGAGAAGATCGTGGCGGATGCCCTCGAAGGGGAAAAATAGAAGAGATGTTGAGTAGTGGGAAGTGTTTCATTGTGGTGGAGGACCTTGGGGTTTTGTTGTCCATCGTTTAGGTGAAACCCGGGTTGGCATCCGGAGGCCTTTCTTTGTAAGAGCCGAGAGGAAGAATCGGGAACAGCGGGAAGATCAGGGGTACGACACCCATATTCTAATTGGTTTCTTTTATATATATATATTTTTTTTTTTTTCTCCCCCTTTTTTTTTATTTTATTTTATTTTTTTTTTATTATTATCATGAACTGTGGCCAGAGCGGATCGGGCTCCGGTGTCGAGAGACACGGTTGTCGAGGTGCCTTGAAAGTCAAACGAAGGAGATGTCTCGAGGCCAAGTACCCCTCGACCGGGGCGGTCGAGCTTGAGGGGGGGGCCGTTGTAACGCGGGAGGATTCCCGCCTTAGTAAAAATGACCTCGCCGTCCGCTCGACGACTCCGGCACCGATCCGCAGGGCTTAGAGATTAAGAGCAGGGCAGATTATTAATTTAGGATATTTTTTTTCCCATTTTTTTTTGTATATTATCACGTCACGGAGGGAGATTCCCGCCGACCGGCAAGTCACCGACGTCGTCCAGCCAGAGCGAGAGAGAGCCTCGGAGGAGGAAAAACCGTCGTCGAGGAGACCTGGACGCTTCGAACCTCCCGCCGCCCGGTCGATGTCATCGCAGTCCTGAAGGATCCCGGCAATCGATAACGAGGGCCCGCGGTCGATGGCCGGTGTCGCGCGACAGAGTTGGCCGCCTGTCCGTGAGCGAGCGAGAGCGCTAGGCGTAAGGGGGGAGGGGGGCAGACGTCCCGTGAGAGCGAGCGAGACGGTTCTCAGGACACTTCCCGAGGAGCCGTCGAGCGAATAGTACGAGGTCAACGAGAGCGAGGTTGCGGAATTGTCCCGGCGAGATTCCCGACGAGACGGACGAGAAAAATTACCGAGGCGAGGACTTCGACGCTGCGAGATCGAGGGTGAGCTTGGCCGAGAGGCGTAAATCTCCCGCAATACCTTTCCGTTGTCTTGACCGGGTCCTTCAGACCGAGATAGTCGGATTAACCGACGCATAAAATCTTTTTTTTTCCCCTTTGTTGCCCGCGACGGCCGTGTCGACCGGCCGGTACCAGGCCGCTGCGTACATCGTGTTCAAGCGTACGGGCGCTTTTCCCGGGGTGTCGCACGGGATTGCGAGTTCCGGGAAACATCATTTGAGAACGGGAAACGGTGTACCTGGTGGCAGGGGAGAGCCAGTGCGACCGGGCGATCGCATCGAGTGCGTTGCTCGAACGAACGTACGTGCGGATCGGGAAGGGGAAAGTTATTATAATTGGGTTTGAGTCCCGTCTTTTTGTTGTCGAGTCAGTGTGCGTGTACGGGAACGGCGCGGGCAAGGCGAGTGAGTGAGACCGCGTAATTTCTTTAAATCTGTAACCGGCGGACTGAGTAGTCGGATTTTTCCGCGGAGAGCTGCGTGAGTGAGTCGCGAGTCGAATTTTCTTGTTGCCGCCGAGAGACTGGGTGAGTTTGAAAGTCGTCGTCGGCCGTTTCCCGTCTCGCCGCGTGTGTGTGTGCGTGTGTCCGTGTGGGAGCGGTGTCGGGGTTCGCTCGGCGCATCCGCGAATTACCACGGGAAAATTTCTTTTTGGGCGGCCCGAGTTCCACCAACATTTTATGCACGAGCGAGCCGCCCGTCCCGTTGCGATCCCGCGTCGGACGTGTGTGTAGTGTGTCTGTGTGAGGGGCACCGCGGCGTGTGCGGCGACTCCTGCCCTTGAGAAGGTCGAGGCGAGTATTTTTTTTGGCCTAGACGAATAATAATTGGCGAAGCCATTGTGCACAATCTTATTTCTTGATTTATTTTATTTCTGTGTTCGATTTCCCGATTCCTAGAGATCTCCCACTTGAATTCGCGCCACTCTGCCATTTTAGAGGCTGCGGCTAGCCGGACGAAGCAGCTTGGCCCGGATTTCACGTGTTCTCCCCGGCGCGTAAGCGCCTGGCGCCCAGGGTAAAATAAAGGGGAGACACGGGGCTTTAGCTTTGTGGCGGGGCACTGTTTTTTTTTGGAAAGTCCCGAATTATACGCTACAGTATAGCTAGGTATTATAATATATATATATATATATGTGTATGTTGTGTATCATTTCATATATATATATATATATATATATATATATATATATATATATATAGATATGAAAATACCGGTATTTTTATTTTTGGTAAAATGACAATGAAACTACCGTATCTTTACCGTCTTTTATCCACACTTTTTTTCTACAATCTTTGTGTTGTGAAAATACGGTCACGAAAAATGCTTGTAAGTTTGACCGGTTACAAATTTTTGTTGGTGAACTCACCATAAAAAATGGTAAACTGCGTCTATATAGTTGTGAAATAACCGGTAACGATTTTTTTGGTAAAATTACAACAACGTTGTTTCGTAAATTCACCGTAACTTGACGAGAAATCTTAATCACTAAGAGACTATATGACTTTATTACCGATGTCGTAAATTTAACACCGGTCACATACCGGTTTTTAATCGTAAAATTACTGGTCATGTATACCGCTCACGTCTCTAGTCCGAACCGCATCGTGCACAGCGCGAAACGCGACCTCCGAACGGTACCGTGCGGAGCGCGAAGTGCGACGTCCGGATGGCATCGTGCAGAGGGCAAAGCGCGACGTCCGGACGGCACGGTGCGGAGCGCGAAGCGCGACGTCCAAACGACCCCCTGCGGAGCGCGGAGCGCGACGACCGCGTGAGTGCCTTAAAATGACACCAGGGAAAAGTGTCCCGAAGGGACATTTTTGCCGCAGGGTCATTTTCGGGGGGTTTGGGGGGCGGAGCCCCCCAATGGGGGTTTGGGGGGCGAAGCCCTCCAACAACAACCCGGCGCCCCGCAGGGGCGACCGGGTTGCTTGTTTATGGTGAATTCACCAACAAAAATTTGTAACCGGTCAAACTTACGAGCATTTTTCGTGACCGTATTTTCACAACACAAAGATTGTAGAAAAAAAATGTGGATAAAATACGGTAAAGGTACGGTAGTCTCATTGTTATTTTACCAAAAATAAAAATACCGGTATTTTCATATCTATATAATTCTGTGATGTTCAATGTCGGTCATTTTCAAAAAATAAAGTCATTCGAATCAATAGAAAATGACCCATAAAATGGTCAATAGAAAATGTGGAGTATAAATTTATCGCGTTCAAAACGCAGGCAGCGAGGCCACAAGAAATGACCAATTACAACGAGGACCCAAGGCCCTAGGATGTTGAGTTATCGGTCGGTATAGTAGTGATGATAAAATACCGACGGTTGATATTCGATTTTTTTTAGTCGATGTTTCATAAAAAACAACACCGAACGTCGATTAATCGACGAAGATCGGTTTTGTGACGGTCATTTGACC
This sequence comes from Itoplectis maculator, assembly GCA_964034905.1. Lineage (NCBI taxonomy): Eukaryota > Metazoa > Arthropoda > Insecta > Hymenoptera > Ichneumonidae > Itoplectis > Itoplectis maculator. Next base: position 6,300,310 of record OZ035870.1, read on the forward strand.
GTCATAAAACCGTTTGGACCGTCACATGACGCTTGTCGAAATGACCGTCATTTTTACTTCGACCAAATAGGCAAAAAAATGACGTCACAAAACCGCCAAATGACGGTTATTTCTTGGTCTTCTGAACTGTTATAAAAATTACCGTTATTTCAAATCTCTATGTGTGTCAATCGAAATGAGGTAAAAAAACACGGTGTCTCCAGTAAAAGAGTTTTAGAGCGTCTCGTCTCGGTCGGTAAGGTAGTGGAAATGGACTTGTCTCGAGACGCTATCGTGTCTCTTGAAAAGGCGTAAATCGTCATTAAGTTCTACTTTTTTATTATAGTTAAATAATTTAATAATAAAGTGTAAAGAAGGGTTATCGTTAAAAAAAAAAGATAAAAGAAATTAATAAAACCGCCCTAGCAGATCGACCAACCACGAAAAATCCAACCAGGTCGGTTTAGTACACGAAAACAACCAGTATTTTGAAGAAAACAACCACCGTCAAACCGTGTTCTCAACTAAATCTCAGTTGGTCGGTGGTTGGTTTCGATGAAATACTAGTTGATCCCGTGTCCTAAAACGACCCGGTGGGGATCATAGTCGGTATACAGTTGGACCGAACAGTTAGGGCGTGAAGGCAGTTGTAATTTGGTGATTACGATTGTTTTATGATAAATAAATAAAATCGAGAGATACATCAGCCACAGTGACAGGTGAACATTCAGAGACAAAAACAGACCAAAAAACAGCGAATGCAGTGATAAGATCCAGTGAAAATAAGCAAATAACAAATAATTCAATATAAAATATACATTATTCATTTATATTACCGATGTGTGTCAATCGAAATGAGGTCAAAACACGGTGTCTCCGGTAAAAGAGTCTTGAAGCGTCTCGTGTCGGTCGGTAAAGTAGGTTTTGTCTACACTGGAACCCCTCATAGCGTACATTGGGAAACGGATCAGCGCTGTGATTGGACGATTTCGCGAGAGAGAGTGAGAGGCACGAACGTGTCGCGTGCCTGATTGGCTCTTCACTTAGCGTATACATGTCCCCGCATTTCGAACGCTATGACAGGTTCCACGGTACTTGGACTTGTCTCGAGACTAGAGATGTGGAATTACCGTAAGATCCTGGAGCGGTAAACTTACCAAAAAATTACCGTATTTTTACCGTAAAATAACGTCATTTTTTTTCGCGCAATCAGGTGTTGTGGAATTACCTTCACAAATTTTTTCGATATACATACCGTAAAAATATGCTAAATCCAACTATTTAGATGTGGAATTACTGGTCACTTTTCTTCTTGGTAAATTTACGGTCACAAAAAAGTATGACCGGTCATTTACAACTAGATAGGTGTACAGCTCGCAATTTTTTTTTTTTTTTTTTTTTTTTTTTTTTTTTTTTTTTCATGTATTATTATGAAATGCTGTATTCAAAGATAATTAATTATTCATTTATTGTTTGCACGTTTATCGAATACGTATCTTATTGTTCAATCATAAATTTATGGAAAGATAATTGTATATAAAGTTTTTTTATTAGGCCACACGCGCGCCACAGCTGTGAAATTTTAAATCACCATGACTATATGATTTTGTGACCGATGTGGTCATTTTGGAAACGAGCTCTATAAAGTTGACCATACAACTTTAAGGAAAAAATTTAAAAAAGATACTGGTCGATTGGTGGTCGTTTGGTGATGATTGGTAAACCAATTTCATCGTTTGGAGATCAATTGTTTAATTACAATAATTAAAAAACTAAAAAAGTCCCAAAGTTAGCCAAACATTTTTTTTTTATTCAAATCGACTCTAATAGGGCTCATTCAATGCGGAATCGTTTGGCTGTTACGAATAACGCAATTAAAACATTTGGAGATCCTTAGTTTTCGAGAGAAACTAATACACTGAAATTCCAGTCGACAGAGCCGGATGAAAACATGTGGACAAAGATTTATGGTCGGTAAAGCAGGTACTTTTGTCAAAAACGCTATCCGGTGTTTTTCTAATGCACTTTCGTCGGCACCGTCGCGGATATTTCGGCTACGTCGCCATGTTGTTTATAATCGCGTAAATAGAAGGAAGTTGAAGAACAGCCTAAAAAAAACGAGTCTTACAAATCGGTTCAGAAATACCTGCCTTACCAACTATAAACGTTTGTCCACATGTTTTCATCCGTCTCTGTCGAGTGGAATTTTATTTGATTAGTTTCTCTCGAAAACTAAGGATCTCCAAATGTTTTAATTACGTTATTCGTAACCGCCAAACGATTCCGCATCGAATGAGCCCTATTAGAGTCGATTTGAATTAAAAAAAAATGTTTGGCTAACTTTGGGACTTTTTTAGTTTTTTAATTATTGTAATTAAACAATTGATCTCCAAACGATGAAATTGATTTACCAGTCATCACCAAACGACCACCAATCGACCAGTATTTTTTTTAAATTTTTTCCTTAAAGTTGTATGGTCAACTTTATAGAGCTTTGGAAACGGTCACGTACCGTATTTTTACGGTAAAAATACCGTAACATTACCGGTCACATTTACTGCTTACATCTCTAATTTTAACCTGATCAAGAGACGCGGTAGCGTCTCGAGATATGTACACTTACCTACTTTACCGACCGAAGACGAGACGCTCCAAGACTAGAGATGTGGAATTACCGCAAAATCCTGAAGCGGTAAACTTACCAAAAAATGGTAAGCTCTCACATCGCCGAAAATAGTAAAACCGAAAATTATAACCCCGAAAAACAAAACACAGCGTCGGCTAGTTTCAGGTCATATTAAATATATAGTTCCAACTTGGAACTCAAGTTTATACACAAGTTTGCACTCAAGTTCAAATTTAAGTTTAAACTGAATTTTCTGAGACCGAACTCAAGTTGAAATTTGAGATCACACTCAAGTTTACACTTAAGTTCAAACTTAAGTTTGAATTCAAATTCGAACTCAAGATCGAACTCAAAATCAAACTCGAGATCGAACTTAAGTTCGAACTCAAAATCAAACTCAAGATCGAACTCAAGATCGAACTTCAGTTCGAACTCTAGTTCGAACCCACCGCTTCGTACTATCGTAGTGAACGTAGCGTCTGATTTCTTTTATTTTCGTGACTTTTATGTCACATTTTTATGTCAACGTTCACTACGATAGTAACAAGCGGTGTGTCTACTATCTGGAAGATGGAAAAACGAGGAATCCGATTTTCTGCGGTCGAGAAAAGTGTTTTCGCCGAAATTTATAAGTCATATAAAGACCAGTTGGAAATCGGGAAAACAAATCGAGTTGCGCGGGAGAAAAATGAAAACATTTGGAACATGATTACAAAAGAATTCAACGACAAGAAAAATCTAATCACCGTCGAAGTGAGTTTATACGTGTTTGCGCCTTATGTGTCCATCTTTCGAGCTTGCACCACGCAAGCATAACCTGATTTTCAAACATTTCACGGGAAACAATTTTTCGTGGTTCTCTTGGCATGGAATATCTCACAAATATACCGGCTTATAGAAAAAAAAAAAAAAAAACATGGTTATCACATTTTTTGTAAATAAACCGGCATATATAGTTTAAAAAAACGGTAATCACTACCATCTTTTTTTACAGCATGCCTGTTTATTTGCGAGATATTCTATGCCACAAGAAACACAAAAAATGTTTCCCTTGAAATGTTTAAAAATGAGGTTATGCGAACCGAAGAGATTCACCAAGTAACCGTTTCCGAAATGCCGCTGTTTGAATGAATAAAATTATTAATATCCGATCGTAAGTAGATTAAAAAAACGTTGGTCTTGGTAAATCTGTCGAATACACATACTCCGATTTGTATGCCTTTTCCAAATTTTTTTGCTCGTACTAGTATGGCTCATGTCGTAATTTCAACATTTAATATTTTAGAGAAATGCCGCACAGTTGCGAAAATTGTTGGCTAATAATAAACAACAGTTCGAAGCGAACCATTCGAATTCCGAGTCGAAGTGTTTGGACGATACGCGACACAGTGAACGCGATAACGATAGAGAACTGTGTAAGTTACTTCGCGATCGGTCTTTCACACACAGTTGCACACATTTACTGGAAATTAATGTGCGCTTTGGGTTTTGCGAAAATCAAAACTCGAGTTCAAACGAGTTCAAATTCGTAATTAGCAAAGTTTCATCCAAGACACTTAACATTTTACATTTTGGTCTGCAGACCGTCGACTTTTGATTGTTTTGTCCCGAATTTCTTGCCCCCCCCCCCCCCCCCAATTGCCCCCCTTACCCTACTTTTTTTTTCAAAAGGTGACATTGAAGCATTTTCTCCACGAAAACGTCCGGCCATCGAACCAGAGACGTTACAAAAAAAATCCAAAGTGGAAAAAGAGGATAATTCGTTTTACATGTCCCACGATGAAAGTGGCGAAGTCACTCCCCAAAAACGATTAGGTATATCACTTATTTAACCATTTTTTTGAAGTATGTGCATGAATTGGTGAGTGAGTTTCTGAGAGTGTGTATGCTTCTCAGTGTATAAGTAGACCGATCTCGTGAGGATACCGATTAATATATTATAATACGAGACGAGATTGACGTCGAGACCCTACCGCGTCTCTTAATAAATAATAAGAATTGAATATTAAATTAATTGTATGATCCCCGTAGACGAACAGCACATCAGCAATATCTCCGACCCGCACTTGAAACTCCCAAGTCCTGCAAAGTCCACTGAAAAAAATTGCGATGAGCGGGTCCTGCCCGAGAACGAAATAGTCTTCGTAAAACTTCGGCATGAAATTAAAAAGTGCGAGTTGGAGCTTCAGCACATGAAGGAAATTCATGCTATCGAACGAAAGACTGCACTAACGAAGCTTAAATACGAGAGGATAAGGCTTCGACAGTTACAAAACGAATAATGACTACACACGTTCAGTCATTGCTATTGCAATTTATTTAAAGTAGATTTTTTTGTCGTCCCATTGTTATTGGCGTCACAAAGAAAACGAAGAAAACTAACGTATGGAGAAAGCGTGTTGATAAAAATAAAATGTTTGAAAAAACAAACGCGTGCTAATTTTTTTTTATCTACTCGGTAGTATTCGGTAGGAGTCATGAAGAAGAAGGGCATAATCTGCAGTCGACTCCTTTCGCTTAACTTCTTGTTTAACCGTGGATGCTGTGGGTCTGCTTGTATCGGCAATAATAATAATACGCTGATCGTCTTCCTTTCTGTATTTCACCTCCAATTACACTCCGATTTCTAAACATCGTTGCAGCCTTGCATACAGACTAGTTTTCCTTATCTTTAGATATCAGTTTACGCTTTGTGTCCCTCGTGTTGTACGTGTATTCGAGAGTGCCTTCGTTGTCGAGAATATGAACACGCTTATATGAGTGCGGGGGGTGTTTGAGTTTTTGAGGATTCGCCAAAGTGTTTGTAGACGTGTGCATGCGTGCATTGGCGAGGAGTGATTAAGTTAGAATGTGAGTCGACGGTTTTGACGTTGCTTGTGTGCGCCGTTTAGTGTGCGTGGTCGCGAGAGTTTCGGTGCGTGGATTTGTCGGCGACTTCGTGAAAATGTCTGTGCGTGAAGTCGTCAGCGAGTGTGCGAGAGAGTGCGTGGGGGGATTAGCGTAAGACTGAATGAGTGGATTTGTCCCTTGATTTGTGAGCAAGTTCCAGAGAGTGTGCACGTGTGTGTTGGTGAGTGTGAGAATGTGTGCGGATGGCTTTGAAGATTCTGTCGAGCATGTAGTCGTGACTGAGTGCGTAAGAGTGTGTGTGCGAGGTTTGGTAAGCGAGTTCGTGAGAATATGTGTCCGTGAATTCGAGAGCGAATTGGCGAAAATACATGCGCGAGAATCCAGGATTTGAGGAGTGATCGTGGATGGATTTAACGACTCTTGTGAGTGTAGAGTTGCAAATGAGTGTGTACGAGTATACGTCGGTAGGCCTGTTGATGTTTGTCGGGGTGCTGGCGACGTCGAGTCACCGAGCGCGTGCGCCGGTGCAAAAAATTCTTTAAGGTCTTCATCACAGAGATTGGACATTACTGCATTCTCACTTTTATCGCTAGTTTCAGCTTCACTCTGTATCGAATGACTCGGCGGACTCGGCGCTTCGGGATTGCTTAGAGAGCAGCAAGCTTGCGAATTACTGGGACCAGCACACTCTTCTATATGAGATTTGCACGAAGTAATGTAGAGTAAGATAGGCGAGAAAATCAACGAACATCTGCGATATTTACATTCGCAGTTTAAAGACTTTATATAGAAATAATAAAATCACCTTGCAAAGAATCCCGCCCGAATTCGATACGCATTGCTTCCAAGGATTCTGCGATTTTCCGTGTTCTATCTACGTGGGTCAGAGATGCAAGATCCGTCAATTTTGCCCACACTGACTCGATTTTTGCATTCCTTTGCTGTGTAGCTTTACTTTTAGGCCTCATCGGAATGCCGTTGGGCTCAAGGATCAAGAGCTCCAAATGAGCTAGTTCTTGCACAGACCGCAGCGATTCTGCGTACGTTGAATTTTTATAAAAAAATGTTTCATAGAAAACGTGCGCCAGTTGAATTACATTTTTAACATACACAGAACACTATCACGAACAAACAATAATAAGGGACTATACGATTTTGTTTATTAAATGAAAAAATATGACGTTTTTCATGAGCTATTATTACTACCAAATCGTAATCGGAATGCACGTATCACATGTGATTTTATCTCATTTAAAAATTGAAATACATTACTCGCGTCTGTATTTCAATTCTCGCTTCGTTCATAATTCGCGAAAAACTGCAGTTCTGAACGTTTGAGGTGCAAAATCGGTATTTTACTTCCCCTTAACAAACAAATTTAAGCGCATTGCGCGAAATTCACGAACGAATAAATGTGCTTGGCGCAATAGTCTGTCGAGCTTCTTGATATAATAAATAATTTATAGTTAATCATGAGTACTTTCATAATCACCTAAAAATTTGTAAATCTCGGGATTCGATGCCATTCGGTGTTTGAGGGAGCGGTGGTACCTTTCGATGGCATTATTTGTACGATGCTTTTGTCCATAAACGCTGAAACCACTGGGGCTCATTCTTCCGATCCAAAAACGCTATTATCAGTTGACCATGCCGAGTAATTTTGAAATTAGGAAATTATAGAATATCGTTTAACTTTCAAATATTTCGATGAGATCCAATTTTTCATCGAGTTTCCACGATATAGTACCTTGAAGTATTGAAACAGCGGGCTCATAATCGGGACAAGCTCAGGATATTCGGTCAATCGCGTTTCAAGGCTACGAAAAGCTTCGTTGATAAAGTCGGCGGGCAATAAAGCTAAATTCATCAAGTCCCGCTCGAGCGATTTGGCCGCTCTCTGAAGTACTTCGTCGTATTTTACTCGGGACATGACTGATAAGGACTGTCGCTTCTTCAAATTCAGCTGCAATGGGCAAAACCACATAGCAGAGATTGATTATCGAGAAATATTCGCGAAATTGAAATTGGATTCAATTAACTTTTAAATCATATAATTAAAACTGCAAATTTAACGTACATGGGTGAAATGGAAGTAACATCCCTGGACTAACGCTTCTGGAAAAGCGGCACGGAGACTCGTTTGCATCGCAATTTCAAAATCGGTTACAATTACAACTGGCCTAACGTTCTGAAGGAGCTTATCGACGATCGTGCGGAAAACAGCCCGATAAGCGACTTCGGTTTTCCGGCTCATCAGCGCCCAACAAACGGGCAGTATCTGTAAAATAATGTAGCGATAATATTTTCGTATTTACAATTGGACCTATGATGTTCATATATACCATATGGTATTTCATTTAATCAACCAAATTGTTGCTTCGTCACCTGCAAGGGCTACTTCAATTTCGATGTTTTAAATTTTGTTTACAGTGCTGTAACCGGGATTTTCCTATTCCCCCGATACCTTCGCCGTCGCGCTGTCCGCCGTCCTAACTGGGCGCCAGCCACCAAAAGATGACCCTAACAAAAATTACACCGATGCGACTCGGCCACTAGCTCGATAAACTAATGACGGCGGAACAGCCGAGGCGGCTTAAACCCACTAGCTCAGTTCATTAACGGTAGAGGGGCGGGGCCGAAATCACGACAGCTGAGACACAAATTAAATAAAATGGGAAGAGTAACAATTTATTTAATAATATGAAATGCAAGAAATTTAAATTGACAAAATGTTCGGTGATAGGAACGGCTGTCGGACCGAACCGATCGTTACTCCCTCAAAAATCATTAATATCACATGAAATTACCATAGGCGAAATTACAGGAAAAAAAAAATAACAAAATAAATTCGGAAATAAATCGCAAATCAGAAACGGCTCTCTGACAGCCGATAACTCTCGTCGGTAGGACGTGGCGCAAGGTCGTAATAGTTCTAATAATTCCGGACCTAAATTTCGCTCAAAACACAATAAAAAAAAACTAACTAATTACTGACTGAATTTCACATGAGATTTGGCTTAGGATGGCGATACCAAAACGCCGGGCGTTTCCCTTGGAAAGTCGCTCCGCCGGCACGACAGCTCAAAATTCTCCGGATAATTCCTCAAATACTAAGTCAGACTCAAAAACAATAATAATAATAATTAACTAACCTAGTGGACCCCCCACGAGAGCAGCTCCTCTCCCAAGGCCATTAACGACTAACTTACAAGAAAATAATTAACAAAAAGAAACGCTGATCGGCAGCGGAATAAATCGCGAGTATTTCACACTACAAAATCGCTGTCGCTGTGCGACGTTTTTGTAGATTTACAAAAACGTCGCACAGCGACAGCACAATAATTGTCTCGCATAAATTGCCGAATTACTCGACCGAAATACATTACAGAAAATTCGTCGCGAAGCGACAGCGAGACTAAATTTCAAGACAAAATAATTTAACGAGAGTGTCGATAAGCGACCGAAAATAATTTTCCGCCGATTCCGGACAAACAATAGGGGAAACAAAACCCGACAAGCGGGACTTACTGCCCTCACTGGCACTGGCTCAAGAGTTCTCCAAATTTCGTCCATCTCCGGGAAGTTGGTGGCCGATCGGGGTCACTGGTGTTCGATACCCAAAATTTCCACACACGTCCGGCGCCGATAGCTGCTCCCGCGAAGAGTGACTCGAGGTCCTCGTCCTCGAGCCGAACTGATTGACTGATCCCCTCTCCGGGGTCAAATGCCGAAATTTACCGGCGCGTGCCGATGATGTCCGCCGATCGTCTCACCTCGCGCCGCTTCCCCTCGCTCTTGTCGCCTCACTCTGAATCTTCAATAATGCTGACCCAAGCTCCCGACAGCGTCGCCAGAGTGTCCAATAACTGGGACACTTCTGGGAAATTTCTCAAAAGATCGTCAAGAGTGCGGGAAACGCTCAAAATCTGCCAGCTCAAGTCGTGGCCGCGCCTCAACCCACGTCGACGGTGATTCCTTCGACTGTTGCCGGTCGTCGCGAGGCCCCGTGGGCGTCCTGGCTGGTGGAGGCGCCGCTGCTCGGACAGATGCCGAGGATGGCCTTTGGCAGGGCTGACAACAACTCGAAGATCGGTCTCGGGGCTGCTCCGCGGCATTGAAGTGTCAACCGGTGACCAGACCACAGCCCAACCATCTAGCGTGGCCGGGTCTGTGTCCTAGGTTGGACGAAGCGACGGCGACATCGAATGCTTGACTGTCCACCGCCCCTCGCCCTCTGAAGCCTCCCACGACGGGGTGAACGAGCCCGCCATGGAGGTTACCCGGCCGCGAGCGTTCACTCCCACGACCGGAGAGGTCTGACTGAAGGCCCCGTGGTCCCTCAATCCACGGGGTCCGAATAGCCGTCCCGGTGACCCGACGCTATCCTTAATTCGCGACGATGCGAGGTGGCGAAACGCCTTAAAAAGCTCCACAGTCTCCAATGTCCAAGTCTGACAGCCAGTTGTCTCAAGCCAGTGAGAGGCATCACAAAATAAATATTCACAAAAACGGGACAAAAATCGTGAATCGGACAGCGAATAATTAATTAAATAATAATTAATAACACTTAGAAACTACCTTAAATGCTAACTAAAACTATTGGCCAAGGGGAGGTTCGACGGCGGACAGTGTGACTGCGCCTTAAATGCGCCGCGACAGCAATTGTAACGGTGGTAAAATTCCACCACGTTACAGTGCAATAACCAAACAACATGTATCTTTTCAAAGTACAGATGTTAAGTAATTGCAAATACCTCGTCTTTCTTCTCAGCCATTATCGTGAGCAGCTGGTACCCACCGTTTGAATTCGGGACCACGTCGAAAGTTGCATCGACGAAGAAATTAATGGCGAATCGGAATAGAAAGACATACGAAGGAGTACCAAGTATGACATGGGACGCTCCATCTTCATCTACCACAGTCCACGCTTCCATTTGATGTGTCGAATTTTCTGTGGTAGATGTCATGTTATCGGCGAAGATCGTGGCGTACGACATTATTTTTTTCCATCGTTCACATTGCAGCACTTTCGTAATGTCCTGAATGCGGGTGGGTAATGGAGGTTGATTCTCATTACGCCACCGACGCATTGTCTGCTCGATGGTAGGAAATGAGCAGAATTGGGCTCCTATAGGGTGTCTAGGACAGGAAAATGGACACGATAATCAATGCAAAAAATGCAGATAAAAACGGTAGCTTTTGATCCATTAATACTTTAGTGCAATGGATTCATATAAGTCTTTCAACGTCCCCGGCAAACTTTTGACTCCATTGTAAAGGGCGTCATGAAATTTTGTTTTTTCCGTAATAAACGCCTCTTTACACGGGCGATCGTGCTCCTTCGTTTGCCGGAACTCTCCGTCACGGCCTATCTCACCCTTCCCCGAGCAACCCAACGAATTTTCGCCGCGATACTTGCACACCATATAGCTGCAAAAATATCCAACTCAAAAAAAGTTGACAGAATAATAGTATATTACGATACTAGTGCGATTAAACTTTTTCGCTATGAGTGTGAGTTGGCGGCACAAGCCGAAGGCGAGTTGTAATCACACGAGATCAGAAAAAGTTTCTCGCAAGAGTAACGTATATAAGTTTATGCCACTTGTGCTTGAAGTAGACACTTTACGCACGCTGTAGTATAATAGTACTTTGTGATACAAGGGCGAGAAAGCGGCCATTACGCGCGGAGGTTAGGAAGCGGCGCACTCGCCAAATCGAGTGCTACAACGACACGAGGCGAAGCCGAGTGTTGTTTGTAGCACGAGAGGAGGCGAGTGCACTGCTTCCTAACTTCCGCGCGACGGCCGCTTTGTCGCCCATGTATCACATATTACTTTTTGTAACGAATGTCAACGTGATGTCGCACATCTTCGTGCCTGCAAAGCGTGCGTGAGATCATCTTGTAGATAGTTTCACGCACGCCAATGTGTGCGTGAAGTAATGTAGATAACTTCACGCACCAGATGGCGTACGTGAAATTATCTACGTTGACATGAGCATAATACGCGATCTCACGCACGCTTTGCGGGCACGAAATGTGCGACATTACGTGCATGAGTTACAAAAAAATGTTTATATTTCACGTACATCTTTTTCGATCCATCTGCACACGTGTGCGATTTATTTACGTAATAAAGATGCTCGTCGTGGACCGTGTACGACGTCACCTTTCTCGGCACAATAGGTTTTGCTCGAGCTTTTCGCACTTTCACGGTCGCTTCCGATATCGTTCGACACTGGATATTCTTCCCTTTCGCGTTTAACTTTCGTCCCATATTTCCTTCGCTGTATTTCACTGTCTTTCGCTGTAATTCTTTCACTTTTCGCACGACATGACGTTCCGAATAATTGTGGTCAACTGCTGATATGATCAAAAGATAGTTGAGCCGTGTAGTCAGTTTTTGTTCTAAAAACTTAAGTTTGCACTTGAGATCGAACTTAAGTTCGATCTCGAGTTGGATTTTGAGTTCGATCTTGAGTTCGAACTTAAGTTCAATCTTGAGTTCGAACTTAAGTTCGATCTCGAGTTTGATTTTGAGTTCGATCTTGAGTTCGAACTTAAGTTCAATCTTGAGTTCGAACTTGAGTTCGAATTTGAATTCAAACTTAAGTTTGAACTTAAGTGAGAACTTAAGTGTGATCTCAAATTTCAACTTGAGTTCGGTCTCAGAAAATTCAGTTTAAACTTAAATTTGAACTTGAGTGCAAACTTGAGTATAAACTTGAGTTCCAAGTTGGAACTATATATTTAATATGACCTGAAACTAGCCGACGCTGTGTTTTGTTTTTCGGGGTTATAATTTTCGGTTTTACTATTTTCGGCGATGTGATAGCTTACCCAAAAAATTACCGTATTTTTACCGTAAAATGACGTCATTTTTTTTTCGCGCAATCAGGTGTTGTGGAATTACCGTCACAAATTTTTTCGATAAACATACCGTAAAAATATGCTAAATCCAACTATTTAGATGTGGAATTACTGGTAACTTTTTTTTTTGGTAAATTTACGGTCACAAATAAGTATGACCCGTCATTTACAACTAGATAGGTGTACAGTTCGTTTTTTTTTTTTTTTTTTTTTTTTTTTTCCATGTATTATTATGAAATGCTGTATTCAAAGGTAATTCATTATTCATTGATTGTTTGCACGTTTATCGAATACGTATCTTATTGTTCAATCACAAATTTATGGAAAGATAATTGTATATAAAGTTTTTTTTATTAGGCGACACGCGTGCCACAGCTCTGACCAGACCACTGAGAACTGACTCTTTTACCGGAGTAAGTTAAAGTCAACGCGATTGCGGCTCTATTTTTTTTAACATAGTTAATTCATTTAATAATTAAGTGTAAAAAACGTTGTCGTTTTGCAAAAAACGTTTAGGAAATTAAGAAAACCGTGAATGCAGTTGTTATGTGGTAATTACGTGGTGATTTAGAATACGTAAATAAAATCGAGAGATACATCTGCAGTGACAGGTGAACATTTAGAGACGAAAAGAGAGAAAAAAACAGCGAAAAAAGTAATAAGTGCCAGTGGAAATTAGCAAATAACAAATGAAAAATACACACGTGAAGCGTATAGTTCCGATAATAATGTACTTGTAAACATGTTTTACGAATATTGTGTTTAGGTTATGTTCACTCATATTTCAGTTTGGTGTATTAAATATAAATTATCTTCACAATTAAAGTGTACTAGTGCAATTAATAAATATACTAATGAAGGAATCATTGTGGGATCAATTATTTCGACCTTCTAACTTCTAACATGTGCAGCGGGTAATGATTTTTCAGGAAAAAACATTTTTAGTTGACGTAAGGGTCAAATTAAAAAAAATTAATGAATTAAAATCTATTAATGCAGGTAATTACCACTCTAAAATGATCTTATGGCAAATATAAGAGAAGAAACATCTGAATTGAGATAAAATATGAGTATGCTGCAAGTTATAGCCAAAGTCAAGAAGGCAGTGGGAAAATATTCACTTGTACACATATGCGTAATTAAAAATGTAATTTTTTAATTTTGGTGATAGGTATTCACCACTTAAAAAAAGTGTAGAGGAGAAACTAAAAAAAGTGTATGAGAATTAAGGTATTTTAGAATTTTGTAGCAAGTTTCAGCCAAATTCTTGGGTTGACAGCGGAGATTGGGCTCCGGACACAATTTGAGACCCAAAAACCCAAATTTTCTTGAAATAAACTTCTGTATAAAATTATTGGAAAATTACCATACTTCATGGGCATACTTTCCAGTGCTAGACTAAGAAATATTCCAAATTTCAACTTGTTCGGTCTGTTCAGTCCAGAGCCACTGAGTGATACGGACGTCCGGGTAACACAAAATCTGGTCCGCAGTAAAAAATATCTTTAGTAATGCAGTTTCCTTAATATTTTATGTCAAGAATATGTATTTTACTATGTTAAAGATATCTGAACTAAAAAAAGTGAATACATTTGAAATATATCAATTTTTGTCCTTTAAAACCTAATTAAGACCCAGGAAAGCGATTTCAATAGGCACCCCTGGTGCGTTTTTTTAAAACGTGAGTGCCTAAAAACTAACCCATCGCATGAAAAAAGGAGAGAAGGAAAAAAGGAAATATAAAAATATTAACACCGATATAAAAAAAAAAAAAAACCCATAAACAAAAAAATGTTGACCTTGCATGAAACGCTTTAAAAAGTAGAAGACCAAAGGCTCCCGAAAAATAACAATAGAAAAGGGGGGGGGGGAACTAACAAAAAAATAATAATAATAATAATAAAAATATACAGGGTGATTCACAATGTTTTCGCCGTACTTTGGTAATCTGTAGATAATGGTCTTCTGAGCAAAGTTACTTAGGCGTTTTTCGAAAATTGCAATATTTATTTATAAACAAGCATTAACAAGTTTGAATAATTGGACCAATCAGAGCAGCAGAATTTGGCGCCCTCGATTGTTCGATATCGACTGACGGAGATCTGGCAACGTTGGACGGCGCACGACCCAGCTGTCATCGATAGATTCTGCAGTCACGGCGGGCCGAGCCGACCGGCCCGACCGTCCGTCTCACGAGATTGCCCAAGTTTGATTTTATGTTTAATTTCCTTTTTAAACCGGCGAGTAGTGTGAATGAATAAAGTGAAAAAGTGATAAAGTGAATTACAGTGACACGAGAGTATGTGCATGCACTCTCTTGATACGTGAGGTTATTGTGTGACAAAATGTATCCAGTGAATGTGTATCGGAGTCATTAAAATAAAAAATTGTCGAAAATCACGTACATCAGTGTTAATTTCTTTATTTATTTTTTTATTTTTTAAGGTTAAACAGTAATTTTTTATTTTTGTTTGCTTTTTCCTTGATGAGTTTTTCGACTGTTGCGACTGCGTTGAATCTTTTCATTGGAAAAAAGCAATTCATAAAAAGTCAAGAGTTGAACTCTTGGCTTTTTATGAATTGATGTTTTTTTTTTACATTTAGCGCACAGCGCCAAGTGAATTCAGTGACATACGTGAGCGATCTAGAACCGGGATTACAACCTGATTCGAAAAAATGCTCAGGCATCACTGAATTCACTTTCTGAGTAAAAAAAAACAATAAAATCTCGACATCGTTATTACGATTTTAATCCAGACGAGTTGCCACGATTCGTCGCATTATTTTCCAATGGAAAAAAGCAATTCATAAAAAGTCAAGAGTTGAAGTCTTGGCTTTTTATGAATTGATGTTTTTTTTTTTACATTTAGCGCACAGCGCCAAGTGAATTCAGTGACATACGTGAGCGATCTAGAACCGGGATTACAACCTGATTCGAAAAAATGCTCAGGCATCACTGAATTCACTTTCTGAGTAAAAAAAAACAATAAAATCTCGACATCGTTATTACGATTTTAATCCAGACGAGTTGCCACGATTCGTCGCATTATTTTCCAATGGAAAAAAGCAATTCATAAAAAGTCAAGAGTTGAACTCTTGGCTTTTTATGAATTGATGTTTTTTTTTACATTTAGCGCACAGCGCCAAGTGAATTCAGTGACATACGTGAGCGATCTAGAACCGGGATTACAACCTGATTCGAAAAAATGCTCAGGCATCACTGAATTCACTTTCTGAGTAAAAAAAAACAATAAAATCTCGACATCGTTATTACGATTTTAATCCAGACGAGTTGCCACGATTCGTCGCATTATTTTCCAATGGAAAAAAGCAATTCATAAAAAGTCAAGAGTTAAACTCTTGGCTTTTTATGAATTGATGTTTTTTTTTACATTTAGCGCACAGCGCCAAGTGAATTCAGTGACATACGTGAGCGATCTAGAACCGGGATTGCAACCTGATCCGAAAAAATGCTCAGGCATCACTGAATTCACTTTCTGAGTAAAAAAAAACAATAAAATCTCGACATCGTTATTACGATTTTAATCCAAACGAGTTTCCACGATTCGTCGCATTATTTTCCAATGGAAAAAAGCAATTCATAAAAAGTCAAGAGTTGAACTCTTGGCTTTTTATGAATTGATGTTTTTTTTTTACATTTAGCGCACAGCGCCAAGTGAATTCAGTGACATACGTGAGCGATCTAGAACCGCGATTACAACCTGATTCGAAAAAATGCTCAGGCATCACTGAATTCACTTTCTGAGTAAAAAAAAACAATAAAATCTCGACATCGTTATTACGATTTTAATCCAGACGAGTTGCCACGATTCGTCGCATTATTTTCCAATGGAAAAAGGCAATTCACAAAAAGTACTCTTGACTTTTTATGGATTGATTTTTTTTTTATTTAGTAGCGCCCAGTGCCAAGTGGATGCAGCCATGCTCGTAATTTATACACCACCAGGAACTGAACCTGTTTCAAGAAATGACAAATGCACCATTGAATTTGCTGTTCACGTAAAAAGAATCCAAAATTGATACCCGATGCTTCATCATTTTTTAAAATATTCTCTACGCGTCACCAAATGAATTCAGCCGCACTTGCAATTTCTTCACTATCAGGTTAGCAATTTGTCTGAGGAAATGGCAAATACAGCAATGAATTCGCTTTCCGCATGAAAATAACCCAAAATTGATACGCGATAGTTCATCTCTATATTTTTTTATTTACTACATGTTGCCAAATGAATTCTGCCGCGCTCGCAATATATCCGCCATCGGGTTAGCAACTTGTCTCAAGAACTAGCAAATGCAGCATTAAACTTGGTTTTCACATAAAAATAATCCAAAATTGGTACCCATTGCTTCATCTTTACAATTTTTGTTATTCATAACATGTTGCTAAATTAATACAACTGCGCTCGCGATTTATCCGTTATCGGGGTCGTCATATGTTGTCATAAATGTAATGATTGAAAGGTTCCGTATCGATTTAATACGACTGTTTTGTTTTTAAGCTGTTACAACGCTAGTGTTTTGTTTTTGTGCCGGTGACATGCGACCGATTTCGTTGTTAACGCGCACTACGCTGTCATTTTCAATAACTGTCCTAATATTAACGAGGATACGTGATAATGGAAAATTATACAACGCGCGATTACACCGATATGGTGTTAGTGTACATCGAGTGTGAACATAATTCGAGATTGGCTCAGTTGAGGTATGCGGAGCGTTGGCCACGCCGGACGCATCCCGATCGCTTCACGATCCAGGAAGCATTCCGGCGATTCATGGAGGCCGGAAACGTCCAGCGCAATTACGTGCATTGCGGGGCTCCTCGGAACGCGCGTACGGAGGAAAACGAGGAGCAGATCATCAACGCTTTTGCGCGTGATCCAACGCAGTCGTTGCGTCAGGTGGCGCGTCTTTTGGATTTATCCTATAGCACGGTCCAGAGGACGATGAGAAGCGAAAAAATGCACGCGTATCATTATACGAGAGTACAGCATCTGAGGTTGGATGACTATCCCGCACGTCTTGAATTTTGTCGGTGGATCCTCCGACGCCACGACCAAGACCCGCAGTTCGTCGGGCATATCCTCTTCAGTGACGAATCCACGTTTGGGCGCACGGGAACGTGGAACTACCACAATTTCCATTACTGGGCTCGCGAAAACCCAAACCTTCCGGTGGTTTTCAATAAACAACAGCGGTTTTCGGTGAATCTCTGGGCTGGTATAGTCGGGGATCGTCTGGTAAGTTTTGAAAATGTTAAACATTTTCATTTTTTTTTCACGAATTTTGCAAAAAAATACCCTTACAAATAGAATTTCATCCCCCAAGTGGGTTAATCTTTTTCGTCATTACATGAAGAATATTACTGCTAATTTTCATAATGATCGGTCTATTACTTTTTGCTGCAGATTGCCCGCAGATGTAAATAAAGCCGTTCTGAGAAAAAACGCATTTGAAGAACGCCTCGAGCCTGTGGCTTGTCCACGATGTGTTCACTCGGTGTATGGTCGATAATTTAAACGAATGCGATTATTGCTTTGAAATGTTGGTAGCATATTCTTAGATAGTTACGCAAACGATATAATGCGATAAAAAATCAGATTTTTAAAAATTCCTAACTTGAGTTTCCCGCTAAATCTTTCATGATATACGGATTTCAAAGAAAAACCCACAGCCTAGACGAGTGAATTAAAAAAAAATGAAAAAATGCGTAGTCAAGTAGTGTTAATAATATAAGACATGCTTTAAAATAAAATATTTTCGGTTGTTTTCGTAGGTGGGCCCATTCCAAATAGACGGCACTTTAACAAGCCAGAAATATTCTGATTTCTTGAGGCGTTGCCTCAGGAGACTGTGTGTGCGCGCCGGGATACCCGAAGGAGATTTTAATCGTCTTTGGCTCCAGCACGATGGTGCTCCCGCACACACCAGCAACAACGTCCAAAGAATTATTCAAAGGCTATTTCCTCGGCGGTTCATCGGAAGAGGGGGAGTGAGAAACTGGCCTCCACGCTCCCCAGATCTCAACCCTCTTGATTTTTTCCTTTGGGGCCACGTGAAGTCGATTGTATACCGAACGCCGATCGCGACAAGGGAAGAGCTGGAGCAGAGGATCGACCAGGCGCTGCGTTCGATTACTCCCGAAATGCTGGAAAACTGCATGCGCGGCTTTCTTCGGCGTGCCCAGTGTTGCGTCGAGATGGGCGGAGGCCACTTCGAGCACCTCCTCCATTAATACTCCGGTGTATCGTCGAGCGATTTAGAACAAGAGGCGCGAGCGACGTGGAGAAGCCGGAGGAAGTGGCGAGCGAGGCGGATTTTTTTTTTTTTTTTTATTCCGTACACGTTGCCAGGTGAATTCTGTCGCATTTGTGATTCATCCAACATTGGGGTCGTAACTAGTTACCAAAAAGAGCAACTGCACAATTGAATTGGTTTTTTCGTTGAAAAAACAAAGTTGGTGTCTAAGACTTGACAATTATCTTTTTTTTTTCCCGACACGTTGCCGGGTGAATTCAACGGCGCTCGTGATTGATCCATCATTGGAGTCATGACTAGTTGCCAAAAAAATAAACTTCACTATTGAATTTGCTTCTTAGATTAAAAAAATGAACGTGGCGCTTAACACTTTATAATTATATATTTTTTTATCCCCGACACGGTACCGAGTAAATTCAACCGCGCTCTTAATCGATCCACGATCAGGGTCATGTCTACTCGCAAAAATAAGTAACTCCACCTTTGAATTTGTTTTCCGCATTAAATGATACTTAAAAAATCAAAGTTGGTGTCTAGGACTTAATAATAATTTTTTTTTTTAATTCCCGACACGTTGCCATGTGAATTCAGCAGCGCTCATGATTTATCGTTCATCGGGGTCATAAACCGTTGCCAAAAACAGCAACTGCACCATCGAATTTGTCTTTTTTTTTATTGAAAAAACAAAGTTGGTGTCTAAGACTTGATAATTATCTTTTTTTTTTCCCGACACGTTGCCGGGTGAATTCAACGGCGCTCGTGATTGATTCATCATTGGAGTCATGACTAGTTGCCAAAAAAATAAACTACACTATTGAATTTGCTTCTTGGATTAAAAAAATAAACGTGGCGCTTAACACTTTATAATTATATATTTTTTTTTATCCCCGACACGGTACCGAGTAAATTCAACCGCGCTCTTAATCGATCCACGATCAGGGTCATGTCTACTCGCAAAAATAAGTAACTCCACCTTTGAATTTGTTTTCCGCATTAAATGATACTTAAAAAATCAAAGTTGGTGCCTAGGACTTAATAATAATTTTTTTTTAATTCCCGACACGTTGCCATGTGAATTCAGCAGCGCTCATGATTTATCGTTCATCGGGGTCATAAACCGTTGCCAAAAACAGCAACTGCACCATCGAATTTGTCTTTTTTTTATTGAAAAAACAAAGTTAGTGTCTAAGAATTGATAATTATCTTTTTTTTTTTCCCGACACGTTGCCGGGTGAATTCAACGGCGCTCGTGATTGATTCATCATTGGAGTCATGACTAGTTGCCAAAAAAATAAACTACACTATTGAATTTGCTTCTTGGATTAAAAAAATAAACGTGGCGCTTAACACTTTATAATTATATATTTTTTTTTATCCCCGACACGGTACCGAGTAAATTCAACCGCGCTCTTAATCGATCCACGATCAGGGTCATGTCTACTCGCAAAAATAAGTAACTCCACCTTTGAATTTGTTTTCCGCATTAAATGATACTTAAAAAATCAAAGTTGGTGCCTAGGACTTAATAATAATTTTTTTTTAATTCCCGACACGTTGCCATGTGAATTCAGCAGCGCTCATGATTTATCGTTCATCGGGGTCATAAACCGTTGCCAAAAACAGCAACTGCACCATCGAATTTGTCTTTTTTTTTATTGAAAAAACAAAGTTAGTGTCTAAGAATTGATAATTATCTTTTTTTTTTTCCCGACACGTTGCCGGGTGAATTCAACGGCGCTCGTGATTGATTCATCATTGGAGTCATGACTAGTTGCCAAAAAAATAAACTACACTATTGAATTTGCTTCTTGGATTAAAAAAATAAACGTGGCGCTTAACACTTTATAATTATATATTTTTTTTTATCCCCGACACGGTACCGAGTAAATTCAACCGCGCTCTTAATCGATCCACGATCAGGGTCATGTCTACTCGCAAAAATAAGTAACTCCACCTTTGAATTTGTTTTCCGCATTAAATGATACTTAAAAAATCAAAGTTGGTGCCTAGGACTTAATAATAATTTTTTTTTAATTCCCGACACGTTGCCATGTGAATTCAGCAGCGCTCATGATTTATCGTTCATCGGGGTCATAAACCGTTGCCAAAAACAGCAACTGCACCATCGAATTTGTCTTTTTTTTATTGAAAAAACAAAGTTAGTGTCTAAGAATTGATAATTATAAAGTCTTAGGCACCGGCTTAGTTCTTTTTTTAAGTTTGTTGAATGCGAAAACAAATTCAATAGTGCATAGAGGATAAATCATGAGCGCTGGTGTATTTAAAAAAAAAGAGAATTAAAAAAAAATTAGTGTTAAAGTCTTAGGTCCCAATTTTGGTTTCATTTTATGCTGCAAACAAGTTCAATGGCGTAGAAA
This sequence comes from Itoplectis maculator, assembly GCA_964034905.1. NCBI lineage: Eukaryota > Metazoa > Arthropoda > Insecta > Hymenoptera > Ichneumonidae > Itoplectis > Itoplectis maculator. The sequence continues at coordinate 6,321,290 of OZ035870.1, forward strand.
TGGCAAGTGCACCTTTAATTAACTTTGCGCATCGAATAACCAAAATTAATACCTAAGGCTATCATTATTATTTTTTTTAAGTTAACAACACGTCGCTAATTGAGTTTAGCCGTGCTCGCAATTTACACATTTCTGGGGTCGTAACCTTTAGCTTACATTAGCAAATACACTAATCAATTTACTTCGATTTATTTTACTTTATAAAATTGACTAGTCTGTAAGCAACTGAACCGCGACTCACTGCTTGAGTTGACTGTACATCAAGCGTCGGCCCGAACGCCATTCGGACATCTTCGTGCGCTCTCGGGAACGAGGCTGCCTGCGCGATGCCGAGCACCGAATAAATGTATGAGCGCGCATTATGGGAGTCCCCGACACGCTGTGCTTGCCACGTAAAAACTCCATGCGCGCGCACCACATGCAGCACTGCATGCGCATGCGGTCCACATTAAACTATGCGGAGCAAACTACAATGCGCGAAACATTTGAATTCTCACTTATGAGTCAGAAAAAGAAAAGAAACATTAAGGACTGTTTACTTGAACACTGAATAAGGCCTTTTTTAAATGCATAATCACATTGGTGAGAATATGACTAAGGATGTGAAATTACCTTTATTTTCATTCTCGGTAAAATTACCGTAAGAATACAAAAAAAAAAAAAATTACAGATCGGTTACCGACATCCATTTTTTTTATCAAAATCAAAAATCTGACTAATTCATTCACGAGATTTATATTAGTGGCGTCTGTATTTCAATTTTCGCTTCGAGCAGTTCATAATTCGCGCAAAAAAGCACATCCGAAGATTTTCCGCGTTCGGTGTTTCACGTGCCCTTAAGTTGGATTGGCAACGAGCAACTACTGTACGAGCGATTACTGTTTTTCAATTCGATAACGATACGGCTTCATTGCGCAAATTTCTTTGCGTCTTTGATCTCTGTGGACAGTCTTTATTATTCGTTCGCGTGTACATTCAAATTTTCCGCCAGTGAGCGCCGCTGTCGTCATGTTTGAAGGTTGGCAGCGCCGCCTGCGAGCGGCGCCATCGCCGCATTTGATTGTACTCGCAAACGAATAAACCCAGTCCACAGAGATCGAAGAGAAAAGTGTACAGTTTTCGACATGAAGCCGTATCGATATCGCAAAACCGAAATTGCCCGCTGGTACGCGGATTTATTCCGCAATCCGGAAATCCTCGGTCGACTCATTGTCGGACTGGTACCATTCGCTGGAAATTTGCGGAAAAACAATTACATTTCTTCGGAGAATCTAAGAAATGTCATCCGCGAAATGTACCGAAAGCCGGTGCCGGCGAAGCGCCGAGATACAATTCGGGCATTTATCATGCGGCACGCGGAGCTACTTCGGGGCTTCATCGAAGGCCACCAGCTCCCGTATAGGACGACGGACGACGAAGAATTGTGAGTTAACATTTTTAGTTTTTTTTATTATAGTAGTATTAATCTTACTCATTCAACGCAGACTCCAGTACTGTAGTGCCTGTGTAGAAAGTTACTGGCCACCGGATAACTGAAATTAGAAAACATTTTTCTATTTGCTGTTGTCCGGAGAGGAGTAACTTATGATACAGGGACTACAGCACTGGAGTCTGCGTTGAATGGGTACGACTAATCGAATACAACTTACATGCGTAAGAGTGCATCTCCATGCTGCGTCGAGTAAGCGAAAGGACAATCCAGTTGTTTGTTCTGTTTTTCACTCGACAAGATACACAGATGCACTCTTACGCATCTAAATTGTATTCGATTAGTCGAACCCATTCAACACCGTCTCCAGTTCTGTAGTGCCTGTGTAGAAAGTTACTCCTCTCCGGACAACAGAAAATAGAAACATGTTTTCTAATTTCAGTTATCCGGTGGCCAGTAACTTTCTACACAGGCACTACAGAACTGGAGACGGTGTTGTATGGGTACGAGTAATCTAATACAACTTACATGCGTAAGAGTGCATCTCCGTGTTGTGTCGAGTAAGCGCAAGGACAATCCAGATGTTGGTTCTATTTTTCACTCGACACAATACAGAGATGCACTCGATTAGATTACTCGTACCCATTCAACACCGTCTCCAGTTCTGTAGTGCCTGTGTAGAAAGTTACTGGCCACCAGATAACTGAAATTAGAAAACATTTTTCTATTTTCTGTTGTCCGGAGAGGAGTAACTTATGACATAGGGACTACAGCACTGGAGTCTACGTTGAATGGGCATAATCAATTGAGTTCGACTCAGATAAACACAAATACAATTCTGTATTGTGTCAAGTAAGCACAAGTGCAATGCTATTGTTCTTATTTTTTGTCGACACGCTGCAGAGTTGTATTCTTGCTCATCTGAGACGAACCGCAAAACCGCGACGGCTGGTACAAGCCCGAATGGCTATAAGCCCGACTGGACCCAAGTCTAGAGATGCGACGTTCATTCGGTGACGATCATTTGACCGGTCATTTCTTAGTCCTTTGACCGATTCAAAAAATGACCGTCATTTCTTTCGCATCTCTACACAAGTCCGACCAGTCAAAAGACCGACCGGATTGATCTTTTCGAATGAAATTAAGTTTATAAATCTTTATTTATTAATCGATTTTGTTTTTTGTTGCAGCATATGTTACTGGGCCGTCGGTCGTCGACTTATTGCCGAGCGAGACTTGATGATCGATGGGTAAGATATTTATTTAGAAAATTACTATCCCTGCTTAAGGCGATGTGAAATACCGACACTCACCTCACAAGTTTGGATACGCTTATTTTCGCGAATTATGAACGGATCGAAGTGACAATTGAAATACAGACGCCAGAAATGTGAATCTCGTGAATGAATTAGCTAGAATTTTGATTTTGATAAAAAATATTGATGTCGGTAACCAATCTGTATTTTTTTTCTCTTTTCTCGTGTTTTCTCTTTAATTGTTATATTTTTATCAATTTTCAGAGAACCGCCCGAGGTCGCGCGCGCGATCGCCCGGTGCTCATTGCAACCGATTGAGGACGCTCAACGCGACTCCCTCGCAACCGGGGCGACCGATGATCAGTCCAGCGACGAGGAAGGTCACGAAGACGAGGCGGCTTCGGTTGCGCGAGAAGAGACTGGTGAGGAGGCGCCAGACGAGTCGAATGAGGAGGCGCGAGGCGAGTCGAATGAGGAGGCGCGAGGCGAGTCGAATGAGGAGGCGCGAGGCAATTAAAATGAAAAGGCGCGAGACGAGAATGATGAGGAGGGAAAAGCTGAGCGAGACAAAGCAGAGGCAAAAGCGGCGAAAGAAGTTAACGAAGTGAAGGCAATTGGGAGAAAACGTAAAAGAATGACGGAGATGGAAAAGTTGATGCGCTGGGGTGTCAAAGATTAATTAACCCATTAATGTCCAAGCGTCCCGATTTTTTACCAAACTTTCAACCCGATTATTTTTTATGTTATCGGCGTTGAAAAAAAATCGTTTTCAGGTATATCGACGTAGAATTTTATGCTCTTTCAGAATACCGGCTCAAAATTTCGATTAGACATAAAGAAAAAAAAAATATGGCCGATTCAAGCATGAAAAAGTGAAAATTTTTGAAAAAAACCTTTTTGTGCATTTTTTTTTGCAATGTTACCGCAATGAATTCATACTGTAATCATGATCAGAGGTGATCGGAGTAGTTAAAGTTTAACAGGGAATTTTCATGTAATCATTGAACCACTCATGTTTACAATATGGCGGCTAGAACGTAAATATGTTACAAAAATAAGCTAATTTTTTTCTCGGAAACTATTGAGTTTAGCACAAATTATCTAAGAACAAGAATATCTTAGAATTGGTCAAATAATACTCTCAAATTTTTTAAGAAAAAAAAAAAAAAAAAAAAATTGTCAATTTTAATTATTTTGATATTTTGGAAAACCAAAAATCATCTCAAAAAATTTTTGAAAAATTTGAGGATATTCTATGACCAATTCTAAGATATTTTTGTGCTTACATAATTTGAGCTAAGCTCAATACTTTCCGAGAAATAAATTAGCTTATGTTTTTGTAGAATATTTACGTTCTAGCCGCCATATTGTAAAAAGGAGTGGTTCAATGATTACATGAAAATTCCCTGTTAAACTTTAACTATTCCGATCACCTCTGATCATAATTACAGTATGAATTCATTGCGGTAACATTGCAAAAAAAATGCACAAAAAGGTTTTTTTCAAAAATGTTCACGTTTTTTACGCTTGAATCGGCAATATTTTTTTTTCTTGATGTCTAATCGAAATTTTGAGCCGGTATTCTGGAAGAGCATAAAATTCTACGTCGATATATCCGAAAAGAAATTTTTTTCAACGCCGATAACATAAAAAATAATCGCGTTGAAAGTTTGGTAAGAAATCGGGACGCTTGGACGTTAATGGGTTAAGTAAATACCAAAGTCTCGAAGCTTCACGTTTCTTTATCTTTTTATTGCGTTATCGACATTCCTTCTCTCTATTACGTCTGTCTTCCACTTGTCGTCATACTCGATTTCCAGGTTCTATCACGAAATAAAAGTAAATGAAAATAAAAAATAAAAAAAGTAGAATACTGAAAATACGAGAATATTTTTGTGACGAAGGTTTTATTTTACTATAAATTTACAAAGAAATGAAGGAAAAAAGGAAAAAAAATTAATCCAGTAAACATACTCACACGTGTAATTTATCGCCATTCATTCCACTTCGATGAAAGATAACAGACAGGAGGGGTCAAGGGTGTACAACACATGTATGACGTTTTCACATCAGGGCGTCGTTCGGCGGGGTAGAGCGTCAAGGTTTCGCGAGTGCATTGACGACATATCCGAACGATTGACTGTAGTCTGTACACCCTTTTTGTACAATACGATACAATAAAAAATGTTACACAAATTCAACCATGTCTCCTGTTTGTTGAAACCCTTTGTGCGTCCACATCTCCGGCGAAATAAGTTTTTAATTAACTTATAAATTTCTCGCTATCACGTTTCTCCAAACCCGTTAGAAAATTGTCAAGGTCTTCGAGAAGCTCCAAAGAGGCGATTTGTGGTAGCGGCAGGTAAAGGAAACAACATCAAAGATTGTCATACAATTGGTTAATAATAAAAAATGATTTATTATACATCGATTTATTTTTGCCGTAGGTAAGGGAACCCAGTCAAATTCATAAAAAATAAAATAAGAAACACAAATTAAAAAAAACATCAATTCATAAAAAGCCAAGAGTTCAACTCTTGACTTTTTATGAATTGCTTTTTTCCATTGGAAAATAATGCGACGAATCGTGGCAACTCGTCTGGATTAAAATCGTAATAACGATGTCGAGATTTTATTGTTTTTTTTTACTCAGAAAGTGAATTCAGTGATGCCTGAGCATTTTTTCGAATCAGGTTGTAATCCCGGTTCTAGATCGCTCACGTATGTCACTGAATTCACTTGGCGCTGTGCGCTAAATGTAAAAAAAAACATCAATTCATAAAAAGCCAAGAGTTCAACTCTTGACTTTTTATGAATTGCTTTTTTCCAATGAAAAGATTCAACGCAGTCGCAACAGTCGAAAAACTCATCAAGGAAAAAGCAAACAAAAATAAAAAATTACTGTTTAACCTTGTAAAATAAAAAAATAAATAAAGAAATTAACACTGATGTACGTGATTTTCGACAATTTTTTATTTTAATGACTCCGATACACATTCACTGGATACATTTTGTCACACAATAACCTCACGTATCAAGAGAGTGCATGCACATACTCTCGTGTCACTGTAATTCACTTTATCACTTTTTCACTTTATTCATTCACACTACTCGCCGGTTTAAAAAGGAAATTAAACATAAAATCAAACTTGGGCAATCCCGTGAGACGGATGGTCGGGCCGGTCGGCTCGGCCCGCCGTGACTGCAGAATCTATCGATGACAGCTGGGTCGTGCGCCGTCCAACGTTGCCAGATCTCCGTCAGTCGATATCGAACAATCGAGGGCGCCAAATTCTGCTGCTCTGATTGGTCCAATTATTCAAACTTGTTAATGCTTGTTTATAAATAAATATTGCGATTTTCGAAAAACGCCTAAGTAACTTTGCTCAGAAGACCATTATCTACAGATTACCAAAGTACGGCGAAAACATTGTGAATCACCCTGTATATATATATATATATATATATTGAAACACTTCGTGTTTTTGTGATCCTCGAGCGGTCTCTTCGCGGGAGGCCAACGAAGGTCGGAGGTGTCGAGTGCTCCGCTCGTGCACTTGACTGTGGGAGGAGTTGGTTCATGTACTGGACCAGACAGAGGCTGCTTGGGATTGATGGTTTAGATGGTATTTTCTGGATCTTCTAGGGTTTTTTAGGAGGTGCCTCAGCTCGGGTGTAATTCGCTCTTATTACTAGGAGCAAGCCTTCTTCATCATTGGCACTCAGCAGGAGAGTGTGAGAAGGCGTCTTGATGGTGCCGGGTGGAGAGGATAGATGGAAATTGGTGATCCCCTTTCCCCGGAGGTTCTATTGATCTGATCTGATAATATCTCACGAGGACTGAGTCCTGATTTCGGAAATGAATGGAAAATGGATTCACTCGATTGCCTGGTGCTCTCGAGTGGAGCTCTACACTCAATTTATACTCCTATAGTTATGGGTTTAGATTCGATCCAGGTAAGCTGGATCGCAATCTCATACAAGACGAGTCTTAGATAAATTTTACTTTCCTTTAGCAAAGTATTCGTGCGCTCGCAAGACGTCCGCGCACGGAGCTTTACACTCAATTTATAACTTTCTCGTGCGCCAAGTATGCGCCGGACGTTGCAATGTCCCCTACTCCCGTGCACTGATCTGCGTGCGTTTTGTTCGTCTACTGAAAAATTTACCCTAACGCGTTTTCGGCCACGTTGGGTAATTACCACGGATGATTTCCAGGTGTGCGCCGGACGTTGCAATTTTCCCTACTTCTGTGCACTGGATCTGCGTGCGCTCTGATCGTCTACTGAATAATTTACCCTGACGCGTTTTCGGCCACGTTGGGTAATTACCACGGAGAATTGTCCTCAGACACGGACGAGCGAACAATACTAGATCGCTGTTCGGCCGCGAGTTGTCATCATCGGACTTGGCGGATGGATGGCCAAGAATTTCGGAGGATGATTTGAAGTACAGGGAGGTGCGACGACGTTGTTCTATCGCTGTACGTATGTGATCGCGGCGTATCGGGTCGGCGGAGACGAGCGACGAAGCGTGTTACTGCTCGCCGCGTTTCCCTACAAGATGAGGTGGACGGAGGGGCTGCCGCTCTTCAGCGACAGGCACCGAGGTGCGGTATTCGTTCCGATCTCGCGAATCAGGGGCCTCGCACACCCAACCGCCTACAGGATCCTCGATAAACCGGGCTAGACGCTGGGTTTCAGACGTTCTGCTTGAGTCTTTGAGACACGGGTGAGTGACGCGCACCTGTGTGCGATTCGCCACGCGACTACGCACACACCCAACCACAGACGAATCGGGACTCCCGATTCGAGTGCCGGGTTTCAGGTGTTTTTCCGTCCACTCACTGGTCGTGCTTTTATGGCTCCATACGCCTGTGTGTGTGTCCGCTTGGCGGCCCACGCACACACCCAACCACGTGTCGCCCGACTTACGTCGGGTGGTCCTGCGCAGGGTTTCAGGCGATCTACCGGCACGTCGCTGGTGTAAAACGAACGAGTGCCGCACGCCTGTGCGAAAAACCCGAGTTCGTGGCGATGCGGAATATTCAAATGCCGCGACCACGTGCGTGAGAACTGTACGGCTGAGCTTTGGCTCGACGACGACAGACTCGGGTCTCGTGCTCTCGACTTCGGCCTCGAGAGCTATTCTGAATTCGAGTCGAGAGACTTTTTGCAGCTTCGACAATTTCCTGGGCCCCGCTAGCTATAAGCGGATTCCAACAAATTGCGATTTCGCCAGCTAATTCAGTGAGATTGGTTAATACGCGCCATGCGCTTTGGCCAATTATTCTCGCTGAATCTTCACCACTTTGTATCCTCGAGAATTCGGTGTGGTCAAGCAAGGTGCGTTCGACATCGACTTCTCCGGATTTATTTCACTTCTCGGACTCTGATCGAGATTCCGGATTTAGAGTTAGATGAGCGAGCGGAGATATTTGCGCTATTTGGATTTTCGTCGTAAAAACGACGGTTTGTCGACGTTAAATTGCGACGAGCGTTCACGTCGAGTTGCGATGAGCTGTCCCACGCTCCTCCAGGCTCGTCGCCGCCGATCTCCGACGCCGCTTCACTTCCTCGATCCGAATGTTCCAAGTCCACCACGTTGGTCGTTGGGCTTATAGTAGGGACGGCACTGATACACTTAAGCGCTGGTACGCAGCGCGTGACTCCGGTTCGCAGACGTTGTCGAAGAAGAGAGTGAGCCGGCCGCCGCGGCGTCGCCTTTTATATGCTTGGTTTGCGAGGATAGGCGGGGAGGTGCGACGCTCTGCCACCTCGCCGCGTGCGCGGTGAAGCGGGGCGGCGGCGGCAGGCCGCTCGGCGCGTGGCGTGATATTCGGGCATCGTGATTGGTCGATAGCAAATAATTGTATAACAATGATTTGCGTATTAGAATTTGATGTTCGGAGGTTCAGGTAATTTACCTCTGCCCGTACCGCATTTGTCGTGATCGTGAGGTCATCAGAATCATTAAGTAACTTGATGATTCTGTCCTTTGAAGTTGGTTTATTTATTTATAGCGTGGTTTTTAGTTTAATCGGCAATCCGAGTTATTCACCCGTTGCGGACGCTCGCGGGTAATCTTTTGGTGCCGCTGGCTGTCTCGAATTATAATTACATAATTAGTTATGCGCTAATTGCGCATTAGGTCAATTCCGAGAACTTTGTGTTGCTGCGAGGTGAGCGCCACTGGGCTGTGGAATGCCGTGAGTGCGAGAGGGACGGCGCGATCGCGCGGTAGTGAACGCGTGCGCGCGGGATTCACGCCTGGTCGCCGATGGCTGGCGCTGCTCGTGGATCTCGCGGTCGCGCGCGGTAGCTCAGTCGCCGGTCAGGCGGGACGCCGCATTATCTCGCAGAATTCGGTGAGATCTGGCAGAATTCTGCCGTCTCCGAGGCAGCGTGCGTTGCCTATAGTGCGTGCGTTGCTGTGTGTGACGCAGCGGAGTACGTCGCGTTACAATATATATATATATACATATAAAAAAAAAAAAACGTACTAATAGTCAGATTATTTATAGTAAAAATGTCGCGGTGCCCATGTGAACACACAACAGGGGGAATAGCAAGGAGCCAACGCGAACGGTATCGAGACCCCGATGAACCAGAGTTACCGATCCGCATACACGAAAAGAAATTGGGAAGAACTGTCAAAGGAAGCGAAAATCTGTATTGCTACTGGAAAATCAGCATCTGGCTGGATCTCGCCGATACCTCATTCTACCTACTCGTCCCGACTGAATGGAGGAGCTTGAAGCCGACACTCTTGACCCAGTGGGTTAATCTACTACGGGACCGTTCCTTCGAGGACATAATATCGGGTCCGTTGGGTCCATGACAAGCTCCTACCAGTGGCCCAAGAAACGGCCTATCTACCCGTGGCAGGGGAGGACGACTGGCCCGCCGATCGGGAAGTGACGCCCGAGTGGCACGTGCCCCGTCCCCTCGCAAGAACAACACACATCAGCATCAACCGGCATGTGCCTCTCTCATTCAATCTGGACAAACTGACACATTACTGGAAGTTGTCTGTAACTAACACCCGTGGTATCGAAAAGAATTTCTGGGTGCCACCCGAATGGAGAAGGATCTCCAATGAAAAAATGAGAGCCTGGAAAAGGGTTCCAGGAGCCACAAACTCCAAGCACCTGAAAATCGGGGGATCAACTACACGTTAGACATTGATACGCTTGTACCGGAGGGCCAAGACCCTCGGACTATTATGTTCCACATGAAGCGGCCGCGCTATGATACCCGAAGCAGCCGGCGTACTGGCTCTATCTCACCGGACGTTGCCTCGGACTCTCCCAGTTCATCTGACTCTAAAACCTCCGAAACAACCACGAGCCATACCCCTCCACAGGAGGAGGCCCACATTGATTCCATCGACGGAAGTCGTTCAACTCTGAACGGAAGAGACAGCCGCGCTGAAGGCACCACTCCAATCCAACCTCAGGTCATAACTACTCCCGTTCGTCCCCCTCCCTCCTACACTCCGCTCCCCAGCTACGGCATAAGAACGCCAATCCCGCAACTTATCCAGACACCTCTCGGTTTTTATCAAGCATATCTATCCCTCGAGCATCCAGGGGTAATGGGACCGCCACCGATCCCGACTGCGCAAGTCCCCACCACCTTCATGCCGCAAGAAAACACGATGTTCGGTTATCCAGACGACAGAACAACGCAACTGCAGCCACAGCCGAATGTAGGGGAACTTCAGCGCGCCGAGCGCGAAATCCAAGAACGAATCCAAGGACTTACCGGTTATTCGTACAACCCACGACCCATCACTCCAATGTACATGGATGAGGTTCACACGCTGGTGAACGAGTTGAACAATCCACCACGACTATCATAAAAGAACAACACAGGTTAAGAACGTCGTCACGGCAATGGTAAATATAAACATCTCTATCTCTTGACTGTAAGAACAGGAAGAAGGCGCGGAACGTCTCCCGCCAGGCAACCGCAGTAAGTCAAAAGAAAGGAGGGGTGAAACAAATGGGAAAGAGGGAAGGAAATAAGAAAGTAAAATCGCGTTTGAGTGTGTTGAAATAACTAAACGGTTGTGGGGCCTGAATTAACGAATGGTTATTGGTCAAGGAAAAATAATCTAACATCCCTTGTTGTTAAAAAAATGCAACCCTAGTAATCTAGAAAATTATATGGATCCATTATTAATACCAATTTCAATATATTTCCGAAAAAAAGATGCTTGAGCACCCCTTGTCCATTTTCATCAATCAAACCTACATCGATCGAGACGTCCGACCGTATTGGTCAGTTCACCTGGAAAGAGGGCATCAAACCTATGTGCCGCCGGAGTGGAGGGACCTGCCAGCGGACGTGCTGAAAGCCTGGAAGAGAAGGGCAATACCAGTGGGCTGACACTGCTATACTCCTTTCCACTTTTTATCTGCCAGCGAAGTGGTCGGTTGGTCAATACCAACGTAAGAAAGCAACTGTGGTAAAAATTTTTCGTTCGGAGGTTGGATGTACTGAGCACTAGCGTCAACTGGCGTCCACTAGCGTCCATCTTTTTCTTCATGGTGTCAGAGAGTGTTTTCTTCATGGTGTCAGAGAGTGTGGTTTCAAACTGTTTATGCGATTTTCTATGCGACTTTTATTTATTTGTGTATCATCCTGCCTGGTATGATCGATTTAAAAAAATTCAACAATTTTCTGTTTAACCACAACAGAATTTGCTGGATTGGCATCGGCTAGTGAAATATTAAGGTGCTTAAAAATGAATCACGATTAACCTCACATTTTTGAAATTTCTAACGACGCGCTAAGCGCGTCGTGAAAGTTTCTTTTCATGTTTATAATTTGGACATTATTTTAGCCTTAATAGGCTTAATGATCTAGCGATGAAACAGTCGAAGTGCGTCGCGCCGTACTGCGGCCATCGTCAGGACCGAGACAGGGGATGCAGTTATTCTAGATTTCCTAAGGATATTGAGAGGTAGTATCATTGCACTCGAATGACAGGTATTTTGTTTGCGTCTATAAAATAATAATGTTTTGCAGATGCCGTAAATGGTTGAAGGTTGTTGGCGACACCGATCTTCCGTATTTGCCACCTGCGAAACTCACTGAGATTCGCTACGTATGTGGCTGTCATTTCACCGACGACCAGTTTACAAACTCCAGTCGCAAGCGTTTGAAAAGGACAGCGGTGCCATCGTTGACTGATGCCCGAATAGTACCTTGTACCGACGAGCTGGTAAACGAATATCCACTGCCAATGGATAATGCAAGGACACCAGCAGTTGTTGTTCAAGAGGCTACTCATGCAACAAACACTATAACAAGTTAGTATTTTTTTGCAACTTTTCTAATGAAAAAAATTCCATTAGAAAAAAATTCCTTGCCTCAGAAGGAATTCTACCCTTTTGGTATTGCTGCGAAGGAATTTATGTCATTAGACAAAAATCACTTCGCTGCAATATCAAAAGTGCAGAATTCCTTCCGACGGAAGGATTTTTTGACAAAAAGTGCAGCGAAGGAATTTTTGTCTAATGACCTAAATTCCTTCGCTGCGATACCAAAAGTTTATGTAAAAGTGTAGAATTCCTTCCGACGCAAAGAATTTTTGTCTAATGGCCAAAATTTCTTCGCTGCAACACCAAAAGTGTAGAATTTTTTCAAATTTTTTCATGTGAACGACAAATAGTTTTCTTAAATATTAAAAAATTTGAAGTAATTCTATACTTTTGGTATCACAGAAATTTGTCTATCGGTGGGAGGACTTATCAATAGACATTTATTTCACAGACCTGTCGTCCTTAATTTTAATGATTTGTAATTTATTCCTTATTTTAATATTCATGTTACTGAATCTATCAGACACGACGTCACCTGCAATCGAAAGAAAGCCCGATTTTATTCTGCCGGAGTCGGCAAGCTCCGTTGAGCCGATTTCTGAAGAAGTAGCAACGGTCATGGAGACTGAAACGGAAGCAGTTCCAGAGATTGTCTTTGCAGTGTCACGTAAGTATAAATACTAAAGAATATATTGAAATATCAGCATATGCCTAATCCGTTTGAAAATAATAATTTCTCTGTTTTCATGTTTAGCCGGACCGTCTCGTCCCGATACGAAAATAGCAGCTGATGGTGGTGCTTGTGGGGTGAAACGATATCGGAAATCAGGTATGTATCTCGTTTCTATAAAACATCTCGTTTTAACTGGCATCTTATGTGCTTCACGCTTGTCTTGTGTTGATTGTGGTTGTTTTGCGATTGTTAAATGTATGCGCCATTATAATCTTAAGGTAGTCGCCTCGCTAGGGCATGTATCAGATAAATGTGAAAATTTTGGTTTTTCTATTATAGTATGATGTCAGATGTACACCAGATTTTTTACGCGGCTTCTTATCGACTCTTTCGCTAGAAGTTTAATTCCGAAAATTGCTAATTTTGTACACTTTATATGCAATTCAGGGTGAAATCATCTCAATCGCCGTTTCAATCACATAATTTTCACACTTTTCGATTAGATGACGAGGAAAAAAACATCGCTTTTTGTAGAGTAAAATCCACAGAATCTAATGGAAGCATAAAATATATACTTTACCGGCGATTTCATCGTAAATTTATCAGTTTTTTTTGTGAAAATTTAGTAGCCTAGCAGACACTTTTATTGCGGGAGTGAGGTTAGTTAGACTCGCCAATGATGCTGGTTAATGACTATTCTTGCAATGTGGTTTTTTTTTGCGATTGAAGAAAGTGGTTGACAGTTCTGCATTTCGGAACTTTTTGGAATATTTAGTTGAAAAAGAAATCGAAATTAAAAATGTGAGTGAGGGTTATGAGCTCGAATGACAGCAGATCGAAAATGAGTCAAATGAAAAAAATAACCGGATTTTTTTACGATATCAAGTAACATGTTTCTTTTGTCCTTGAGAATAACACACCTAAATTAATAAAATAATTTTTCAAATAGCTAAAATTCCTCCAAACATCTGTCTGTGGGTCACAATGTCTAAGCATTCATTTGACTAGCATGTAGCGAAACGACTATTTTAATTCTTCATACATGTCATCCGCTACTAAAATAATAACCTATGCACTGAGTCTAAACGAATGTTGCTTTTTCAAATATGGAATATTCTGCGGTGTAATTATTTTTTTCAATTTACATTTGTCATAGATCGAAAGATACATTGATAGACAAATTTAACTTTGTAAATTCTCATTCTCTTTGTTAGATGTTTGAGTCCAGTTCGCGTAATGGAAATTCCAATACTCGAATTGTAGTAATGTAATAATGTAAAGTAATGGAAATTCCAATGCTGGACGGAGTGATGTTACGAAGAAAATGAGACCTTTCAAACAAATTAATTTTTGGACAAATAAAAAAATGAAATTAGAAAAAATATGTTCAAGATGCTATATTTTGTGTTTCCTATTGCGAAACTTTTTTTGTCGAAGTATTTGCCATTCAAGAATTCGTACGTCACAATTCGTATTCACAAATACGATCATTTTTCATATTTCGAAAAACCCGCAATAATATAAATACTTGCTTTCTGTACAGTTCAATTATGCGTTTGTTAGTTTTTAAGAATGAATTATCACTAATGCGTGCGCTTGACCGGTTCTTCGATTATGCCTGTGTTTGCGATTTCCGCCTCTGCTTGTATATATTCTTCAACTCAATACGGTAGAACCTCGATAATCCGACGTCGGATAATACGGAGTGCGCATGCTATTCTCCGTATTATCCGGGCCGGATAATAGTTGAGGTCTTACTTTACATCAAACTAAAGATACAACTTTTGGACGAACTCCAAATATTTCAGAAAAATTCCTTAGCCAATCCGAATACCGGTATAAACGAATTGGAAATTATGTCCAACCAATCTCTACGTCAGCATCAATAGGTGATGTCAATACGCAAGACAATACGAAGGTCTCGTATGTGGCAAAATCTTTGGATGCTGAGCAACTAAGAATGGCAGGTTTACCACCGGTTCGAGATGAGAACAATTGTGCAAATCGTACAACATTCTACAAATTACCAAGCGGCACTAAACCAAGATGCAATGAGCATACTGTTGGAAATTTAAGAAGGACATCTTACTCTACAACTACCTCAGCTTTATCTTCACCTTCAAGAAGCCATCAGCGGATCTTCATTGTGGACAACGACAGTGTTTCGCGGAATAACAAAGGAAATTATATATATACAGAATGCATGTCTACTGATTCCGCTAAATCGCAAATATTTCCACCACTGCATGGATCAGAATACGACGAATTTGGTTTATATACCGTTGAATGTTTGAAGAAATTGAATCCTGTGTTAGCTGATAATGTCATATCTAAGATAAAAAAAATGTTAAATAGCTATCAGAAAACGCGGAAGCGTCTCGATGCTAAATATATAAAATCTTAAACTTGCGTATAAACGTTCCCGGCGTGAAGAATTGTTAATTGTAAGGCATATTTTCCTCAGTGAAAAATTAAATCATTTCTGGGACTTTATAACTAAATAGTACTTTGTGACACAAGGGCGAGAAAGCGGCCTTTACGCGCGGAGGTTAGGAAGCGGCGCACTCGCCAAATCGAGTGCTACAACGACACGAGGCGAAGCCGAGTGTTGTTTGTAGCACGAGAGGAGGCGAGTGCACTGCTTCCTAACCTCCGCGGGACGGCCGCTTTGTCGCCCATGTAGCACATACTACTTTTTGTAACGAATGTCAACGTGATGTCGCACATCTTCGTGCCTGCAAAGCGTGCGTGCGATCATCTTGTAGATAGTTTCACGCACGCCAATTTGTGCATGAAGTAATGTAAATAACTTCACGCACCAGATGGCGTACGTGAAATTATCTACGTTGACATGAGCATAATACGCGATCTCACGCACGCTTTGCGGGCACGAAATGTGCGACATTACGTGCATGAGTTACAAAAAAAAAATTTAATATGTATGTATATAATTTTCTATTATTACAAAATCAATGTAAATAATACAACGTGATTAGATGTTTAAGGAGGAAACGCACGCTAGGAGGCTCATTTTCACTTATATTTCAGATTTTTTTCGGGTGGGAAGCATTTATTAGAATTTAATCAAATTTGGACATGATTTTATTGTTATTTCGAACTTTTGTGCATTTTTTTTAAACAATTTTAGCCAAAAATAACTGCGGACGCACAAAAGTCCACTGAAGGTCGGAAGTAGAGTTCTCCAATTGCGGGACAGAGCCATTACAACTTTTATCCGAAATTGTAAAAAAATATTTTCTAAGAATATGAATCTCAATGCAGGTGAAAATAATAAAAATTAAAACACTTTCAGGCGTTGGAAACAGTACTCTTCATTTTTCACCATTTTTTCACAAATTATGTGCAATAGAAAAATCAGATTTTTTTAAGACATTCTAACGTGTTTCCCCCTTAAGGGCATGTGAAATACCGACTGCGGTAATAAAACTGTAATGAAAGATTTTCGCGCATATTTGTTATTTACTGGTAAACGGAAAAATTCATTCACTGCGGAGATCATCAGTGCAGTGAACGCATTCAGCTATAAATGTAAATATACGTAAAAATAGTTCATTACAGTTTTTATGTCACTTCGTGCGTAAAACGCGATATTACGCACGCTTCGTAATACCGCATTTTCCGACGTCGTGAAATAAAATTTTGTACGATACGCGTGCGAAAAACCTTTTTTGTAACTCATGCACGTAATGTCGCACATTTCGTGCCCGCAAAGCGTGCGTGAGATTGCGTATTATGCTCCTGTCAACGTAGATAATTCCATGTACGCCATCTGGTGCGTGAAGTTATCTACATTACTTCACGCACACATTGGCGTGCGTGAAACTATCTACAAGATGATCTCACGCACGCTTTGCAGGCACGAAGATGTGCGACATCACGTTGACATTCATTACAAAAAGTAGTATGTGATACATGGGCGACAAAGCGGCCATCCCGCGGAGGTTAGGAAGCAGTGCACTCGCCTCCTCTCGTGCTACAAACAACACTCGGCTTTGCCTCGTGTCGTTGTAGCACTCGATTTGGCGAGTGCGCCGCTTCCTAACCTCCGCGCGTAATGGCCGCTTTCTCGCCCTTGTATCACAAAGTACTATTTCGGACTCGTGTGATTGCAGCACTCGCCTTCGGCTCGCGCTGCAAACTCACACTCGTCAGAAAAAGTTTTTTTCGCACTTGTATCTTAATGTACTATTAATACCGACTGGGCTCGGCATGAACGTATAAAGTGCACTCATGAGTGTATATATATTTTTTCGTCCAGTTGCTACACAGCGAATCAGCGCCAAACGCAGAATGGAAATGACTGGACTGCAAGGCGAACCGATCAGTCCGCGGAAAAAAAAAACTCCTGAGCGTCATCGGCAAACAACAAAACGAATTGCGGGAAAAAATTGCAGCCCTGCAGAGCAGCAACAACGCCATCAAAGAGCTGTCTTCCGGGAAATCCTACGACAGTCTGCTGAAAAACATTTCATCGCTTGTCCTGCGTGAAATGATTGTTGCAGATGTCCGGAACAACAAACGGGCACCGACAGGTAGACGCTGGACGATTGACGAAAAAATGCTTGCTGTGGCAATTTATAAACGAGGACCAAAGGCGTACTCATACCTGCAACACCTCATCGCTCTTCCATCGGTGCGCACCATCTCACGGCTCCTTCACACTATACCAATGAAAGTCGGCATCAACGGCAGGATAATTGAGCATTTGAGAAAGACTGCAGTGACAATGGCTCCGAAGGACAGAGAGTGTATCGTCATGTTCGACGAAATGGCTTTAAAAAAAAAGGCTCTTTTACAATGAGTGCTCGGGAGAAGTCGAAGGATTCGAGGATTTTGGCGAACACGGCCGAACACCGCATCTCGCCGATCACGCTCTCGTTTACATGGTGCAGGGACTCGGTAAACACTATAAATTTCCAGTCGCCTATTATTTTTGCAAAGGCACAACATCGGCCAAGCTCATAAGTGAGACATTGGTCGATGTTGTGCGAGCGTTAAATGGTGCCGGACTCAATGTCACCGCAACGGTTTCCGACCAAGGCGCAACGAATTGCGCGGCATTGGCCCGTTTGAAACGAGAAAATCCATCGAAAAAGCCAGGGCCATTTTTTCAACTTGACGGAAAAAAAATTTTTACAATTTACGATCCTCACTCTTCCAGTTAATACGAAACCTCTTCAAGTTAATACGAAACAATTTTATGGGAAACTTCAGCGACTGGTCAAGAAAGAATGGGAACGCCAATGTCAACGACTATCCAGGGCAAACATTTCGCTGGAAGACGCACATTGCGAAGTGGAAGCACGTGATGCAGGTGTACGTCATGGACTCCGCGAAGTTTAGATTTAATAAACTAACGCGGAGTCACATTTTCCCGACGTCGAAGGAAAAGATGAGAGTCAAAACGGCAGCCGAAACACTCAGCAACACGACCGCTGCAATTTTGAGGTGCGTATGCACTTCGAACGACGAACTGATTCCCGGCGGTCTGGAAACGGCGCAGTTTGTGTCGGACATGAACATAATGTTCGATGCAATTAACGGTGTGACAGGAATTCTGCGATTCCCTGTCCCAAGGCCATAGCCATCGAACAACGAAGGCGGCCCTCTGATTTGTTGGTTACATTGGAGTTAGCGCATCACAAATCTTCCGTTCCCGAATTATATTTTTCGTTATGAGCTATCGCATTTATCTTGTTATCCGTTATCGTTCACGTTACCGTCAGTTATCGATATTATGTTTAGATTTCGGAGTTCTCGTATATGGAATTAGTTGCGATCTCGCGGTCAGGTCACCGAGTTCGTCGCGGTTCAGAGCCAACACAGCGGCTACCCGACGCATTCGGTGAGATCCTCTCAGGTGTATCAATATTTTATTGCAAAGGATCGGTGAAATTCCGACGCTCCCTTGTTGCGGGTGGATGAGGAAAATATTGGGTCGAGTTACGTTTTCCGTTGGAAGGCCGCAGTGGCGAACTCGCGATCGTTCGACTGCTGCGGATCGCCAGATCGCATTTCCGTTTCCGTTTACCGTTTACGTTTATTTAAGGTTTCGTTGTTACGTTTATTATTTTTCTCATCCGCCCCGGAGAGCAAATCTGTTTGAAAACCGCCGCGCTGATTCGGAAACTTTCCCGAGCGAACATCGTCTCGGTCAAATTCCCGTTTAAGCTACGTTTTTGGATCGAGTAATACGCTCGCCGCCCCACGGCGATCGTAGTTTAGAGGTAGAGTGGGGGAAGGACCGAGCGCGCATGCTCGCGGCTCCCGAGGTGCTCTCGCCCCACGCGAACTCTCTCTCTGCTCTCGGCCGCCGGACCAGCAGGTTTGGTTGAGCGCTCTCGTGTTCTCGCGCTCTCGGCGCGGCTTCGGCCGCGCCGACGGCCATGTTCTCGTTCGACGCATTACGTTACCGCTTTGCTCTCGTTCCGCTTGCTACGTAACCGTTCTGCTATCGCTCCTTTCGCTACGTTATCGTGCCGCTATCGTTCCTTTCGCTGCGTTATCGTTTTGCTCTCGACGTTATCGCTCTGTTAACGCCGTTTCTTTCTCGCTTTTCCAGGTTGTTGTGAGCTACCGCCGATTATGTCTCGTTACCGCTACGTTACCGCCACGTTACCGCTCCGTTCACGAGCTCTCGGTTCTTTCCGCGTATTCTTTCCTGCGTTACGGGAATATTGTAATTTACGTAATTGTACGATCCGAGTTTTCATTGGGGAGGGAACCCCCCCCCCCCACTCATTAAAGAACGTCTGTTAAACCTATAATTTTAGCGTTGCGTTTTTATTTTTTGGGTGACGTACCCGTCCGTCACTTGGCCACCCATGCCCTCTCTCCATAACCTTGCACACTGAGCGACCCGTGGTGTACCGTAAACCGTCTGTTCAATCACCCGAGCCATTAAGTTCCGTTTTAGTTTCGTTGGATTACGTTTTGCGACGCGTTTTGCTAATTTCGCGGCAAAATAAAAATTAGCTGGCGCCCAACAGCTCTCGGGTGACGGTGATTGGACAGATAGGGCGAAGGTAAGCGCGGAAATAAAAATCCACGGTTACAACGGACCGGCAAATAAAGAGGATTGCAAAGAAGGTCAACCCGAATCAGTAACCAAGACATCCAACCACGTTGAGAAATGGAAAGAATTCGAAAACAATGTCGACAAGATGTCCTTCACAAGGTACGACGGAACGGTCTTTCGACCACCGTGCCAAAATGGCCTTGTAACGACTCTGTCAGCGCTGCAGCACCTTTGGCAGTATTTGACCAGCGTCGGCTTCAAAAGTCTAAATCTTCGGCAACTCAATCAGGATGCTTTAGAAAATTTATTTGGTGTCATCCGACAGCATGGCGTAACGAACGTAATCCCGACAACAGGCCACTTCGTGTCAGCATTGAAATCGACGATTCTGTCAAGAATATCTGCCCCTCACAGTCGTCGAGGTAACTGTGAGGAAGACGACGGACAAATCATCCAAAACTTAATGGATTTTTTCCTACAAAAAGAAATGGACTCTTCGAAGAAAATGATAGTGTCAAACAATAACGACGACGACAGAATAGAGTCATACAATAACGACGACGACAGCATAGTGTTGAACAATAACGATGACGATGTCGCAAGACTGTATGACGAGTTACCCGTCCTCCACATACCGGAGGACGAAGATGTGGATGACGTCATCCTTCAAGAAAACTCAATGGGATATCCGGACCACTCGGACTTATATGTTGCCAGCTACGTGGTGAAAAGAGTTTTTAAATCGATTGATTGTGAGCAGTGCCGAATTTCGATGAGCGACAAAAACGACATCGAGTCAGAGCATATGGGAGAACTGACAGGGACTGCGCAGCCATCGTCACCACTCTTGAAGACGGTGCGAGACGCTCAAAATGTTTTTTTTCAAGATGTTGCTCAACATCTGCACGCCAAGGACATCAAAAATATCGCAATTGAAAGAATGATGAGCCACTGCGACACAACGTGGATAACGTGTGCTGTGCACGGATCCGAAATATCAATGGCGCTCTATTCTAACATAGCTCGACTGTGTACTCAGAACGAGTGCAAGAAGCTCAACCGAAGCTTGAAAGAGGTCGAGGAGGCTTCGGCAAACGCGCTGAAAGTGGCTCAGCAAACCGGAAAGGCACAGTGGTTAGACACAAAAAAATTTTTCTTTTCTTATCTTCCGCTTGCTTCGTCGGCTTTCATTTACTTGATTTACTTATTTGACAAATGCATGTTTTTAAAACCAAATTAATTTAGTGCAATTTTGTTTCTAACGTCTATTCTAACGGGCTCAATTTGGATGCAATTTGTTTACTTGCATGTTAACGTTTTCATTTTCATCTATGTTCATCTATATTTTTCTAAACTTTAAGCGCCAGTTCTCGGTAATAACACATTCGAATATTTATTTCAGAAGAAATGCATCAACAATTTCCGTTTAAAACGGAGTATAGACTAAAAAATTCGAATCGGCACTTCACAGACGACCGCCCAGCAGGTAATTCACGTTCACGGCATTCACGTGGTAATTAATCGTCACTACAACTTGCAAAAAATCGTTTTGTAAAATGTAAATAAAAAAATCAACAGATCCTGGATGACGCGAACATCAACACCATATCATCTACTCGAATCTCTGGACCGGAAAAGACTCGGAGCAGTCCGGAAAAACCGGAGTGCTCGTTGTAACGACCGTGGCGGCTCACGGTATCGATATTCCGCATCTCAACAACGTGACAAACTTTAATTTGTGAGAATTGTGTCTCAACAACGTGACAAACTTTAATTTGTGAGAATTTTAATTGCGAGATCGTATTGACACGAGATTTGTTAAATAAAATTATTTGTCACCAGGACGTTTCGCGAGAGCCGGTAGGACCAGTACCGCCGGTACCATAAAACGTGGAACCCGACCGACAGACACACCGAAGAGAGGTAAGTCGGCTGCATCGACAGCGGATAAAATGTTTTTTTCCGCGTTATTTTTTTTTAGAATTTCACATATTCTAATACTTTTCGAAATTGTTCTTACGAGTCGGACTCGCAGTAAACAGCTCCAGCCCAAAGGCCGAACGAGTGCAGATGGATCTGACGGTGGGCAATGAAGATTCGCGACGGCTCCAGACCCACCGCAATGGGACTGCAAGAAAAAAATCTTAACCGTTAACAACGTAACCGTGGCGAGTTTATCTCGCGTTCGTCTGCTTGAGGTAAAAAACAACATTTTTCTCCACGCCGGGAATTACATCCACGTCTAACGCGCTCGGTTTCTTTTCTCGATTCTTGCAGAATTCCAAGGTCGGCAAAATGCGCACGGAATCCGGCCCGTGGATTTCCGCGTCCTCTACAAGACGAATCGTTTCACGCAGTAAAAGGAGAAGACGAAGGTGGGTAACGCGAACGATCGCGACGGCGACTCGGAGGACGAGCATCGCGACGGACGTCGTTGTTAAATAACAACGAGCGGCGAAATAAAAATCCGGCGAAGTCGATTAAACCAGTTGGGAAGTCTCCGAAAGAGCGAGAGAGTAGAGAAGCCGGACTGAGGGAATCGGCGATATGAATATGAGCGGGGACAGCACCAACAACAGCGCTGCGGGTTCGATAATTGGCGGCAATCCGGAATTCGTGGAAATTATGATACCGGGCCTGAAGGTGGGTCGATAATGAGATCCACGCAGTTTCAGGAAAAATCCGGAGCAAACATGGTCGTCATAGAGGACGGACTGCCTCAGGAGCAGGAGAAACCGTTGCGGTAAATATTCTCACTGATCACCGACGATCCTTCGATATTAGCATCCACTCGCGATGAAAGGCCATTGCGAACTTTTGCTTTTCTTCAGAATCACCGGTGATCCTCATAAGGTCAAACATGCCAAGCAACTGGTGTACGAACTGATAGCGGAGAAGGAGATGCAGATGGTCCATAGAGGATCGAGGGGGGGGGGGGGGGGGGGGCGAGAGAGGCAGCTTCTCGAACGACAACGGATACAATCACGGCGAATCAGCTTGTGATGGAGTTGAGGTGACCATTTCGAAATGATTGTTTTTTTTTTAAACGATATTTGCTGTGTGCATTTTTTTGGTTCGGTAAAAGTAAAGATCCTAAATGTTTTAGGTACTCGGTCAGAAAGCCGTGGATTGGTAAAGGCGGCGAAATGATCAAGAAAATTCAAACCGAGACCGGCGCGCTAGTCCGTTCCAGCAAAGCGAGGAGGACGGATCCGGTGACCGTAAATGTCTGCTCTCTGGCACGCATCAAGCCGTGGAGCAGGCGCCACAACGTATTCATAAGCTTATAGACAGTGAAATGGTGAACTTTGATATTAACGTTCGGAAACGAACGCGGGTATATCCGATCATTCAAACGCGCCGGCGACAGTTTGTTCGCGCAGAATCTGAGGCCCTATTCTTTGAATAGCTAGCATAAGAAACATTGATTTATCGTGGATATTCACGTTGAATTTTGACGTTTAATTTATTAACTGAAAAATGTACACACATTATAACATTTAAGTGTATTTTAATATGTTTTTGTTTCTAAAATAATTTCTCAAAAACGGTTCAACCAATCGGCCTCAAATTTTTACATAAGCTTTATAAATATATATATTTTTAGTAATTGATCGAAGGTTTTTTCTCCGACAAATATTCTCCATTTCATGAACAGATGAACGCAAACATTTTTATGGAAAATCGATTTTTCGTTTTGATAAGCAGCTATTTCGTTGAAAATAAATATTTTGCTTATTCTTTCAATCAAACAAAAGATACCTTATATTAACTGAATCTGTTTCGTTTTCGTATTTCCGGTTATCCAATCGAGAGATATCTTGCTCACAGCAGCAAAAGAGATGATCCCCGAGATCGTCGAAAACAGCTTTAAAAATAATTAAATTTACAAATAACAAATATTGAAATATAGTTTAAAGTTACAATAGTATGTGTATAAATTGTAACGAAACGACTTATACCCAGCGACGATGTCGCCAAGGACGCGTCCGTTACCGCCGAAGCCCCCCGAGCCGCCGGCCCATGAGAGTCCAGGCATCACCGGGCGCCTTTCCCCACCACTCAGCTGACCGAACAGCGAGCGCCTGCGGATATAAAAGCAGCGCGCGCGCCGTCCGGGGCACCTATTCTTTCCTTGAATTTCCTCGAAGAAAGATCCTAAAACTCTGCGAGCCTCGACAGCGCGTTGACACTCGCAAAGAATCCCTACCCACCCCACTGTGCGCCCTGGGATCGCCCCAACACGCACAGTGTAGACCGGTAGTCGTGTATTGTCTCTGAAGCGCCTGCCCCAGCATCGTGCTGGCACAGATGCAGTAATTTCCTTCTGTTTAAAACCTCCGGCCGCCTTATCAGTGCGATAACACGGCCTCCCTATCCTTCCTGCTTCCCTCATTCTCTATCCATCCTCGTGCCGAGCGCACGCTACCTCGCTGCGTACCTTCCCCCACGCGACCAGTTTTGCTATAGGCACCGTGTCCCGCGCACGGCTTATAGCCAACGAACTCGCCGTGTCCACCTCCTTGCGCGCACGCCTGTGTACAGCACACACACGTGCCCGCGTCTGCATTACTCCCGTTTGACGCGCCTGTCTGTTCATCGCGCACACACAGGCCCGGGTCCCGCATAAGCGACGAGCGCACACACACACACGCTCTCACCACTAGCCGGCGCGCCGCGATAGCCCGCGATACACCGAAAACAAGACGAGGAGACTTCGGTTTACGACTTTAAAAGCCAAACGCTAGTGATTTAAACCGAGCACCCAATCCGAGTTATATAATCTCCGGTCTCAAACACCTGTTTCACGTAGAGTCAACATCAATTCGCGACTCGGCTGCCCTACGACTCGCGTTGGTGGTAATCAGTTCTTACGCATTTCCGTTCACGGGATTGATAACACATTTTCCCATTCAAATTATTCCGTTCCCAAATTGCCTATGATGAGAAAAGTACAAGCGACTCCTGCCGCAGTTACTTGTGCCTGAGGTAAATCCCCTCTTCCCCCTTCCCCCTCGTTCGGGTCCCGTACATGAATCCCGTTCTTTCGTTTTTTCCCTTATTTTATTTTCCGGTGTACCGAAGGACCTCGTGCTCGCTCGGCTCTTCCAGCCTACACGCGGGTCCACATCTCGAAAAACGTTTCATTGGCGCCCAAACAGGGACCTGACGTCAGGGAAGACCACTCTCCTGGGGGTTATAATTTCTAAGGCGAGAAGAATATCGCAAATATTTAAACTTAGAGAGGACGTGCGATGGCCGCCCCAAGCGGAGGTGCAGCATCGTCTACACCATCGTCCAACCCGGAGAAGCCAGCCGAAACGGCCACGGTGAATACCACCGCGGCCCCCGCACTCTCCACCACCGCGAGCTCCTTTGATTTATCGTATACGCTGCCAAATTTGGCTCAGCAGCTCGCTGAAGCGCGTGCCTTGGATCAGTCACAGCCTCGACCGTTCCAGGCACTTTCACGCCGTAATCGGGCCCGAAGCCGCGAAAATCCTCCACCAAGTTATCCGACAGGATCGGCTACGACAATCCTCTCCGAGTTTCGCGACCTGCAGCGAGCAGAGAACGAAGGCCTGGCACGGCGCCTGGACGAGTTCGCTGCGGCAGTCGACCGCAGAGTCGATCGCCTCTCCCAACACGTCGAGACGACCCTCTCGTCAGTGTTTCAGGAGCTCCAGGTGATTTCTCGCAACCTGTCGGCGGAGAATAGCGTCGCCGGGAGCGGGGGCGGCCAATCACTAGGGGCGGTCCCCAGAACAACGCCCCTCCTGACGCGTCAGGAAGCCTGTAATCCCGAGCCTGCGGCACAGAATAATTTTTCTCGGGGTTTGCCTCACCCGACGTACCCGCCGAACGAGACACGACGAGGAGCTTCCGAGAGTAATTGGAATCGTAATCAGCCTCCCGGAAATTCGACACACGAGGCATCCACGACGAGAGCCAGGCGGGAGTCCGCGGAGCTAGATCGCGACATCGGCCGACGTATCGAGGCGTATAATCGTGCCAGGAATCGTACCAACGAGCATCGCGAGGATACTTATCTACAGCACTCGATGCGGTACACAGACGAGCCGGGGCGCACATCATCACCCCATAGTGCACGGCACCCGGGGACTAATCAGCAACGGCAGGTGTTCCCCTCTTCTGGTATAGGCGCGTCGGGATATCCCGAGGTCAAGTTATGGGGAACGCCTAAACTCAATGTACCGATGTATCGAGGGCTCCCAACGGAGAGGCCAGTGCGTTTTCTCGCTGAGTTATACAATTACCACCATGCGCTTGGACCGCTCTACGACATCCACCCGGTGATTGAGCAGAGCCTGGGCGGCCTTGCGAAAGAGTGGTGGGCAATAGTCGAGCCGTCCGTGGAGAACTGGGACGATTTCGAGCAATGCTTTCGCCGCCGCTTCTGGAATGACGATGTCCAGTACGGGGTCCGGGAAATCCTCGACTTCGGCTATTATCGTCCCGACTCAAAGCTGAAGCGGTTGTCGTATGCGCTCAATCTCGTGGGCGTCGCGAGAGAGCTGCAACCCGCGCTCTCTGAGGCGCAGATAATAAACAAACTCTCTCGGCACTTCAACGAAGAGCTGCGTGCGGCCGTGATCTCTCGGGGGATAGACACCCTAACCCCCTTTCTGGACCTGCTCGAACGATTTGACCAGGCAGGCACCTTGAACATTCACCGCCGAAGGTTCGAGCAGGTGACCACCGAGCGGTCGGCACACCCTGGCTCCAACGACAAGCGTCCCTGGTCGGAGACGAAGACGGGTGAAAATCCCATGAAACAACGGTACCCGCCTCCCCGAGATAACCCCGTAGCGTCCCGGATCAGTGATAATAATCGAAGGATTAGGGCCATTACAAGTGGCACGGAGGAAGCTCCTCCAGACGAGGACTCTCACGTGATCGACATCGAAAATCCGGGAAACGAGGAGACGTCACCTCCAGACACAACCCAATAAAGGAGGTGACGTTTGGCTACGGGGAAGATGTTCGAGATCACCTCCTCAGCGCAGACGAGCACGCCACTCAAGTGCCACCTAAATGTCCCGTAACGACCATAACCATTCAGGGAAAAGAAATCGGGGCCCTGATCGACACGGGTAGCGAAGTCAGTGCAGTGTCCGAAAAATTCTACACCAGACACTACAGGACGTTTCAAAGCTGCCCAACCCTCCCACTCACCGGGGTGACAGTGTCCGGGGCCACCTCCAGCAGGACGACAAAAATAAAAAAACAATTCTTCCCGAGGGTCCATCTCGGAGAAATCGAGGCAGATGCCACTCTGCTGGTGGTACCGGGGCTCTCGGTCGATTGTCTACTCGGGGCAGATTTCCTTTATAAAATGCGGGCAAAAATCGATATGGAAAGGCACACAGTGACCTTGTCGGTCCCAGGAGTCACAGCGTCCTCATATAAAATCACCTTCAGTGGTCCACCCTCGTTTCCCTAGGATGGCGAAACATTCGTCAGGGCGTTAAGTCATCACGACTACGCGATTACCCATGAGGAGATTAACGCCAAGATAAACGAGACAACCTGGTCGTCGGCCGAATATGCGGAGAGGATTCGAGAGCTAATTGTTCAACATAGCCAGGTATTCGCCAAGAAGCCCGGGCTACTCACGTCATACCAGCACAAACTCAAGGTCATTCCACACCCGCCGTTTCAGGCTAAGGTATACCCGGTACCAGTGGCATATCGCGAGAAAGTCGATGTCGAGGTCGAAAATATGCTGGAGCTCGGGATTATACAGCGATCACAGAGCCCCTACCGGAGCCCGTTGGTGGTCGTACCGAAGAAAGATGGCACAGTAAGGTTGTGCCTCGACGCCAATCGGATTAACGAGATTATGCTCCCCAATAATGAGCAAATGGAAACACCAGAAGTTCTCTTCCAACAGTGCATCGGAGTCAAATTGATGACATCATTCGACCTGAGATCTAGTTTTTGGCAGGTGCCCCTGCACCCTGAGTCACGTCAATATACCGCGTTCTCGCACCGAGGCCGGGGATACGAATTCTGCGTGACCACCTTCGGTCTGCGCACAAGTACCGCCAGTTTGGTCAGGGGACTCAACCCCGTGCTCAAGGGCCTCAGCAATACGCTCAATTTTGTGAACGATCTTCTCTGCATGTCAGAAACATTCGATCAACACATGGATCACCTGGATGAGTTACTGACTCGGTTCGAGCAACATGGGTTAACCTTAAATTTGGAGAAATCACAGTTTTTGAAGGAGAAGGTCACCTTCCTGGGGCACATTCTGACACCCCAAGGAATCCGTCCGGATCCTGACAAGCTCCGAGCAATCTACGATTTTCCCACACCACGAACAGTCAAGCAGCTCCGTGGCTTCCTAGGGTTAATAAATTTCTACAGTAAATTCACGAAATCACACGCCGAGGCAACCGTACCTCTCCTGCACCTGATGCGAAAAAAATACGTCATGGAAATGGGGAAAACCCGAGGACGAAGCCTTCGCGCAGATCAAGGAAAAATTCTGTGTGAACGTGGTCCTGCGCTATCCCAACCCTCGTCGGCCCTATTTCCTCCAAACTGACGCGAGCGATTACGCACTAGGCGCCGTATTATACCAAAAAAATGATGAGGACGAACACGAAGTGCTACACTTCGCCAGTCGAACCCTGAAGGGCCCGGAATTGGCGTATTATACCACGGAAAAAGAATTAATCGCCATCGTCTGGTCTCTACAAAAATTCCGGTCATACGTCCTCGGGTCTCGGATTCATGTTCTAACGGATGCCGCCCTCACTTTTCTCCGCGAATGTCGTCTGACCCACGCTCGACTTACCCGCTGGTCCCTTGCCATACAAGACTATGACATAACCATCCAACACTGCGCGGGCAGTACGAACACCGTCGCCGACACACTAAGCCGGCTACCCGAACTGGATCGGAGATCACCAACGAGCAAAGTACTGATCGCCAGTCTGGCGACCACCATGTCTGCCGAACTCGCGGACCTCCTCGACCGTCTCGGAGAGTTACAGGGACAGGACGAAGGAATCGCGGAGATAAGATTATCTTTCGGGCTAAGAAAACCCCTCGAAGGATATAAGCTGGTCGGCCAAGTCATCTACAAAAAGATCCGGGACTCTTTTCGGGCGATGATCCCATTAAAAGTAGTGGGATTACTAATTCAGGAATGCCACGAGATGTATGGCCACGCCGGTGCAAAGAAATGCTATCTCCTGCTGAAAGAGGACTTTTACTGCCCCCACCTATATCGACACGTTCGGCACCAGCTCGCGTCATGCGACACGTGTCAACGAAACAAAGTATATACACGAGGTTCATTCGCCGAGATGCGAAATATCCTGCCTGAAAGGCCCAATGACCTCGTCTCTCTCGATTTTTACGGGCCACTACCCTCCGGTCAATACGGGATGAAGTACATCCTCGCGATAATCGACGTATTTTCCAAGTACACCAAACTGTACGCGCTTCGACAAGCCACGACCGAAGCCACACTCAACTGCTTACACAAAGATTATATACCGAGCTGCGGAAAGCCCCGAACAATTCTGTCCGACCAGGGGACACAGTTCACCTCGGCAAAGTGGCGCGCGAAACTCGCCGATAGTGGCATCCAATCAGTTCTCACCTCCATCCGGCACCCACAGGCAAACCCTGTCGAACGTACCAATCGAGAGCTCTCGAGATTTTTCCGCACATATCTCGGTAAGAAACACAACCAATGGGTTGCGTGGCTGCCAACCATCGAAAGCTGTCTCAACGAGACGCCACACGAGAGCACCGGGGTCACGCCTCATCACCTGCATACCGGGTTACCCCCTCCCAAACCCTGGCACCAATTTCTCGACGACAGACAGAGTGAGTCAACCGACTACGAATCTCTCCTATTTACGGCAAGGCAAAAAATGAAGAAATCACGAGGAAAACAAGCCCAGAAATTTAATCAAAGCCACCGGGTGACTCCCTACGCGCTCGAGCAGCTAGTGCTCGTCAAAGCCCTCAACGTGTCGAATCCCGCCGCAAAAATGATCGCGAAATTTATGCCATTATATGAAGGGCCATATCGCATAAAAAAAATCGTCGCCAACTGCTCGTATATGCTCGAATATCTCGACCAAACGAAAGAACGCGGCCTCTTTCACACGCACGACCTCCGGCCTTACCGGGCACCACCGCCGCACACAAGCCCGTGAGTCGACAACATCAACAGCGGTCGACCCGCAGAACTGTCGCATCGATGGAAGCACCTACAAAATCAAAACAGAGGAAGCATCACCCAAAGTCACAAGTCAACCGTCTTGGCTGACAGACTCCCCCAAAATCGCCAGTATCGCCCAAGATCCGAACCGAGGCAGACCAACCGACACCTTCGCTATGAAGACTACCAGCGACGTCGCGACCCAAGTAGACACCGGAGATAACGGGATCCGCGTGTTAACCCCAGGGACATTTATTAGTGCACACACCCGTGATGGACACAGCCCGAGGAAAATTAAGAAAGTGCATCACAAGCAGTCGGAGGCACGTGAGTTCCACTTTCAATTCCTCAAGACGGAGTTCACCTTGCACGAGATATTTGGCACGAGCAGCCTCCAACCGACAACATCGCACGTGGACCAAGGGACACCCCGGCTCTACCTCCGATACATTCCCCGGGAACTCGAGCGGGAGATAAAAAGACAGCCTCTGCCACCGATCGCGTCGATCCTACCACTAGCGGCCCGAAAACACCGAAGCTTGTCCCCTGAAAACGAGGAAATACCCCCCAGGAAACAGCCGAGAGTCGAGGGAGACGAAATTGAGAAGGCCATCACCCGCAGATACTCGCATACACCAGTATACTCCGGACGCATACGCCGATCCATCCCGACCATCCACCCGGACAGCATCGACCAGGAGACACAGGCGTTACTTGCCGAACTTGACATCACGATACGTGAACAAGAAGCACGTACAGCTAAACGCATACAACCTGTACAAGTGTCGAAATAAAAACAAAAAACAATAATCATCCAGATAAAAAAAAAAAAAAGAAACGCTTTCAAATTCATTTCCGGCTAACACCGAATGGGAATATCCAGCGTTTAGGGGGGGTGTTGTAACGAAACGACTTATACCCAGCGACGATGTCGCCAAGGACGCGTCCGTTACCGCCGAAGCCCCCCGAGCCGCCGGCCCATGAGAGTCCAGGCGTCACCGGGCGCCTTCCCCACCACTCAGCTGACCGAACAGCGAGCGCCTGCGGATATAAAAGCAGCGCGCGCGCCGTCCGGGGCACCTATTCTTTCCTTGAATTTCCTCGAAGAAAGATCCTAAAACTCTGCGAGCCTCGACAGCGCGTTGACACTCGCAAAGAATCCCTACCCACCCCACTGTGCGCCCTGGGATCGCCCCAACACGCACAGTGTAGACCGGTAGTCGTGTATTGTCTCTGAAGCGCCTGCCCCAGCATCGTGCTGGCACAGATGCAGTAATTTCCTTCTGTTTAAAACCTCCGGCCGCCTTATCAGTGCGATAACACGGCCTCCCTATCCTTCCTGCTTCCCGCATTCTCTATCCATCCTCGTGCCGAGCGCACGCTACCTCGCTGCGTACCTTCCCCCACGCGACCAGTTTTGCTATAGGCACCGTGTCCCGCGCACGGCTTATAGCCAACGAACTCGCCGTGTCCACCTCCTTGCGCGCACGCCTGTGTACAGCACACACACGTGCCCGCGTCTGCATTACTCCCGTTTGACGCGCCTGTCTGTTCATCGCGCACACACAGGCCCGGGTCCCGCATAAGCGACGAGCGCACACACACACACACGCTCTTACCACTAGCCGGCGCGCCGCGATAGCCCGCGATACACCGAAAACAAGACGAGGAGACTTCGGTTTACGACTTTAAAAGCCAAACGCTAGAGATTTAAACCGAGCACCCAATCCGAGTTATATAATCTCCGGTCTCAAACACCTGTTTCACGTAGAGTCAACATCAATTCGCGACTCGGCTGCCCTACGACTCGCGTTGGTGGTAATCAGTTCTTACGCATTTCCGTTCACGGGATTGATAACACATTTTCCCATTCAAATTATTCCGTTCCCAAATTGCCTATGATGAAAAAAGTACAAGCGACTCCTGCCGCAGTTACTTGTGCCTGAGGTAAATCCCCTCTTCCCCCTTCCCCCTCGTTCGGGTCCCGTACATGAATCCCGTTCTTTCGTTTTTTCCCTTATTTTATTTTCCGGTGTACCGAAGGACCTCGTGCTCGCTCGGCTCTTCCAGCCTACACGCGGGAAACGAACGCGGGTATATCCGATCATTCAAACGCGCCGGCGACAGTTTGTTCGCGCAGAATCTGAGGCCCTATTCTTTGAATAGCTAGCATAAGAAACATTGATTTATCGTGGATATTCACGTTGAATTTTGACGTTTAATTTATTAACTGAAAAATGTACACACATTATGATAACATTTAAGTGTATTTTAATATATTGCAACGGCCGAGCGAATGAATACACGGGATCTTTGTTGTTGGGGCGGATATTATTGATTATAAAAGCTTTTGGTTATTCCGATCGATTTGTTTCGCGCACGTCTGCTCTCTGTCAAAGTCTCGTCAAGACTCTCGTCTGTCAAGATCGCTGTGAAGTCGCTCAACTATTCGTTTGTCTATTGTTATATCCGGTGTCTTTGTAAATAGTCAGCTAAACCCGTTACACTACTCCCCCCCCCCTTTTGAGTTGCCGCCCTGGAAACTCCTATTCCACCCTAAGATGTGCCACGGTCCATCATCCTAATATCAGTCCAATATTTTCTCAACCTACACTGTCCTGACATTTGTCCAAGTCCTCAAGGAAAACCATGGCCAAAAACCTTGGGAAGAACAGTGTTAACATAGCTAAATAATCTCATTTTTCCTATACCAGTCTTTGTCAAGCTACATAATTTCATTTAAATCTGTCTCCGTATCTATCAAATCTATTTCTAATCAAATCTAAGTACTTCATTGATTAAAAATTAATCTTTCATTTTCTCCATCTCTTCATTCCCCGTTTTCATGTAATTGTTCAACATTTTCCATGTGCCTCGAGATTTTCTCCAGATGAACGGTAACTCCAAATTCTCGTTCCAAACATCACGTGCAAGGACAGGAGACAGGAATGTAGAAAACTCGGGTACAAGGAAACCTGTGACACAAATTACAAAAGCGTAGATATCTGAAAATAATAGAGAACCGCTCCCAAGCAAGCAACGTAATTGCTCAATTTAATCCTTTCGACCAACAAAATAATTCGATCTTCTCTTTACTTCACACCTACGATACCACATTCAAAACATAAAATAATTCATATCCTCTTCAATCAATTACCAGAACATAAGGTTCCTGACGTCAATGCCTTGTCAAAGAGAAAATTATATACTTCTTTTTTTAAATTATTACTGTCTCCGAACAATCTCGTGTGCACCCGAAACTTGTTCACAGTGTTACCATTGACCAAACAACTCAAATCTCCTCGGGAACCCTCCAGAGCGTTTACAGTAACAAAGTGTTGTGGCCACCAACTCAATGTCACAACGCTCAAGGTCCACAGACAGGCAGATTCTACAATTAACTCGGAAATCTTTCCAGGGCTCAATCCCAAGACTCCAGCCAGTTATTCAAGATCATTTTAATTCACATATTCTCTGGAAACCCTCCAGAATGTCTCTCGTAAAACATTCAAGGCTCCAAACAAGCAATCTCAATTTCCCGGCATTGATGTCTCCTGACCTAATACCTAATACCTGCATTATTCTTTGGAAACACTCTCTTTCCTATGAGAACAATCTTTTCTAATGTGCCCTCGGTCACCGCAGTGCCAACAAATCCTGTTGTCTATCTCTTGTCGAACTTTCTCACGAGTCGAAGTAAATTCTGGTTTCCTACGAGTTCTGCCGGTCGACTTTCCGATCTGGTGATTTTGGGAGGAATAATCGCAGACTTCTTTGACACTCGCGAGTTCTCTTTCCTCGATCAGATTCACTTCCTGAATTTCTTTGGTGCGAGACACGGCAACGCCCAAAGAAGAGATATTTTCCAACCTAAGCATCTTTCTGATACTTCTACTAGCCAACCCTGCGATGAATTGCCAACAAGCTATCTTGTCTGTCACTTCCGGGGTACAATCGGGGTAGGCTAATCTGACCAGGCGTCTGAGATCCGTTGCAAAGCTACCTAAACTTTCCTTTTTCTCTTGTTTCCTATTGTGAAACTCGACAAAACTGATTTGTTCGAAATGTTGTTCACCGAATCTACGATCGAGTTCCTGTTTCACTTTTTGAAAGTCCTTGAGTTCTTCGTCGTCTAAATACACTAAAATTGCTCTTGCTGGCCCTCGAAGCAATGATCCCAGTACAGCAGCCTTTTCCTGCTCAGAGTAACAATTGTATTTCGCAATGATCTCGAATTGTTTGACGTAACTGCTCCACGAAAATGACCCGTCGAACGTATCTAATTTCAATCTAATCCTTCTCTCAGAGATCGATGAATCGCTTTGAATCACGATGGGTTCCAACGATTTAGGTGTTGGTGGTGGAACAGTGAGATCCGGAGTCTGGAGGACCTCCTCTCTTTCCTGAATCTGGCGTGAATCAATTCTAGCGGGAGAATGACTTCAAGCGGTAGAAACATTTTGAACGATTACCGGATCTTGGGGATCGTTCCTCACAGGGCTGATTTCCTGGATCGCTACACGTAGGGCCTCCCTGGTGGCGGCAACAGCTGCTTCCTTGGCGATTTCAATTGTCCCTGCTCTTACCGACTCAACCGCTGCCTTTCTGATTTCCGAAATTTCCTCTGCTTGTTTAATTTTCAAATCCTGAATGATCTTCCTAAATTCCGCAATCATTTTCTCAAATTCTTCTCTGGAAACATAATCCGATCTCTCCATCGTTGACATCTCAGTAATTCTTCACTACACGGATTCGAATTGCACACTTCTGACACCAATGTAACGGCCGAGCGAATGAATACACGGGATCTTTGTTGTTGGGGCGGATATTATTGATTATAAAAGCTTTTGGTTATTCCGATCGATTTGTTTCGCGCATGTCTGCTCTCTGTCAAAGTTTCGTCAAGACTCTCGTCTGTCAAGATCGCTGTGAAGTCGCTCAACTATTCGTTTGTCTATTGTTATATCCGGTGTCTTTGTAAATAGTCAGCTAAACCCGTTACAATATTTTTGTTTCTAAAATAATTTCTCAAAAACGGTTCAACCAATCGGCCTCAAATTTTTACATAAGCTTTATAAATATATATATTTTTAGTAATTGATCGAAGGTTTTTTCTCCGACAAATATTCTCCATTTCATGAACAGATGAACACAAACATTTTTATGGAAAATCGATTTTTCGTTTTGATAAGCAGCTATTTCGTTGAAAATAAATATTTTGCTTATTCTTTCAATTAAACAAAAGATACCTTATATTAACTGAATCTGTTTCGTTTTCGTATTTCCGGTTATCCAATCGAGAGATATCTTGCTCACAGCAGCAAAAGAGATGATCCCCGAGATCGTCGAAAACAGCTTTAAAAATAATTAAATTTACAAATAACAAATATTGAAATATAGTTCAAAGTTACAATAGTATGTGTTTACGTTAAAAGTTCTTTTAACGTAAGCAATATTTTCTGCTATTTATCAGCATTGTCAATTTGCTCAATGCTTGCATTTGGCCCGGAGCGATGTACTGTCACTAGATCGTAATGTACTAGTAGTAGCCGTAGTAATGATGTAATGTACTATTAACTACTAGAAATAATAGTTACAAAAATATAAGAACAGGTCAAATGTAAAAATCATCAATGGAATAAAAATATGCTACTGCGACTACTTATTAATACTAAATTTTATAACATATTATGAATATCCATACTTCTCTACTATAAATAAAACAATAAGGAAATAAACAACATTATTCTTATCCTAAAAAGAATTATTCGATGCTGATTTTTTCAACGCTACATTTTAAGGCCGCTATTTCTTCATTTAAAAAAATGAATAATATAATAATAATTTATTATACTAATAGTTCCATTAAATAACTAAGATTCCATCAATTTTCCATAGAAAACAGATATGAAAAAGAAAAAAAAACGAAAGTGCCAAAAGGAAGTCTTGAACCAGCGACCTAACGGTTACCAATCTCGTACGCTACGCGGTGGACCACGCAGCCCTTTTATATGAAGTTGTATATTACCTCCTCAAAACATGCGCCAAAACTGTGGTTACAAAGATTGCTTAAAAATATATTATTCCGTTGTAAAGCGCTATAATATTATTATAATCCTAAAACGTACTATTCGATGCTGATTTTACCAGCGCTATTAAAAAAAAAGAAGAAAAAAAAATGGTCAAAAGAGAGACTTGAACTGGTGACCTAGCGGTTACCAATCCCGTACGCTACGCGGTGGACCACGCAGCTCATCGTTACGTAGTTGTACATTACTTCCTCCTAACATGCGGCCTTAACTGAGGTTAGAATGGTTGCTTGAGAATATACTTATACCATTTATAAAACACACCATAATACTGTCTGCACATGTTCATATTATTTACAATATCAAGTACTAGTTTAAACATAACAAAAGATACAAACAATAACCAGTAAGTATGCGTATTTAGCGTTCAAATTGACTTTCGATCATTAAACCAATGGCAACACTAACCTCTATATTTATTATCATCGATAATAAATAGCGGTCCTATTGTTATGCCGCTCGTCGCGTATCAGTTGGAATACGGACGAAGGATAATATTTATTTAATTATTTTGGGGATCGTTTGTCAATTAAGAGTTGGAACTCACGTGATTACGATTAAAGAAAAGGTTTATTGCGGTATTTTGATAATAGTCGTTACACTCTTCAACTTATTGAGTCAGCCCGTAATTATGTACTAATAATTAGGCTCTGACTGCGAGTCCTCACGTCGAAGACGTCCGACCGTGGTCGTGATGGAAAACGGACTGAAGATTCGAATGGCAATTGCCAGGGGCAATTGCCGAAAAAATGTGCAATTCAGCTATCGCAAATCGAGGTGGCTCGATCGCAGGTCAATTGCTCCATCGATTGCGACAGCTGCGTCAGCGTATTCCGGCTCGCGAAGACTCGCGGTTGCGCCATGTAGGTTAAATTATGTTCGACAATCGTTCGAACATAATTAACGCAATATTCGTTTATCGGGGCGCAACACTATTTATTAATTTTACCAATATTAGTTCTTACTACTACTAGTGTTACTGGTAAGTGATTTCAAAATTATTCTACCGCGTGGCCGCGTGGCCACTCAAGCAGTATAGCCAACCTCGTAGCACGAAATACTTCACCTCCTCCCCAAACATTTTACGAAGTTGGCAGTATCAGCATAACCTTAAGTGCTCGACCAATGAGCGCGCGTGGCAAATAAGCAGGGCTACGAAAGCATTGAGTTACAGACCACTGTTACAGACCACTGGGCAATACCACACCGCGCCGGTCAGCTCATCTCGGAGGAACTGTCTTCCGGTACTACCTG
The DNA here is from genome assembly GCA_964034905.1 of Itoplectis maculator. Lineage (NCBI taxonomy): Eukaryota > Metazoa > Arthropoda > Insecta > Hymenoptera > Ichneumonidae > Itoplectis > Itoplectis maculator. The sequence goes on from OZ035870.1 coordinate 6,358,571, forward strand.
TCTTTCCTGTTGCCGAAAGGACAGGATCCGAAATTCGTCTACGGGAAATACAACGACATCTGGACACGACCCGTGTCTCAGCGCGAGCTAGATTCCCTGTTCGGAATCCTAGCAGGGGACAGAGACGCAATAAACAACTGCGCCGACCGTCCGGCCGACCACCCGCCAGCGGTGCGCAAGACGTCCTTAAGGTTCATCAGGCGGCGCCGCACCAAATGCCAAGACGTCATCGACAAGGATTGCACCAGGCACCACATGGACGACCCATCACCAGCACAACAACTACCCAACACACGAACAACGAGCATCGACAGCGAACTCGCATAGAGACCCTCGAAGGGCCTACCCCATGGAAAATAACCACCAGTGAGCTTCTACATGACCGGGACGATTAGATAATAAGTAACTAACCTTGCATTAACTCGCAATATTCTCCAAAAAACGAAAGTAAATTAACAATAAAGCTCCAGAGAGGCTTAATTTCTAGACGAGAATGAAAAAAAAAAAAAAAAAAAAAAAGCGAAGTAACTCAATACAAAGTAATACCAAAGTGTACTTAAGAGTAAACAGATAGACCTAGGATAGGAAAAGAAACGCAGTTATTCTTATCGTTAAGTCCAAGATAAGCAGAACTAATAGTTATTAAAACAAGAGACCTCACGAGTCCACTGGATGTTAAATCCTGACAGGTCACCAATCTGAAGTAAAAAGAAAAAAAAAAGGGGGAAGAAATCAATATTTCTAGTTTAATTTCGAACAAACAAAAGGGCAGCGAGTCTCGGTCCACACTTTTTGCATCAGCCACCGAGCCCTTAAAACGATTATTGTGCTTCACCCAATAATCGTTTTAAGGGGGGAGGTGTTACGTCCTGGCCGTAACGCCAGTTTGACTTTTCTACAAGTACAATTTTCAATGATAAGCTTTGGGAACGAGAGAGAAAAAGGAAGTTTGAAGGAAAATAGTAGAGTTATAGAACCCGGGGGTAACGAGTTACCCACCGGGAAAATCGGGGACGTATGGCCGAAAATGGGAGCGCGACCATACCAACCAGGCCAACAGGGACCCCGACGATAAAACGTACCGTAGGCTCTGGAAAAATCAAAGGCCCGGAGGAAAAAATCGCCCAGCGCCACTAGTGATGCGGCGACGATCTTCCTAAGCTGGAGGTTACCCTGAGTCGGTCACCATCGACCACTACTCGGGAGATCCTAAATGTCGCTATCCCATTACCATCGACCTAGATCCCTAAACTGCCGGGACGCACGTGGTCCGCGGTCCGCATAGGAACTAGCGGGGCACGAGCGCCGACACGGGACCCCCGCCGCACGCCTCACGTTGCCGCCCGGGGCCTGCAGATTACTCTGTCTCTCTCTTTCTCTCAGTCTTCTTGTCTTTACCCACGCGATAAATAGAGACCCACTTCACACTCTAGAGAATCGATAAATTAACAACGAACGAATCAGTGGATAAAGGAAGTGTGGAAAATGAACTCCCGCTCTAGGTGCTGATGATGTCAGTAACTAAATATTAAACCAGATTGGAGACTTGTTCCCACGACAATCCGAATTATGAACAAATAAAGGGAAGAATAAATAATCCCGTTTCCGAATTAATAAATCCTACAGGGCTTCTAACGACAGGAATGAATCGCGTTGTTTAGAAATTCGGAGCGAATAATCTGATAATAATTGAACTTAAATAATTAAAAACTATAAATATTAACAAACTAACAAACGAGCAAAGTACAAATTAAAACGCACAAGTGAAACTCAATCCTGCAACAAATACGAAAGAGTGAAAAGAGTAAACAATAAAATCAATAAACATTGTTAACATACAGAAGAACCGGGAAAATAGATTGTTGATGGCGCATAAATTCAAATAATCAAATAGCAAACATGACCCAGTATTGTTTCGAGATAATAAATAAATCAACTCGGGAATCAGAAAGAGAAATAATCTTTAAAAACAACAAGAAAGAAGCCTGGATGAACGAGACTGGTAACCAGCGGCAGAACCGCGAAATGACCGAAAATAAATATCAACTAAATACGTGTAGCTAAAAGGAGTACAGAATGGAGATTTCTCGCATTGAACCAAGAATCGATTACATGGATCTCTGGTCAAGTTTCTCGTGGTCTGACGGAGAACAAGGGAACCGGGCGGACGCGAGGAGATGTGAGCTGCGAATTAAAACTGAAACCGGGTGGTCAAATTAATGATTAATTACGTTGAATAATTAAATAAATAAATTACAAAATCCATGAAAGATCGCTCGAGGAACATGGCGAAGGTCCTAGACTGAAGTCCAAAATGCATTTCGAAACGTTTTAAAATTTCGCCAGTACGAACTAGCGAACTTAAAAATAACTCAGGGTCAGAGGCTGACTCGTACACCACAGCGCCATGCGTGTCTGAGTGGGCACGCCGACTGTTTATACGACGCGAAAAGGGGGCATGCGTCTGTGAGCGCTGCCGGCCTCGTGGTAGTGGGACCCTCCGGGCCCCCGCCTCGGATAGAATCTCATAATTCAGTCTTTAGGGCTTTGTTTTTCCGACTTTAAAATGCAATACCGTCGAAGATTACAATTGAAATCACTCCCTGATAAATGCAAGTGATAGAGGAAAGATCGATCCGCATTAGGAATTTTACTACATCAAAAGCTGACTGTAACTTCGTCAAGGTCCATTATCTCGAAAACTATGCAACGGATCTAGTAAAGAAGAACATTGTTATAAAGGGAGTAACGCGAATAGATAAATCCGCGAAAGACCGACTCCGACATCACCATTCTACGACAGTAAAACCGGTAATTTATGTGAGACGGCGTATAACGCACTAAACCACCTGCATTTTCCGCCCAGAATCGCGCGTGGCGATTGTGGACACGAAAACTATGCCAAACGAACAAGAAAAGGTCAAGAAATGTAATGACTATACATTCACCACTCTAATGTTAAACAAACTCCGTTAAATTAACAACTTAACCGTAACTCCCGCAAAAATGACCCCAGAAAGATCTTTCACATGTGTACGCACTCGTCGCGAGGAGACGAATACGAATTCGGAACGACAGTTAACTTCACTTGCGAATTAAAAGCCAAAAAAAGGCTCTAATTAAAAATGCGCATTTAGGCGCCTCAGAACTCAGCGTCCGAATTCGCCTTCCCCTCCGGGAGGTGCATCACGGTGGGGCACCGAGAAGAGGAGTTAGAGAGTAGACGTGTGCGTGGACACGCACGCGGCCCCTCTGTTGCTAGCCGCGTTGGGTGCCTCCTCTTCGCGCAAGAAGAGGCCGAGGCACAGCGTAGACGAAACTATACTGCGTACCATTCATAGGCCCGGTTAGGCCATTACGCCGGTCCAGCCGACGAATTAAAGCGCTGATAGCTTGTGCCCTCGAATCAGTGAGCTTGCAAGCCTCGGATGTATGTGTAAATGGGAGGAACGGACAATACCCCCCGAAAATGGTGGTGACCAAAATCAGAGACTAAATAGGTCACCCCCACTACTTTTTCTTGAAGATCCGGACGAGACAAAGGGTCCAAAGACTATAAAAAGGGGCGCGTCGACGCACCCGGGACAGAGAGACGACAGAAAAAGTTAGAGACACAGAAAGAAGTTTCTCGCAGACGTTACGAAAATTCCGTGAGTTAAAGACGAGCTCTCTGGTTTTTTTTCGGTAGACTTAGAACGAAATCGTGGACTAGCCTCCTGCCACTTTTTAAGTCCTTTTTGGACTTTCAAATTTCTCTCATTTTACATCTTTTTATAATTTTATACAACTTTTTGTCTCAGCCACACGATTAAGTTAAATTTGTACGGAACTTTGGTCCCCTGTTTTTAAATATTGTTAACGACATTTTTTCTGGATCAATTCCGATTTAACATTTTTGTTCCGTTTGGGTGTTTTATTCCTGCGGTTATTTGAACGCGAAGTTTTCCATTTTCTACTGTATTGATCATTTAAGAATAAACCGGCGAGACATTTGTGTGTTTTAAACGAAAAGTGTTAATTCATTAAACCCGTGAGCCGATTTCGAGTGCCTGGCGACCCCCGATCGACGTGGGAGCGCCAAGGAACGTAAGTACCAACTTCTTGTAATCTTTCTGTCACATTTCGGCCGAATATAAATAATTCTCAGTGCAAACCAGACGAAATCGCGTAAACCCATATCCGTGGATATTGTTCGCAAGGACAGTCCTAAAAAAGGGAGTTGCAGTTTGGTGCTTGTCGACCAGACGCGGACATTGGGAGAACCTTCAGTTTTTCCAGACCGGGGCGCGACAGGCCTCCCGACCGAACTGCCTTTAAACGTGTAAATATGTCGGGGATGCAAATCCTCTACATAATTGACGTAACACTTATTACTTTTTTCGCTGTTTTTAGGCACTCACGTTTTAAAAAAACGCACCAAGAGTGCCTATTGAATTCGCTGTCCAAGGGTGTAAATACGTTTTTTAAGGAAAATGTTAATATAATTTTATTTTATCCACTACTTTTTAGTTCACATTTTTTAAGCATGCTAAAATACATATTCTTGACATAAAATAATAAGGAATTTGCATTACTAAAGACATTTTTTTCCTTCAGACAAGATTTTGTGTTACCCGGACGTCCGTATCACTTAGTGGCTCTGGACTGAACAGAGCGAACAAGTTGAAATTTGGAATATTTCTTAGTCTTGCACTGGGAAGTATGCCCATGAAGTGTGTTAATTTTCCAATCATTTTATACAGGAGTTCACTTGAAGAAATTTGGCACTTTTGGTCGTCAAGTTGTATACGGGTCTCAATCTTGGCCATCGATGGAAGAATTTGGCTGAAACTTGCTGCATAATTCTAATTCAACTTACTCTTGATGCACTTTTTTTAGTTTTTTTCTTACACACTTTTTAAGTGGTGAATACCTAAGACACTCAAATCATTAAATTGAAAATTGTGTCCGGCTGTCAGTCTTCGCAGTCAATAAAGTAATTTGACTAAAACTTGCAGCGTTCTCATATTTTACCTTAATTCAAATGTATCTTTCCTCATATTAGCCCTTAGATCATTTTAGAATGATGATTACCTACCATAATAGAATCAAAATATTCAATTTTAATTAATTTCGCAATTATGATAACAATAATATTTTTCTCTTCAAAATAATTATCCGCTGTACATTCCACATATTATAATGTCAAAATAATTGATTCCGAAATGATTTTTCAATTTTTATATTTATTAATTGCACTGATACAGTTTTATTGTATTATTAATTCATAATTAATATACCAAACTGAAATATGAGTATAAGCATAACCTAAACACAAAATTCGTAAAACATATTGACACCTTCTCTACGGAACTATATATGTTTGAAATGTATATTTTTCATTAAATTATTCGTTATTTTTTATTCACTGGCACTCATAACTGTATTCACTATTTATTGTCTGGTTTCGTCTGTAAATTTTCACTTGTCACTGCTAATGTTTTTGTCAATTTTATTTACTCATTGTAAATCATCACGTAATTACCATATAACACCTGCATTCATGATTTTATTGATTTCTAACATTTTTTTACACTCAATTATTAAATTAATTAACTACTATAAAAAATAGAACCCAACAAATTCAGGTGTTTCACGATTGTCACCTGATTCATAATTCACGCCGCGACCGCAATCGCGCTGACGGCTTGCCGTCACTCGACCAAAAAATACGATTGCCGAACGTACTAAACGCGCGAATTTATAAATGCCGATTGACCGTTCACCCGAATGAGAAAAGATCCGACGAGTCATAATACCGAAATATTTATTAGCCGAACGGTGAAAACGCCGAAAAGTTTTTATGCCGAACGGATGAAAATACCGAATTTCATTTCAACAGAATTGTAATGTTCCCGAATGCACCATTTGCCTGAATGTATCGAACACTCGAAAGTCCGTTCTCCCGAATGGGATTTTGACAGAAAATATTTTTCACTTAAGTAGAGTTCTTCATTACCGACACATGCTTCTAACCATGTCGGTATATTGGAGTTCTAGAATTCGATCTATAGTCGCCTCGTCCACAGATAGTTTTCGTCTCTTAATAAGCTTAATAATCATTACATCATGTGGATATCGACTGGTAAATATTAAGGGGCTGCTGGAATAGATTTTTTTACCGACTGGTCGGTAAAAAAGTACGGTTCCGTAGTTTACGGTTTACGTCGTTATTGTATTACAAAAATGTCTCAAATTGCACAGGATTATAATATCAACATAGGCGCATCAGCGTAGACTCGAATTTTGGGTGAAAACGCTTGAAAAACAAAGAAAATCGTAAATTTGTAAGTCTATCGAAAACCAATATGGCCGCTAGAACTGTCAACTGTCACCTTTTTCGTATTATATAAATATTTCCAGGAATTCCATACGAAAAACGAGAATCTACGCCGATGCGCTTACATTGATATAATAATCTTGTGCAATTTGAGACATTTTTGTAATACAATAACGACGTAAACCATAAACTACGAAACCGTACTTTTTTACCGACCAGTCGGTAAAAAAATCTACTCCAGCAGCCCCTTAAGAGGCGAAAACTATCTGTGAACGAGGCGGCTATAGATTGAATTCTAGAGGACTCCAATATACCGACACAGTTAGCTGCATGTGTCGGTAATGAAGAACTCTACTTAGGTGAACAAGTGAATATTTTTCCACTGCGTACTAGTTACCGCTCACAGCTCCAGTCTGAACGGCACTGTGCGGAGCGCGTAGCGCGACGCCCAAACGGCACTGAGCGGAGCGCGTAGCGCGACGCCCGAACGGCACTGAGCGGAGCGCGTAGCGCGACGCCCGAACGGCACTGAGCGGAGCGCGTAGCGCGGCGTCCGAACGGCACCGAGCGGAGCGCGTAGCGCGACGCCCAAACGGCACTGAGCGGAGCGCGTAGCGCGACGCCCGAACGGCACTGAGCGGAGCGCGAAGCGCGACGCCCGAACGGCACTGAGCGGAGCGCGAAGCGCGACGACCGAACGGCCCCCCCTGCGGAGCGCGTAGCGCGACGACCGCGTGAGTGCCTTAAAATGACACCAGGGAAAAATGTCCCGAAGGGACATTTTTGCCGCAGGGTCATTTTCGGGGGGTTTGGGGGGCGGAGCCCCCAAATGGGGGTTTGGGGGGCAGAGCCCCCCAACAACATCCCGGCGCCCCGCAGGGGCGACCGGGTTGCTTGTTTTGTCTCTTTTCGTCTCTAAATGTTCACCTGTCACTGCAGATGTATCTCTCGATTTTTTTTACTTATTGTAAATCACCACGTAATTACCACATAACAACTGCATTCACGGTTTGCTTAATTTCCTAAATATTTTTTGCAAATCGACAACGTTTTTTACACTTCATTATTAAATTAATTAACTATGTTAAAAAAAAATAGAGCCGCAATCGCGTTGACTTTAACTTACTCTGGTAAAAGAGTCAGTTCTCAGTGGTCTGGTCAGAGCTGTGGCGCGCGTGTCGCCTAATAAAAAATCTTTATATACAATTATCTTTCCATAAATTTGTGATTGAACAATAAGATACGTATTCGATAAACGTGCAAACAATAAATGAATAATTAATTATTGAGACAGAATACTTTTCGTCGAACCAATTTGACGAAGTATTCCACTTGGCGCGGCCGTGGTCAGTGGCTGCCGGGGCTCTGGTTATTCTTTGACTTCTTATTTATCGTTAGGCGCCAATTAGTTTATACAAAACTAATAAAATACCTTTAACTGATTTATTCTCTAACGCAATTTGCCGGCTATCTCAGGGTGGATAATTGGATGACCAAGGTTTACAGGATTGCAAAACAAACTAAGCAAAATCAATCTCAGGCAAAGAATATAAATTTTAATAAACTTACGGTTTGACACACAATTTCCTTTGACAATTCCTGGATTCCTTCGTCCCTTTGACAGTACAATCGGTGTTCGCCTTCTTTGACGAATTACTCAAGTTCACAATTTTCTTGACAATTATAGTACAGTAACGATACGATTGACTATAACAATAAATAGTCGCGAGACTCCTCGAGGGCTGACCCCGTGCTCTCGACTCTGGCGAGATCGGCGCGGAAGTGATTTTCGGGAGCCGGCTAATTAGCTGGCCGGCCCGCGTGCGTGAAGAGTGGGGGGAAAAATCCCATCGATATCGCGATCGATGCGCTGTCGGCGCTCGTGTCGCCTCGCTGGCCCTGTGGGTAACCGTAGGGCTCGCCTAGGATGTTATCGATCGTCGAGGGGTCTCGACCACCGATAATTATTATTTCGATACTCGTGATCTAAACTATTTATCCGACGAACGCTCGAGGAGTCGGGGTGAGCGTTGACGTCGAGGAAAGAGTCGGAATAAATTTTCCTGTGACATTATCTTTGAATACTGCATTTCATAATAATACATAAAAAAAAAAAAATACGAGCTGTACACCTATCTAGTTGTAAATGATCGGTCATACTATTTTGTGACCGTAAGTTTACCAAAAAGAAAAGTGACCAGTAATTCGACATCTAAATAGTTGGATTTACCATATTTTTACGGTATGTTTATCGAAAAAATTTGTGACGATAATTCCACAACACCTGATTGCGCGAAAAAAATGACGTTATTTTACGGTAAAAATACGGTAATTTTTTGGTAAGTTTACCGCTTCAGGATTTTACGGTAATTCCACATCTCTAGTCTTGGATCGTCTCGTCTTCGGTCGGTAAAGTAGGTAAATGTACATATCTCGAGACGCTACCGCGTCTCTTGATCAGGTTGAAATTAGGGATGTAAGCAGTAAATGTGGCCGGTAATGTTACGGTATTTTTACCGTAAAAATACGGTACGTGACCGTTTCCAAAATGACCACATCGGTCACAAAATCATATGGTCGTGGTGATTTGAAATTTCACAGCTGTGGCGCGCGAGTCGCCTAATAAAAAAACTTTATCAAGAGACGCGGTAGCGTCTCGACGCCAAGTATAAAAATAAAAAAGAAAAATGTGACGCGTGAGACGAGGTGCTACCGCTACTCTTATTTCAAGAGACGCGGTAGCGTCTCGACGCCAAGTATAAAAAAGAAAAATGTGACGCGTGAGACGAGGCGCTACCGCTACTCTTATTAACTGGAAGTTGGGGCTTTTTCGGTTATTTTCAAAAGTATCTTGCGATATCTCAGCAAGTACTTCTCGCACGAAAAAGTTTTCAGGTTCCATATTTTTTATTTTTTTTTCTCTTTCGAACGAGCCCTGTCACGTTAAAATCCGTTCGCCCATCGCTAGTATATCGACATTTCTATAAAATCTAAGCGCTCGCGAAAATATCGATTTTCATTTCCCATACCAACGATCGCCGCGTCGGTGAGCCTATCTGTGTGACGTCGAGCGGCCGCACACACAGTCACATCCCGGGGAGTCGAGCGAGACTGCCGACCGCTGTCGGGTTTCGGCCGGCCCGACGTGCCAGCGGACAGTAGCTGGCCGGCTCGACTCCCGCGGCGTACACAGTCGCTGGCCAGCGGAATTCCGCAGAGTGTGCGTACGCGTGGGCGGCCGCGGGACGAGGGGGGGATCCAGGGGGGGGTGCAGCGCCCCCTGGTGGGGGTGCAGGTGGCCAAGACCCCGCTGGGGGGTGGGGGGGGGGGGGCGAAGCCCCCCCCAAGCAACTACACAAATTTAAAATGCTTTAAATAAAAAATAATTCATTAACTCGTTTTTGTTATTGTATTTTATTTTTATTTTACATTTTATTTCAATTTTTAAGCGACGACGACGACGAGGACGACGACGACGACGAGGACGCCGACGACGACGACGAGGACGCCGACGCCGACGACGAGGACGCCGACGACGATGACGAGGACGCCGACGACGACGACGAGGACGCCGACGACGACGACGAGGACGCCGACGACGACGACGAGGACGCCGACGACGACGAAAAGGACGCCGACGTCGACGACGAGGACGCCGACGACGACGACGAGGACGCCGACGACGACGACGAGGACGCCGACGACGACGACGACGACGCCGACGAGGACGACGACGACGACGAGGACGCCGACGACGACGACGAGGACGAGGACGCCGGCGACGACGACGAGGACGCCGACGACGACGACGACGACGACGACGAGGACGCCGACGACGCGAACGAGGGAGCGAGTGAGGGAGCGAACGAGGGAGCGAGTGAGGGAGCGAACGAGGGAGCGAGTGAGGGAGCGAACGAGGGAGCGAACGAGGGAGCGAGTGAGGGAGCGAACGAGGGAGCGAGTGAGGGAGCGACCGAGAGAGCGACCGAGAGAGCGACCGAGAGAGCGACCGAGAGAGCGACCGAGCGAGCGACCGAGCGAGCGACCGAGAGAGCGACCGAGAGAGCGACCGAGCGAGCGACCGAGCGAGCGACCGAGAGAGCGACCGAGAGAGCGACCGAGAGAGCGACCGAGAGAGCGTCCGAGCGAGCGACCGAGAGAGCGACCGAGAGAACGACCGAGAGAGCGACCGAGAGAGCGACCGAGAGAGCGACCGAGCGAGCGACCGAGGAGCGACCGAGAGAGCGACCGAGCGAGCGACCGAGCGAGCGACCGAGCGAGCGACCGAGCGAGCGACCGAGAGAGCGACCGAGCGTGGGACCGAAAGAGCGACCGAGCGAGCGACCGAGAGAGCGACCGATATTTCATCACGGCAAAAATGACAACGACAAGGATTCACGTTATACAACAAGGGAGCGAGGCAAGGGCACTGCTTCGGTATTCATCAACGATTTGCCATTTAAACAACGTCGTCGTCCCCAGAATATATGTTTATAGAATATTTCACTGGCTAGGCTAACGATTAATTCTGCTACTATTCTATTCAAAAACTGTCGATTTTCATGAGGTCAAATTTTTAAAAGATAGCAAATCAGTCCAAAAATGTTTCTTCGAAACAAAAATTGGTACGCCAAGTATAAAAAAAGTGGTCATCCCATCAAACCAAAAGTTCGTGGCAATTTCAATCCCACCAAACCAAAAATTCGTGGCAATTTTAATCCCACCAAACCAAAAATTCGTGGCAATTTCAAAAATACAATCAAATCAAATGCTGCCAAGCAAAATCCCTGTAGTCACTGGCATGCAAAAAACTTGGCGTACCAGCGATTTGCTCCCGTACATAGTCCATTGAAATAAGTGCGGGACAGACATAACGCGAGACAGACAACGTGCTCGCGTCGCTCGCACTCGTCGCTTTTCATTTATTTTTTCTTGTGGCCAATACAGCTATTTAAAATGCGCGCGATACGTGATGTTTTAGTGGCCATGACATTCCGAAATCGACTTTATATCGAAGTCGCTGCCGACCAACCAGAACGCTTGGTTGGCAGAGAAGCGCTCGTGATTGGCCCTTATAACGGCTTCAAGTTTCGATAATTCGACTTTCGATGTGTCATGTACTTTTTAAGAGAGGACTAGCAACAACGCGCTCACTTAGCTCACGCTTCTGTTATATTCACATAGCATGGCTCACTACGACGTGCGCGCTGCGCGCGCCCTGTTAGTTCGAATTTACCGCTCTAAGTTTATCGACCATGACGTAGCATCGTCGACCAACCACAGCCGGAGTTTACTGGCTTTAGTATTTCGACGATATATTCAATTATACTAGCTTCAGTATTTCGATATATTTGACGAGACGATGTGCCATGTCCTTTTCAAGAGAGGATATATAAAAAATTGTATTCTGCCGGCGGGGGCTTCGCCCCCCCCCCCCCCCCCGTACCCCCCTCCCCGCCGCGCTCCCACCGCTCGTTCCACGCGTATCCCGCCATCGACCCACGATTTCCAGCAGTTACGCATCGAGATGGTGGTCCCGTCCTTATTTCAATGGACTATGTACGGGAGCAAGTCGCTGGGACGCCAAGTTTTTTGCATGCCAGCCCTAACAATCACGACGACTTTCAAAGTGACTATAAAAATTAGGTAAAAATGAAAGTTATCGTGGTTGCTAGGGAGTACAGACTTTGCAAGCCAGAGTACAGGGATTTTGCTTGGCTGCATTTGATTTGATTTTATTTTTGAAATTGCCATGAATTTTTGGTTTGATGGGATGAAATTGCCACGAATTTTTGGTTTGATGGGATTGAAATTGCCACGAATTTTTGGTTTGATGAGATTGAAATAGCCACCAATTTTTGGTTTGATGGGATTGAAATTCCCACGAATTTTTGGTTTGATGGGATGCCCACTTTGTTATACTTGGCGTACCAATTTTTGTTTCGAAGAAACATTTTTGGACTGATTTGCTATCTTTTTTAAATTTGACCTCATGAAAACCGACAGTTTTTTAATAGAATAGTAGCAGAATTAATCGTTAGCCTAGCCAGTGAAATATTCTATAAGCATATATTCTGAGGACGACGAGGTTGTTTAAATGGTAAATCGTTGATGAATATCGAAGCAGTGCCCTTGCCTCGCACCCTTGTTGTATAACGCGAATCCTTGTCGTTGTCATTTTCACCGTGATGAAATATCGGTCGCTCTCTCGGTCGCTCTCTCGGTCGCTCGCTCGGTCGCTCTCTCGGTCGCTCTCTCGGTCGCTCGCTCGGTCGCTCTCTCGGTCGCTCGCTCGGTCGCTCTCTCGGTCGCTCTCTCGGTCGCTCGCTCGGTCGCTCTCTCGGTCGCTCGCTCGGTCGCTCTCTCGGTCGCTCGCTCGGTCGCTCTCTCGGCCGCTCGCTCGGTCGCTCTCTCAGTCGCTCTCTCGGTCGCTCGCTCGGTTGCTCTCTCGGTCGCTCGCTCGGTCGCTCTCTCGGTCGCTCGCTCGGTCGCTCGCTCGGTCGCTCGCTCGGTCGCTCGCTCGGTCGCTCTCTCGGTCGCTCTCTCGGTCGCTCGCTCGGTCGCTCTCTCGGTCGCTCTCTCGGTCGCTCGCTCGGTCGCTCGCTCGGTCGCTCGCTCGGTCGCTCTCTCGGTCGCTCGCTCGGTCGCTCTCTCGGTCGCTCGCTCGGTCGCTCTCTCGGTCGCTCGCTCGGTCGCTCTCTCGGTCGCTCGCTCGGTCGCTCTCTCGGTCGCTCGCTCGGTCGCTCTCTCGGTCGCTCGCTCGGTCGCTCGCTCGGTCGCTCTCTCGGTCGCTCGCTCGGTCGCTCTCTCGGTCGCTCTCTCGGTCGCTCTCTCGGTCGCTCTCTCGGTTGCTCTCTCGGTCGCTCATTCGATCGCGAGCGGAAAAGCCAACTCAGTCGCTCGCTACGCTCGCGACTTCGTTGACTCTCCGCTCGCGATCTCATTCGCTCCCTCATTCGCTCCCTCGTTCGCTCCCTCGTTCGCTCCCTCATTCGCTCCCTCGTTCGCTCCCTCGTTCGCTCCCTCGTTCGCTCCCTCGTTCGCTCCCTCGTTCGCTCCCTCGTTCGCTCCCTCGTTCGCTCCCTCGTTCGCTCCCTCGTTCGCTCCCTCGTTCGCTCCCTCGTTCGCTCCCTCGTTCGCTCCCTCGTTCGCTCCCTCGTTCGCTCCCTCGTTCGCTCCCTCGTTCGCTCCCTCGTTCGCTCCGTCGTTCGCTCCCTCGTTCGCTCCCTCACTCGCTCCCTCGTTCGCTCCCTCACTCGCTCCCTCGTTCGCTCCCTCACTCGCTCCCTCGTTCGCTCCCTCACTCGCTCCCTCGTTCGCTCCCTCACTCGCTCCCTCGTTCGCTCCCTCACTCGCTCCCTCGTTCGCTCCCTCACTCGCTCCCTCGTTCGCTCCCTCACTCGCTCCCTCACTCGCTCCCTCGTTCGCTCCCTCACTCGCTCCCTCGTTCGCTCCCTCACTCGCTCCCTCGTTCGCTCCCTCACTCGCTCCCTCGTTCGCTCCCTCACTCGCTCCCTCGTTCGCTCCCTCACTCGCTCCCTCGTTCGCTCCCTCACTCGCTCCCTCGTTCGCTCCCTCACTCGCTCCCTCGTTCGCTCCCTCGTTCGCTCCCTCACTCGCTCCCTCGTTCGCTCCCTCACTCGCTCGCTCGTTCGCTCTCTCACTCGCTCCCTCGTTCGCTCCCTCACTAGCTCCCTCGTTCGCTCCCTCACTCGCTCCCTCGTTCGCTCCCTCACTCGCTCCCTCGTTCGCTCCCTCACTCGCTCCCTCGTTCGCTCCCTCACTCGCTCCCTCGTTCGCTCCCTCACTCGCTCCCTCGTTCGCTCCCTCACTCGCTCCCTCGTTCGCTCCCTCGTTCGCTCCCTCACTCGCTCCCTCACTCGCTCCCTCACTCGCTCCCTCGTTCGCTCCCTCACTCGCTCCCTCACTCGCTCCCTCACTCGCTCCCTCACTCGCTCCCTCACTCGCTCCCTCACTCGCTCCCTCACTCGCTCCCTCACTCGCTCCCTCACTCGCTCCCTCACTCGCTCCCTCACTCGCTCCCTCACTCGCTCCCTCACTCGCTCCCTCACTCGCTCCCTCACTCGCTCCCTCACTCGCTCCCTCACTCGCTCCCTCACTCGCTCCCTCACACGCTCCCTCGTTCGCTCCCTCACTCGCTCCCTCGTTCGCTCCCTCACTCGCTCCCTCGTTCGCTCCCTCACTCGCTCCCTCGTTCGCTCCCTCACTCGCTCCCTCGTTCGCTCCCTCACTCGCTCCCTCGTTCGCTCCCTCACTCGCTCCCTCGTTCGCTCCCTCACTCGCTCCCTCGTTCGCTCCCTCACTCGCTCCCTCGTTCGCTCCCTCACTCGCTCCCTCGTTCGCTCCCTCACTCGCTCCCTCGTTCGCTCCCTCACTCGCTCCCTCGTTCGCTCCCTCACTCGCTCCCTCGTTCGCTCCCTCACTCGCTCCCTCGTTCGCTCCCTCACTCGCTCCCTCGTTCGCTCCCTCACTCGCTCCCTCGTTCGCTCCCTCACTCGCTCCCTCGTTCGCTCCCTCACTCGCTCCCTCGTTCGCTCCCTCACTCGCTCCCTCGTTCGCTCCCTCACTCGCTCCCTCGTTCGCTCCCTCACTCGCTCCCTCGTTCGCTCCCTCACTCGCTCCCTCGTTCGCTCCCTCACTCGCTCCCTCGTTCGCTCCCTCACTCGCTCCCTCGTTCGCTCCCTCGTTCGCGTCGTCGGCGTCCTCGTCGTCGGCGTCCTCGTCGTCGTCGTCGGCGTCCTCGTCATCGTCGACGGCGTCCTCGTCGTCGTCGTCGTCGTCGTCGGCGTCCTCCTCGTCGTCGTCGGCGTCCTCGTCGTCGTCGTCGGCGTCCTCGTCATCGTCGTCGGCGTCCTCGTCGTCGTCGTCGGCGTCCTCGTCGTCGTCGTAGGTGTCGTCGTAGGCGTCGTTTAAAAATTGAAATAAAATGTAAAATAAAAAAAAAATACAATAACAAAAACGAGTTAATGAATTATTTTTTATTTAAAGCATTTTAAATTTGTGTAGTTGCTTGGGGGGTGCTTCGCCCCCCCCCACCCACCCAGCGGGGGCTTCGCCCCCTGCACCCCCACCAGGGGGGGGCTGCGCCCCCCGTGGACCCCCCCCCCCCCGTCCGGCGGCCGCTTACGCGTACGCACGGTCTGCGGAATTCCGCTGGCCAGCGACTGTGTACGCCGCGGGAGTCGAGCCGGCCAGCGACTGTCCGCTGGCACGTCGGGCCGGCCGAAACCCGACAGCGGTCGGCAGTCTCGCTCGACTCCCCGGGATGTGACTGTGTGTGCGGCCGCTCGACGTCACACGGATAGGCTCACCGACGCGGCGATCGTTGGTATGGGAAATGAAAATCGATATTTTCGCGAGCGCTTAGATTTTAGAAATGTCGATATATTAGCGATGGGCGAACGGATTTTATCGTGCAGGGCTCGTTCGAAAGAGAAAAATAAATTATATCTCATGTTTCGTTCTCGAGATCACTACGTAGTACCGTTTCCGTACGCTAGATGTCACCACAAATTTCAGCTAAATAAAACAAAATCGAGTTGGCACCCCTGGCAACGCCATCCTTGCCGCTTCATAACGTTTTTTGTGCGCTTTGGTATCAGACGTGTTTTTTCGTGGTCACGTAAGAAAAATTTATTCTCGTAATCTTTTACATAATTCGTACACAAAAATGAGTAAACGCAAGGACGAAATGTCCGACGAGATAGAAATCTATCAGAATAAGATAAAAAAGTACAAAAAGCTGATTGACGAAGCAATTTCGTCATGCTCGGGAGACAATGGCGGCGAATGTCGCGAGACAGGCAAAGGTATATATATATATTTTTTCTTCTCGAAATTTCGGGCGAGTCGGTCGTCTTTTATGACGTTCTCGATCGTACCATTTGACTAAGTCAAAACATGACGTTTTGTATACGTCGGGCGACCTGATTATTTTTAACAGGATCGTACCATGACGCCGTTAATACAGGCGATCATAACCTTATTTTTTTTCCCTGGCTTTTGCAGACTCAGACACTGATGACCAGTCGGGTGCTATAAGCTCTGACGACGAAAATAACCTCAACACAATAAATGTGGATTCGGCATCAGTTGAGTCTCAAAGGACCAGCGCTCGGGAGGTTTTAACCCCCAAGCTCAGCGACAAAGCTCGACAGCTACTCGGCGTCGAGAAACGCCAGCAGAAGGATCAGGCTTTCAAGTTCCATCCGGAACTGGCAGAGTGTTGGAGGGAAATCATAACCGATGGTATGGAACCGAAGACAAAGAAGGAGTTAGAAGAAAAATATCCAAACAAGGGTAATTGTCCACTGAGAGCCCCGGAGCTCAACGCTGAACTTCTGCCGCTGCTTCACAAGACAGCGAAGAACAGGGACAAATATTTGTCGGCCAGCCAGGAACTGTGTGGTCGTGGCCTAGTCGCCCTGGGGAAATCGATCTGCGCGATTTTTAACGATGAGGAAGAGCCTATCGACAAAGATATTCTCCTCGAGTGGATGTGCGACGCCAGCAGCATGTTCTGTGACGTGATGTTCCAGTTGGCTAGAACCAGGAAATATCACGTTTATCAGCACGTTGACGAGAAACGTAAGTCTGTCCTCCAGGAGTCCACGACCGACGAGTTTCTTTTCGGCGAGGATCTGGGTAAACGCATCAAGGTAGCTTCGGCGGTGGAGAAGGTCGGATTAACCCTGAAGACACCGGCGGAGAAAAAATTCACGTCGAAGCCGCGTCAGTTAAACTGGAAGAGCTCGTCGACATCACGGGGCGGCCATTCGCAGACGAGCTACAATCAGTACAATCAGTACAGTCAGAGGCCGTACCCGAAGTTCGCTCAATCCAACCGAGGGGGTTATCAAGGGCCCAAGACGCAGGGCCGTCAGAATCAACCGAACAACGCGGGCAACACGAACAAGTAGAGGTGAATGAGATTGCGGGTCGCCTACGATTTTTTACGCAAGCTTGGTCGCGGATAACGTCCGACAATTTTGTGCACTCCGCGATCTCGGGTTATAAAATACCTTTTACATCCACTCCTACTCAGGCGAGAGAGCCTCGAGAGTCTTTATCGGTCAATGGAAATAATTCGGCAATGAAGGACGCTCTGGATCACGTCTTAGGTCTCGGGGCGATAGTTAAATGCAAAGAAACTAAGGGCCAATTTTTGTCGAGTATTTTTCTAGTCCCCAAGAGCAATGGCAAAATGCGGTTAATTTTGAATCTGAAACAGCTGAATACGTTTATTGAGACTGAACATTTCAAGATGGACGACATTAGAACCGCGCTGAAGCTGATATCGAGGGAATATTATATGGCTAACTTGGATCTGCAGGATGCATACTTCACGATCCCGATTCATAAAGAGTTTCGTAAATTTCTCAGGTTTCGCTGGAACGATCAGTTGTACGAGTTCGTGTGCATGCCCTTCGGCTTGAGCACAGCCCCGTGGGTGTTTACTAAGGTCTTGAAGCCCGTCGTTGGTTTTTTGAGAGGTTTAGGATGGATTTCGGTAGTGTATCTAGATGACTGGCTGTTAATAGCAGAGTCTCGAGAACGTTGTGAACAAAACGTCACTGTTACAAAAAACCTCTTGGAGTCCCTGGGTTTTATTGTCAACTACAAGAAAAGCAATCTCATCCCTTCCGCGGTTTGTCAATTCCTGGGTTTCGTGTTAGACTCTACTTCGATGACGCTGGAACTTACAGAAAAAAAGAGGAAATGCATTTTGGACTTGGTTTTGAAATTCAAGGTTAAGAGGGTTTGCTCAATTCGAGAATTTGCCCAATTCGTCGGGAATATCACAGCCGCGTGTCCGGCCGTCAACTACGGGTGGTTCCATTCGAAACCATTCGAGCGCGAGAGGTATTTAGCGTTGTTGAATTCTGGAGATAATTATGAAGCGATTATGCAGTTATCGTCTTCGTTGCACAGGGAGTTCGAGTGGTGGCAGGAGAAAATCATGCTCACCAAAAATCCAATCCGACAATCTAACTATAGCTTGACAGTATATTCTGACGCTTCTCTGAAAGGTTGGGGGGCGTCGTGCGACGGCAAAGTCGTTTACGGTCAATGGTCTTCTCGAGAAAGATCTTTTCACATCAATTGTCTCGAATTGTTAGCAGCGTTCAATGGCTTGAAATCTTTTGCAGCTGACCTGACACGATGCGAGGTTCTGCTGAGAATTGATAACTCGACAGCGATTGCGTATATAAATAAGATGGGTGGAACAAAATACGAGCACTTGAACAGTGTGGCGTACGAGATTTGGTCCTGGTGCGAGGAACGAGAGCTCTGGCCATTCGCGACGTATATTCCCTCTAAGGAAAACACTGAGGCCGATATGGCGTCGAGAATTGAAAACATTGACACTGAGTGGGTTTTAGCGCCGTGGGCATTTAGGCAAATTCTGGATGAATTCGGTGAAGTTGAGCTGGATTTATTCGCGTCGAGGGAAAATTCGAAGTGCAAATTTTTCTGCTCTTGGCATAAAGACCCAGAGGCTTTCTGCATTGACGCATTCACGCTTAGATGGGATGCGTTCGACTTTTATGCTTTCCCGCCTTTTTCTCTGATTTTAAAAACGCTGAGAAAGATCCAAGTCGACCAAGCTTGTGGAGTGGTAGTGGTCCCAGATTGGCGTGCACAATCTTGGTATCCCTTGTGGTTATCGTTGTTACAGTCACCTCCGATAATCTTTCAACCTGCCCCTGACCTGTTGACTGTTCCCTACAGGAGAACGCAACATCCGTTGGCCGGCAAGTTGTGCTTGATGGCAGGCAAATTGTCCGGCAAGCCTACCAGAGACGAGGTTTCAATGAGGGAACAATAAAATTACTTCTGTATTCAGTGACGAACGAGACAATGCAGCAATATAGCAGGTCAATCGTGGATTGGGTATCTTTCTGCGAAGTAAGAGGATGTAATGTCTTTGAGCCTAAGGAGGATATGGTCATGGAATGGCTGGTCGACAAATTCGAACACGGAGCGTCTTATGGAACCCTCAACACCTGTAGGTCCGCGCTGTCGATTTTGTGCGGCGACTATATAGGGAAAAGCTCGCTGATTTCGCGCTTGATGAGGGGTGTCTTTAAGAGAAAGCCAAGTAAGCCGAAATATGACCGGATTTACAGCCTAGATCCAGTAGTCGAGAAAATAGGAGAAATGTCCCCTTTAGAGAACTTGAGCCTTCCACAATTGACAACTAAGTTGGCGATATTACTTGCGCTGGTTACCGCTCATCGTAAACAGACCCTCATCTCAATTAAGAGAAGTAACATCAGGAAGGTTGCCGATGGTTCATATGAGATTGAGATTCCGGATCGAATCAAAACTTCCAGACCAGGAGCTTCCCAACCTCTTTTGTTGATTCCCAGATTTGAGGAGAAACCGAATCTCTGCGTAGCCTCAGTCCTAGAGAAATATCTAGAGGTCACGTCATTATTAGTGGAAAATGTCGATAGCTTGTTTATTACTACAAAAAGACCGCATAAGGTAGCGTCCAAGGACACTTTAAGTCGATGGATAAGAGCGTTTTTAGTGGAATGTGGTGTCGGAGACGAATTCTCACCTCACAGCGTTAGACACGCGGCGACCTCATCGGCATTAGCCAAAGGTATCGAAGTAAGCGTTATAAAGCGTCTAGCAGGCTGGTCGGAATCTTCGAAGGTGTTTGACACGTTCTATAATAGACCTATTATTAAGGATAAGAGAGAGTTTGCCAAAAGAATATTGTCCTAAGTTGAAAAACCGTTATCCATAATGGATTGTAAGATATTGTTCTATGTTGATGAATAAAAATGTTCGTACATTCGTAATAAATTCAAACGAGTCGAATTTGCTTAAGGGCTCTAAACATCCTACGTAGTGATCTCGAGAACGAAACATGAGATATAATTGGACGATCGAGCGAGCCCGCCGAAGGCGGGCGAAGCTCGATCACAATTATATTGATTGTTTCGTTCGAAGAGATCACTCCCACCCTAATCCAAAAAACCCGCCCGTGATCTCTTCGCGGGATGGTAACTTTGAACTTTATGAAGCGGCAAGGATGGCGTTGCCAGGGGTGCCAACTCGATTTTGTTTTATTTAGCTGAAATTTGTGGTGACATCTAGCGTACGGAAACGGTACTACGTAGTGATCTCTTCGAACGAAACAATCAATATAATTGTGATCGAGCTTCGCCCGCCTTCGGCGGGCTCGCTCGATCGTCCAATAAAAAATATGGAACCTGAAAACTTTTTCGTGCGAGAATTACTTGCTGCGATATCGCAAGATACTTTTGAAAATAACGGAAAAAGCCCCAACTTCCAGTTAATAAGAGTAGCGGTAGCGCCTCGTCTCACGCGTCACATTTTTCCTTTTTATACTTGGCGTCGAGACGCTACCGCGTCTCTTGATAGGCCCTGCAAGTGTTTCGCGCGGACGCCACTAGCTGCGAGGGAGATAGCCTTATGGCAAAGACAGGTTAGAGAGAGTGAGACAGACCTATACGGGTCGCCTCCGACTCGTGACAATAATGGTGTCCCGAGCCGGCGGGGAAGGCTACCCCCTCCATTCGGTCTTGCATACTAGATCCACTGGGCTCCGTGGATCGCTGGATTTCGGTCGATTGCGCTTTATCTCCCTTAACCGATTATTGTAGACTTTCCACAAATTACCTATTGAACGTTAGTTTTGAAATAAATAGAATTATGGCAATCTAACGATATGCACTGCAGTCACTTCAAGAAGAGGAAACTATACAGACTCTAGTGTAAGCGATGAATGGCCGAGTGGTTATAGGGTCAGCTTCGTAACCGAACAGTCGGAGTTCGATTCCTCTAGATTTTTTTTTTTTTTTTTTTATTATTTGTTGAAATAATGATTCAGCGTGATTTATAACGAATTTAAAAACACGACAAAGTGACGAGTCGCATGAGAATTCGTATCGTCGATTGTTTTTGTAACGCGGATGTCGATTTTCATTCAATTCCTTCTGGGCCTCTCAATTTACCTTGGAGATATAGCAACTGCAGTTGGAATCGAGATAGCTGCAGTCGCACGAGACGAGTGTGCGAGCGAGTGAGCCCAATGGGCCCTGCGTGGGTGACGCGCAGAAACCACCCGCCGCGAGCGAGAAGGACCCACAGATAGGTGAAGACTGGATGAGAGAGAGAAAGTGACAGAGAGAGAGCGAGAGCTACCCTCGGCCACCGTGCTGAGCTTACCCCGGCCCGTGCTCGATCGATCGCGCTCAGAGGATCACTGATCTTCGGTCGATTACGCGGTATCATTCTAGCGGACCAGCACAATTAATCTCCGCATCAATCATTTTACAGTAATCAAAGAGTCCCGTTTGCTAAAAAATCCGGACTTCATTCACTTTGAAAAATGTTTTTTTTTTTTTACAAAAATCCCCAAACGTGGCGCATTATTTTTATTGTTTAAACTAATAAAAAAATGAGCAACGCATATTAATCGAAAATTTTTATATTTTTATTTTATTTTTTTGTTAATTAAACAAATCGAGTCTGAAATAAGAATATTTATTTTTTTGCAAAAAGCGCTGGGTCTCGCAATTCGCCTTGCAGACATGGCAACTGCGGGTGCGAGCGAGATGCCGGCAATCGCACGAGACGTGCGTGCGAGCGAGAGATCTCGATAGGCCCTGCAAGTGTCTCGCGCGGACGCCACTAGCTGCGAGGGAGATAGCCTTATGGCAAAGACAGGTTAGAGAGAGTGAGACAGACCTATACGGGTCGCCTCCGACTCGTGACAATAATGGTGTCCCGAGCCGGCGGGGAAGGCTACCCCCTCCATTCGGTCTTGCATACTAGATCCACTGAGCTCCGTGGATCGCTGGATTTCGGTCGATTGCGCTTTATCTCCCTTAACCGATCATTGTTGACTTTTCACAAATTACGTATTGAACGTTAGTTTTGAAATAAATAGAATTATAGCAATCTAACAATATGCACTGCAGTCACTTCAAGAAGAGGAAACTATACAGACTCTAGTGTAAGCGATGAATGGCCGAGTGGTTATAGGGCTTCGTAACCGAACAGTCGGAGTTCGATTCCTCTAAATTTTTTTTTTTTGTGTGTTTTTTTTTTTTTTTTTTTAATTATTTGTTGAAATACTGATTCAGCGTGATTTATAACGAATTTAAAAATACGACAAAGTGACGAGTCGCATGAGAATTCGTATCGTCGATTGTTTTTGTAACGCGGATGTCGATTTTCATTAAATTCCTTCTGGGCCTCTCAATTTACCTTGGAAATATAGCAACTGCAGTTGGAATCGAGATAGCTGCAATCGCACGAGACGAGTGTGCGAGCGAGTGACCCCAATGGGCCCTGCGAGGGTGACGCGCAGAAACCAGCCGCCGCGAGCGAGAAGGACCCACAGATAGGTGAAGAGTGGGTGAGAGAGAGAGAGAAAGCGACAGGGAGTGAGAGAGAGAGAGAGAGAGAGAGAGAGAGAGAGAGAGAGAGAGAGAGAGAGAGAGAGAGAGAGGGAGCTACCCTCGGCCACCGTGCCGAGCTACCCCGGCCCAAGCTCGATCGATCGCGCTCCGAGGATCGCTGATCCTCGGTCGATTACGCGTTATTTTTCTATCGGAGCGGCACAATTATTCTCCGAACTAATTATTTTACGATAATCAAAGAGTCCCGTTTGCTAAAAAAGCCGGACTTCATTCACTTTAAAAAATATATTTTTTTTTACAAAAATGCCCAAACGTGGCCTTTTATTTTTATTGTTTTAACTAATAAAACAAATTAGCAACGCATATTAGTTGCCAATTTTTATATTTTTATTCTATTTTTTTGTTAATTAAATGAAGCGCGGCTTATCAGCAATAGATCCGGTGAATCTGCCTGAAATCAGAATATTCATTTTTTCCCAAAAAGCGCTGGGCCTGACAATTCGCCTGGCAGACATGGCAACGGCGGGTGCGAGCGAGATGCCTGCAATCGCGCAAGACGTGCGTGCAAGCGAGAGATCTCTATAGGGCCTGCGAGTGACTCGCGCGGACGCCACTAGCTGCGAGGGAGATAGCCTTATGGCAAAGACAGGTTAGAGAGAGTGAGACAGACCTATACGGGTCGCCTCCGACTCGTGACAATAATGGTGTCCCGAGCCGGCGGGGAAGGCTACCCCCTCCACTCGGCCATCTATACTCGATCTAGTGAGCTTGGTTTATCGCCGAATTTTGGTCAATGGCTCGTTATTTTTTTAGCACAGCATCACAATTTGTCTTAGATTTACTTATTTAAACACAATAAAAAAAATATTTACAGTCGCATCCTTCAAGTAATACTCACTGCAATAATTTTGCAGGAAGCCGTATATATTACTCCAATATAAACTGCGAATCGGTCAGTGGTTTAGGCGAGCTATTACTTTAGTAAATAAAACTAAAGCAACTGTTGTTTTTTTTTTTTTTTATACGAAAGAACTGAAATTTTTAATTCTCTGACAATAATCTATTTATCTTTAAACCTTAATGTTTTTTTATCGTATTTCATGGTTTTCTGTGTTCCTCGGCGTCTTTCAATCCTTTGTGCTTCGACCCCGAACAAATATTTCTATGTTATTGCAATGATTTTTACGAAAATGGACAAAGTTCGAAAAAAAAATCGACCATGTTTGAAAAAAATATTTAAAAAATTATATATGTCGCCTGATTTTTGGTCTCCTAAAGTAAGTCGCTCTCCATTAACGGCTAGCCCCGTCATTGGCTGTCGGAGTTTTATTTCTCGTGATATTTATTTGTTTTCTATTTTCTCCCTCGCCAGAAATACGCACCTGAAAGATTCAGAACACATATCGTCATCTATTGTTTTAATATCATTATTTATTGAAAATAAGATTCCTGGATTAATTGATGCGAGACGCCTTCAACCGCAGGAGACGTGCTTGCGAGTGGAAGCGAGATGCCTCCTATCGCAGAGGACGTTAGTGAGAGAGAGAAGCTCCTATGGGCGCTGCAGGGTCTCGCTCGGACGGGCACTTACTGCGAGTGGAAGCGAGAGGTCTCCTATCGCATGCAGCGTGAGTGTGAGCGAGAAGCTCTTATGGGTCTTCGTGCCCGGACGGCTTATACCGGGCGGACCGAAGCAAAGACACTTCGGCGACTCGTGCCAGAGATGCCGTCCTCGGCCGGCGGGGAAGGCTTCCCCCACTACGCGCCGGCCTGGCCTGGCGCTCCTGTGCCGAAACGCTACCGCTGCCTCGCTACCCTTCCCCCTAGTTCCCCCGGAGGACACCATTTCTGCCGCCCAGTGTACATCTATCTAGTTGTAAATGACCGGTCATAATTTTTGTGACCGTAAATTTACCAAAGAGTAAAGTGACTAGTAATTTCACATTTAAATAGTTGGATTTACCATATTTTTACGGTATGTTTATCGAACAAATTTGTGACGGTAATTCGACAAACCTGATTGCGCGAAAAAAAAATGACGTCGTTTTACGGTAAAAATACGGTAATTTTTTGGTAAGTTTACCGCTTCAGGATTTTACGGTAATTCTACATCTCTAGTTTTGGAGCGTCTCGTCTTCGGTTGGTAAAGTAGGTAAATGTACAGTGCTATTCATTAATGCCTGGACTTGATAGTTCTCGGGTTATCCGTGTGTGTGTGTTATTGTCATTTGTCAAATTCGGCGAAGTTCGCGCGAGATTCACGTTGATCAGTGTCAAAGTGAAATTGGCGCGGAAGTCAGCTGACAGCGAGGTAACATAACCCGCTCAGTGCGGCGTTGCGTCGCGGCAGGATAAACACAGTTGACGCCTTTTCAAAATCGGTCGGCATTGTCCGAGAAATTCGGGACGATGATGTCGAAACGTGGAAGTGCGAAACGTCAAAGTGTAAAGTCGAGCGAAAACGGAAACTTGCCCGCGATAACGGATATTCGCGTAATCGAGGTAAGTTCTATCGTTTTCTTGGGATCGCAGAAAACGTTTTTTTGTTCACCGGTCCAACCGATCGGGTCAACCGGTTGGATCAAAATCACATTTCGAGATTTTACACTGCACTTGCTCCAAAGAAGACTTCTCTGGATCAAGTGTGGAGTGTAAAACCTCAAATATCGTTTTGATGCAAACGGTTGAATCAATCGGTTGGTCCGACACTTTTTTTTATTTCGTAGAAAATATGATTGAATAAAGTTGAACTCTTGTTTTTCTAATTAAACAAAATTTCTTATAATTATCCGTTCGGCTGCAATTGTTATTTAATGAATGTTAAATTTCGAGAATAAATAACACTTATCGTAAATTTACGCGATTAATTTTTGTATAGTTTTCTGAATTTCAAGACCGGTCCAACCGATCGGGTCAATCGTTTGAAAAGAAAGGTAAGAGCAAGGTGTGAGAAAGGTAAGAGCAAGGTTTGAGAAAGGTGAGATCGAGGTGAAAGCAAGGTTAGCAATAAATCGCGGGAAAGAAGCTCATGGAGATTCCGATGAGGTTATTTAGCTAAGATTGCTGATAAGGGGCACGCTGCAGCATATTTTTTTATTGATGAGCTGAAAAATAAATTTTGCCCGATGAATAGCGAATTTCCCGGTCCGGAGGCGAACGCGAGATGGAAGGGGAAATTGGTATGCTGATCACGGCAGAATCCGTAATCATGTTTGCATTTTTTTACTTCCATAAATAGAATACTGTGATGTCGGGAATAGGTAAGGAAGGGTTTTTATTGGAGGAGTAGCCAACTCGGCTACGAAGCGCGGTACTTGGGCGGACAAAACGCGGTTGAAACCGTTTCGGAACTACAAAGTCTTTATTTCAAAGTTACAGGATCGATGTCGCGGACTTACTGACTAACGAAATAACGCGGGAGGTGTTTATAAGGGATAGGAGAAATGAGAGTGGTGGGAAGAAATTTGGGAATCTGGAAAGTTCGACGGGGAAAGGCGCACATGTGGCCGGTTTCCGGGAAAGGCGGTTAGTTGATTAGGCGAAGCCAGCGTGAGAAACAGGCGATAATAGGGACGTGGAAAAGTATCTGAGAAGAGTCTGGAACTTTCGGCGGGAGGCGGACACTTGTGTGACTGGATTCCGGGAAAAGGCGGTTGGCTGATTAGGTGGAGCATGCATGGGAAACCAGCGATGAAAAGAGCTGTAAAAAAGGAATTTGGGGAAAAGTCACGTAGGCGACGCAAGTAGCGGGATTGTGATCCGGATAGTAACAGCTGTGTTTTGGGAAGCTATGGAGATACGGTGTGCGGCGTTGAGCCGAGCCGCAGGTCGGAAAGCGATAAATTAGGCAGGCAGGCCCGTGGGCCAGAGGTACGGAGAGTCAGTGGGAAAGGAAAAAATAGGTAGTGGACAGGGACTCGTTACACCTCCCCCCTTATTTTAGAAAATTCATATAACAAAAAAAAATGAATTTTCTTAACAGTAGTACAATGTCGGTTGCGCCTGTGTTATAAGTGATCCTATAGTGTTGAGTTTCATTCAGAGTCGCAATTTCAACTGTACAAGGGTTTACAGAGTACTGGCGGATTTTAGAAGGTTTACAGTGCTACAATGGGGTTTTACCGAGATACAATCAGTGATAATTCGGTTCGATTCGATTAACTTTCAATCGCTGTGACATGTGATACGGTGTTTTCTCTTTATTTTTTCCAATTTTTAGGCACTCACGTTTTAAAAAAACGCACCAGGAGTGCCTATTGAAATCGCTTTCCTGGGTCTAAATTAGGTTTTAAAGGACAAAAATTGATATATTTCAAATGTATTAACTTTTTTTAGTTCAGATATCTTTAACATAGTAAAATACATATTCTTGACATAAAATAATAAGGAAATTGCATTACTAAAGATATTTTTTACTGCGGACCAGATTTTGTGTTACCCGGACGTCCGTATAACTCAGTGGCTCTGTACTGAACAGACCGAACAAGTTGAAATTTGGAATATTTCTTAGTCTAGCACTGGAAAGTATGCCCATGAAGTATGGTAATTTTCCAATAATTTTATACAGGAGTTTATTTCAAGAAAATTTGGGTTTTTGGGTCTCAAATTGTGTCCGGAGCCCAATCTCCGCTGTCATCCCAAGAATTTGGCTGAAACTTGCTACAAAATTCTAAAATACCTTAATTCTCATACACTTTTTTTAGTTTTTCCCTTACACTTTTTTTAAGGGGACAATACCTATCACCAAAAGTAAAAAATTACATTTTTAATTACGCATATGTGTACAAGTAAATATTTTCCCACTGCGTACTTGACTTTGGTTATAACTTGCAGCATACTCATATTTTATCTCAATTCAGATGTTTCTTCTCTTATATTTGCCATCAGATCATTTTAGAGTGGTAATTACCTGCATTAACCCTTTTCGGACCAAAACGCCACTTTCCATACACCGTTGTTTAGCGGCCTATAACTTATACTATTCGCGTCTTAAAAAAATCGGGAAGTACATATTTTTGTAGTTTGAAATGTGCCCTTTCGAATGGTGTGTATTACATTTTTCCAAAATAATTTTTATTGTGGAAAAAAGCCGTCGAACGCTAAAAAAACACGAATTTTTCGCACTCATTTTTTTTTCAAATCGAATTTTGAGCAGGTTTCTGAACTGCAATGGTCCTGGAAACTCATTAACCGGTGGAATAAATGTCTGAACAAAAATAAATGGGGGTTGTGAAGTCGATTTGAACCCCTATTCGGTTCAAAATGGCGCCTAGACCGTAAATTTTTCACGAAAACATTCATGAATTTTTTATGGAAAAATGATGCACTTTTTCGGAAAATTGTCAAGAATAAAAAGTTCTTGAAATCGCTTAAAGAATGTACTGTAATTTTTTCAGAATTTTTTGAGCTTTTTTTTTATTTTTGAAAAATTGACAATTCCGAAAATGAAAAAAATGCTCAAAAAATTCTGAAAAAATTAGAGTACATTCTTTAAGCGATTTCAAGAACTTTTTATTCTTGACAATTTTCCGAAAAAGTGCATTATTTCCAAGAAAAAAAATTCCCAGACAAGTGCTAGCAGATCGTCGAAATAGTAATCAGATTTGTTCAATTTCGTATTGCGCAACTGATCTCGTGTACATAGTATAAGGTGAACGTCTTCTCACCTCCTACCTCACGCAAGTACTCGACGGAAGTACTATTAATAGTTGCTATTTTCGAAAATCTTTTCTTTAATCTTACATCCAACAAAACGGTGAAAGATGCCGAAACGTAAAGCCTCAGAAATTTCAAAAAAAAATCGCTCAACATCGACTCAGCAACAAGATTCTGATGAAAATGACGAGTGTATGGTACCTTATCCAGATTATTCTGGCTCCGATGGAGATTCAGCTCCGTCAGATGATGAAAATTCTGAATGGGAAATTTCAGTTCCAAATGTGTCGTATAGGTCTGTTTTCAACAGTTACACAGGAACTCAAAAAAAACTGGAGTCTGATCATACCTTTTCATGGAGTCATAGCGAAAAAGTTTGTTCAGGGAATGTGAATGATCAACTATTTTTGAGCGATGCGACAAAAAGAAAAATAGCTTCAATGTCGCCTGTGGAACTATTTGAATTGTTCTTCTCTGCAGGAATAAAAAATTACATCATTGAAGCTAGTGCGGAAAACGGCTTGAAACTATCAATAGAGGAACTCAACACTTTTGTTGGTATATTGTTGTTATCATCATTCAACAAACGAGGTGATCAGAAGGAGTATTGGGAAACTGATCCTCTTGTGGGATGCTCTGTTGTTTCTTCAGCAATGAGCCGCGAAAGGTTCAGTACGATTAAAACTAACATCAAATACTCGAAATCTACCGACAAAAATGATGATGACAGGGCGTGGAGGGTTCGTAAAATGTTAAGTTTATTCCGACAAAACATTCAACAATTTGGTTTTTTTTCAACCGCTCTCTCCATTGACGAAATGATGGTTCGATTTTTCGGTCGCACTTCCCTGAAGCAGTATTTGCCTGCAAAACCTGATCGTTATGGATTGAAGCTCTGGGGTTTATGCGGAAGAAACGGATTTTTATTCAATTTGGATATTTATTGTGGTAAAAATGATACCAGCATTGGCTTTAATTTATCCACGTGTCCACTTGGCTCTAGAGTTGTCTTACAAATGGTCAATCCACTTCTAAGCAGCCTTTCAAAGAGAAAATTATCTGACTATCATGTCTACTTCGATAACTATTTCACGAGTCCAGATTTGGTCGTCCACTTGAACAAATGCGGCTTACGATCCACAGGAACTGTCCGTAAAGATAGAGTAAAAGAAAAACATGTCTTTGAAAAAAATGCTCCGCGAGGATCATTCAAAGTAAGCCACGACCGCAACAGTGGAATGAATTTTATCAGCGTCATCGACTCAAAACAGATCGCTATTTCGTCCACCGCGGCTGGTGTAACGCCCATGACACCGCTGAAAAGGTACTCGCGTACTGCTCACGAGAAAAAAGAAATAAGCTTCCCTTTTGCCTTTTCTTTATACAATAAAAACATGGGAGGGGTCGACCTCCATGATTTTCGGTGCAAAAAAGCCAGCTCTGGTATAAAATCGAAGAAATGGACGTATAAAATATTTACGAGGATTCTAGAATCGGCAATTGTAAACGCGGTCGTAATTTGGAACACTTGTAGCAAGGACGATAAGGCGCAAATAACGACAAAAGATGTTTGTAAAGAAGTAAGCCGAAAATAGTTACTAGAATCGAAACTACGCAATTTCAAATCTCACAGTACAGTATCAAAAACTAGATCGGCATGTGAGTATACACGATGCCGTCAAAGGACCTCTAGATTCTGCACCGATTGCGATAAATACTTTTGTGTGCACTGTTTTTCAAAGTTGCACTAAACAAGCAGAAAGACAGCAATCGTGATATTCGGGAATAGAAAAAAAAGTGCAGGAGGCTTCTGTTTTTGACTAAAAAAAAATAATAAAATATTTTTAAGAGCGTAAAAAAATGTAAAAAAAAATGTAAAAAAAAGAGAAAGAAAAATCTAAAAAAAATAGTAAAATAAAAAAAAGACTATCAACATTCGTCGACCTCCACGTTGGTGATAGTTGGGCAACGTAAACTTTGTTTGCGGCGAACAGGCGATAATCGTGTGAATATATTCAACCGATATCAATGCGATACTACTTCGAGACTTGGAATTTTTTTTCTTGGAAATAATGCACTTTTTCGGAAAATTGTCAAGAATAAAAAGTTCTTGAAATCGCTGAAAGAATATACTCTAATTTTTTCAGAATTTTTTGAGCATTTTTTTCATTTTCGGAATTGTCAATTTTTCCAAAATAAAAAAAAAAAGATCAAAAAATTCTGAAAAAATTACAGTACATTCTTTAAACGATTTCAAGAACTTTTTATTCTTGACAATTTTCCGAAAAAGTGCATCATTATTCCATAAAAAATTCATGAATGTTTTCGTGAAAAATGTACGGTCTAGGCGCCATTTTGAACCGAATAGGGGTTCAAATCGACTTCAAAACCCCCATTTATTTTTGTTCAGACATTTATTCCACCGGTTAATGAGTTTCCAGGACCATTGCAGTTCAGGAACCTGCTCAAAATTCGATTTGAAAAAAAATAGGTGCGAAAAATTCGTGTTTTTTTAGCGTTCGACGGCTGTTTTCCACAATAAAAATTATTTTGGAAAAATTTAATACACACCATTCGAAAGGGCACATTTCAAACTACAAAAATATGTACTTCCCGATTTTTTTAAGACGCGAATAGTATAAGTTATAGGCCGCTAAACAACGGTGTATGGAAAGTGGCGTTTTGGTCCGAAAAGGGTTAATACATTTTAATTTATTAATTTTTTTTAATTTGACACTTACGTCAACTAAAAATGTTTTTTCCTGAAAAATCAGTACCTGCTGCACATGTTGGAAGTTAGAAGGTCGAAATAATTGATTCCACAATGATTCCTTCATTAGTATATTTTTTAATTGCACTAGTTCACTTTAATTGTGAAGATAATTTATATTTAATACACCAAACTGAAATATGAGTGAACATAACCTAAACACAATATTCGTAAAACATGTTGACAAGTACATTATTATCGGAACTATACGCTTGACGTGTATATTTTTCATTAAATCATTTGTTACTTGCTAATTTCCACTGGCACTTATTACTTTTATCGCTGTTTTTTGTCTCTTTTCGTCTCTAAATGTTCACCTGTCACTGCAGATGTATCTCTCGATTTTATTTACGTATTCTAAATCACCACGTAATTGCCACATAACAACTGCATTCACGGTTTTCTTAATTTCCTAAATGTTTTTTGCAAAACGACAACGTTTTTTACACTTAATTATTAAATTAATTAACAATGTTAATTAAAAAATAGAGCCGCAATCGCGTTGAATTTAATTTACCCTGGTGAAAGAGTCAGTTCTCAGTGGTCTGGTCAGAGCTGTGGCGCGCGTGTCGCCTAATAAAAAAAACTTTATATACAATTATCTTTCCATAAATTTGTGATTGAACAATAAGATACGTATTCGATAAACGTGCAAACAATAAATGAATAATGAATTATCTTTGAACACAGCATTTCATAATAATACATGAAAAAAAAAAAAAAAAAAAAAAAAAAAAAACGAGCTGCACACCTATCTAGTTGTAAATGACCGGTCATACTTTTTTGTGACCGTAAGTTTACCAAAAAGAAAAGTGACCAGTAATTCCACATCTAAATAGTTGGATTTACCATATTTTTACGGTCTGTTTATCGAAAAAATTTGTGACGGTATTTCACAACACCTGATTGCGCGAAAAAAATGACGTTATTTTACGGTAAAAATACGGTAATTTTTTGGTAAGTTTACCGCTTCAGGATTTTACGGTAATTCCACATCTCTAGTCTTGGAGCGTCTCGTCTTCGGTCGGTAAAGTAGGTAAATGTACATATCTCGAGACGCTACCGCGTCTCTTGATCACGTTAAAATTAGAGATTTAAGCAGTAAATGTGACCGGTAATGTTACGGTATTTTTACCGTAAAAATACGGTACGTGACCGTTTCCAAAGCTCTATAAAGTTGACAATACAACTATAAGGAAAAAATTAAAAAAAAATACTGGTCGATTGGTGGTCGTTTGGTGATGACTGGTAAATCAATTTCATCGTTTGGAGATCAATTGTTTTATTACAATAATTAAAAAACTAATAAAGTCCTAAAGTTAGCCAAACATTTTTTTTTTATTCAAATCGACTCTAATAGGGCTCATTCGATGCGAAATCGTTTGACAGTTACGAATAACGCAAGTAAAACATTTGGAGATCCTTAGTTTTCGAGAGAAACTAATACAATGAAATTCCAGTCGACAGAGCCGGATGAAAACATGTGGGCAAAGGTTTACGGTCGGTAAAAAAATAAATAAAAAATACTAGTCGATTGGTGGTCGTTTGGTTGTGATTGGTAGATCAATTTCATCGTTTGGAGATCAATTGTTTAATTACAATAATTAAAAAAATAAAAAAGTCCCAAAGTTAGCCAAACATTTTTTAAAAATTAAAATCGACTCTAATAGGGCTCATTCAATGCGGAATCGTTTGGCGGTTACGAATAACGCAATTAAAACATTTGGAGATCCTTAGTTTTCGAGAGAAACTAATACAATAAAATTCCAGTCGACAGAGCTGGATGAAAACATGTGGACAAAGGTTTACGGTCGGTAAAAAAAAAATAAAAAATACTAGTCGATTGGTAGTCGTTTGGTGGTGATTGGTAGATCAATTTCATCGTTTGGAGATCAATTGTTTAATTACAATAATTAACAAAATAAAAAAGTCCCAAAGTTAGCCAAACATTTTTTTAAAATTCAAATCAACTCTAATAGGGCTCATTCAATGCGGAATCGTTTGGCGGTTTCGAATAACGCAATTAAAACATTTGGAGATCCTTAGTTTTCGAGAGAAACTAATACAATGAAATTCCAGTCCACAGAGCCGGATAAAAACCTGTGGACAAAGGTTTACGATCGGTAAACAAAGAAATAAAAAATACTAGTCGATTGGTAGTCGTTTGGTGGTGATTGGTAGATCAATTTCATCGTTTGGAGATCAATTGTTTAATTACAATAATTAACAAAATAAAAAAGTCCCAAAGTTAGCCAAACATTTTTTTTAAATTCAAATCAACTCTAATAGGGCTCATTCAATGCGGTGTGTTTAGCGGTTTCGAATAACGCAATTAAAACATTTGGAGATCCTTAGTTTTCGAGAGAAACTAATACAATGAAATTCCAGTCCACAGAGCCGGATAAAAACCTGTGGACAAAGGTTTACGATCGGTAAAAAAAGAAATAAAAAATACTAGTCGATTGGTGGTCGTTTGGTGGTGATTGATAGATCAGTTTCATCGTTTCGAGATCAATTGTGTTATTACAATAATTAAAAAATGTGACAGAATTTTTTGATAAAATCTGTCCCCCGGCCTGCAGAGCCGCGAATCTGTGGCTTTCCACGCGTTCCCTCCCACCTCTGATTGGTCGCCCTCCGATTTCGCGATGAAGTTACCTATACGTGTTATCTGACGGTCAGTTTTCGTGGTCAGTGTGCTGAGTTTACCGCGGATCAGGGCCGACATTACTGTGCCACCCGGTTTACTTCGGCGGTAACGCTTAGGTTGCGTCGTGCGAGAGGATCGAGGACCGGTGAAATTCCGGCGCTCCAAAATAAAAGTGACGCTTGGGGGAAAGATTGCATAAGTTTCAGGTTGAGGTGGAAGGCCGCAGCGGAGGCGCTAACGACCACGCCGACGCTCGGATTGCCAGGTCGTTCCGTTATCTTTTCCGTATCTGTTCCGTTATCTATTCCGTTATCTTTACGTTTACGTTTGTTCGGAACCCCGCGTCACGAGGAGATTCCCTCGTTATCGATCATTACCACGACAGTCCAGTCATTTTTCCGGTCCGTTTAAGTTACGTCAGTTATCTTTTCGTTTCGTTCGTTACTTCGGGTATCTCCGTTGGCTTTCGGTATCGCCGTTCACTTCGGCAAGAATCGGGTCCCTTCGGGTGCTCGCGTGTGCGCGCGCACCGCCGCAACAGCATCGCCGCGCGGCACCCAGGAGTGGGGTCAAGGTGAGAGTGGGGCGAGCGCCTCGCGCGGCCCTGCTGGTTCGAAAAGTTACCTCCGACGCTCTCTCGTCGGCTGGCCGCCGGCCGAGCAGCAGCTCTCCTGTTCTCTCTTGGTAACTAATGTTACCTAATGTTACCTAATGTTACCTAATGTTAACTAATGTTACCTATTGTTAACTCATGGTATCTAATGTTGCCTTTTTACCTTTTTTGCGTTCTCTATGCGTTACCTCGGGTGGTTTCTACTCGTTATCTTTGGCGATTAACCCCGGTTGATTAATCGGTCGTTCTCGACCTGTTACCTCTAGCGTTCTCTATTAATTGAGTACCGGCGTTCTCTTTCTATATTTCTGGAGTTCTCTTTTACACGCCCGGTGTTCCCTGAATTTATTTTACGACGTTCTCTCTCTGGTTTACCGGTGATCTCTTCGTATATTTTCCGTTATCGCCCACTGGTCTTTATTTCCTTTCAGCCGCCTACGCACCTGGATACTTAGAATTATTCAGTGTAGTGACAGGTTAGCCGGTACTCGCCGGTGTTCTCTGTCGCGTGCACTTCTGTTCCCTCGTGTTCCCTACGGTGTTCACGTTCGGTTTCCGGTTATTCGTGCGTACTCGCGAGTGTCATGTGTTTAGTTCGCGGTTGTTCTCCACCGATTTCTCCGGTTATTCGTGGATTTATCGAGTGTTATCTGATTTTCCGCGGTTGTTCCCTGATAACCCGCGTACATTTATTGAGTGTTCTCTGGGTTTCCGTGTACAATGATCGTGTGTTACCTGGGTTTTTCGCATAAATTTATCGTATGTTCTCTGATTCGTTCGCGTGCGTTATCCGACGCTCCCTTCCGATTTCGCGTGCATTTCCGGGAGATATCTGGTGATGGTATTAGTGTTAGGAAGTTCTCTTTCTGATTTCCGGTTTGATTTATTCGAGTTTCTGCGTTTTCGCTATCTCGTTCTCGCTATCTTGTTCTCTCGGTATCTCGTTCTCGATCGCGGTGATTAACGTTATAGTTTTTGGTGAATTAAGAAAATAAACCGAGCGAATTCTCCGTTTAATATTTCGTGTTCGCCCTCATTCAGTGCCACTAAGAATCCACGCCCTCTCTCCACAACCTACACACTGAGCGACCCCGAGTTTTCCGTGAATCGCTTCTCCGAGTCCGTCGCCGTTTAGGTTCAGTTACGTTTACGTTTTCGGTTTCGGGCGGTTTGTCGATTCCGCCCGCGTCCCAATCAAATAAAAAATCGGCTGGCGCCCACCGGCATTTGGCGACGGGCGAGGAGAGCGCACGAAGGTGGCGGAAAGTAAGAATTTTCCTCATAAAAACTAAAAAAGTCCCAAAGTTAGCCAAACATTTTTTTAAGATTCAAATCGACTCTAATAGGGCTCATTGGATGCGGAATCGTTTGGCGGTTACGAATAACGTAATTAAAACATTTAGAGATCCTTAGTTTTCGAGAGAAACTAATCAAATAAAATTCCCGTCGACAGAGACGGATGAAAACATGTGGACAAACGTTTATGGTTGGTAAAGCAGGTATTTTTTTCAAAAACGTTCCCTGGTGTCATTTTAAGGCACTCACGCGGTCGTCGCGCTCCGCGCTCCGCAGGGGGTCGTTTCGACGTCGCGCTTCGCGCTCCGCACAGCGCCGGTCGGACGTCGTGCTTCGCGCTCCGCACGATGCCGTTCGAAAGTCGCGCTTCGCGCTGTACACGGTGGCGTTTGGACGTCGCGCTTCTCGCTCCGCACCGTGCCGTCCGGACGTCGCGCTTCGCGCTCTGCACGATGCCATCCGGACGTCGCACTTCACGCTCCGCACGGTACCGTTCGGAGGTCGCGTTTCGCGCTGTGCATGATGCGGTTCGGACTAGAGACGTGAGCGGTATACATGACCAGTAATTTTACGATTAAAAAAACAGTATGTGACCGGTGTTAAATTTACGACATCGGTAATAAAGTCATATAGTCTCTTAGTGATTAAGAATTCTCGTCAAGATACGGTGAATTTACGAAACATCGTTGCTGTAATTTTACCAAAAAATTCGTTACCGGTTATTTCACAACTATATAGACGCAGTTTACCATTTTTTATGGTGAATTCAGCAACAAAAATTTGTAACCGGCCAAACTTACGAGCATTTTTCGTGACCGTATTTTCACAACACAAAGATTGTAGAAAAAAAATGTGGATAAAAGACGGTAAAGGTACGGTAGTTTCATTGTTATTTTACCAAAAATAAAAATACCAGTATTTTCATATCTATATAATTCTGTGATGTTCAATGTCGGTCATTTTCAAAAAATAAAGAGTCATTCGAATCAATAGAAAATGACCCATAAAATGGTCAATAGAAAATGTGGAGTATAAATTTATCGCGTTCAAAACGCAGGCAGCGAGGCCACAAGAAATTACCAATTACAACGAGGACCCAAGGCCCTAGGATGTTGAGTTATCGGTCGGTATAATAGTGATGATAAAATACCGACGGTTGATATTCGATTTTTTTAGTCGATTGTTCATAAAAAAACAACATCGAACGTCGATTAATCGACAAAGATCGGTTTTGTGACGGTCATTTGACCGTCATAAAACCGTTTGGACCGTCACATGACGCTTGTCGAAATGACCGTCATTTTTACTTCGACCAAATAGGCAAAAAAATGACGTCACAAAACCGTCAAATGACGGTTATTTCTTGGTCTTCTGAACTGTTATAAAAATTACCGTTATTTCAAATCTCTATGTGTGTCAATCGAAATAAGGTAAAAAAACACGGTGTCTCCAGTAAAAGAGTCTTAGAGCGTCTCGTCTCGGTCGCTAAGGTAGTGGAAATGGACTTGTCTCGAGACGCTATCGTGTCTCTTGAAAAGGCGTAAATCTTCATTAAGTTCTACTTTCTTATTATAGTTAAATCATTTAATAATAAAGTGTAAAGAAGGGTTATCGTTAAAAAAAAAAAGATAAAAGAAATTAATAAAACCGCCCTAGCAGATCGACCAACCACGAAAGATCCAACCAGGTCGGTTCAGAACACGAAAACAACCAGTATTTTGAAGAAAACAACCACCGACAAACCGTGTTCTCAACTAAATCTCAGTTGGTCGGTGGTTGGTTTCGATGAAATACTAGTTGATCCCGTGTCCTAAAACGACCCGGTGGGGATCATAGTCGGTATACGGTTGGACCGAACTGTTAGGGCGTGAACGCAGTTGTAATTTGGTGATTACGATTGTTTTATGATAAATAAATTAAATCGACCACCAATCGACCAGTATTTTTTTTAAATTTTTTCCTCAAAGTTGTATGCTCAACTTTATAGAGCTTTGGAAACGGTCACGTACCGTATTTTTACGGTAAAAATACCGTAACATTACCATTCACATTTACTGCTTACATCTCTAATTTTAACCTGATCAAGAGACGCGGTAGCGTCTCGAGATATGTACATTTATCTACTTTACCGATCGAAGACGAGACGCTCCAAGACTAGAGATGTGGAATTACCGCAAAATCCTGAAGCAGTAAACTTACCAAAAAATTACCGTATTTTTACCGTAAAATGACGTCATTTTTTTTCGCGCAATCAGGTGTTGTGGAATACCGTCACAAATTTTTTCGATAAACAGACCGTAAAAATATGGTAAATCCAACTATTTAGATGTGGAATTACTGGTCACTTTTCTTTTTGGTAAACTTACGGTCACAAAAAAGTATGACCGGTCATTTACAACTAGATAGGTGTACAGCTCGTTTTTTTTTTTTTTTTTTTTTTTTTTTTTTTTTTTTCATGTATTATTATGAAATGCTGTATTCAAAGATAATTCATTATTCATTTATTGTTTGCACGTTTATCGAATACGTATCTTATTGTTCAATCACAAATTTATGGAAAGATAATTGTATATAAAGTTTTTTTTATTAGGCGACACGCGCGCCACAGCTCTGACCAGACCACTGAGAACTGACTCTTTCACCAGAGTAAATTAAATTCAACGCGATTGCGGCTCTATTTTTTAATTAACATTGTTAATTAATTGAATAATTAAGTGTAAAAAACGTCGTTTTGCAAAAAACATTTAGGAAATTAAGAAAACCGTGAATGCAGTTGTTATGTGGCAATTACCTGGTGATTTAGAATACGTAAATAAAATCGAGAGATACATCTGCAGTGACAGGTGAACATTTAGAGACGAAAAGAGACAAAAAACAGCGATAAAAGTAATAAGTGCCAGTGGAAATTAGCAAATAACAAATGATTTAATGGAAAATATACACGTCAAGCGTATAGTTTCGATAATAATGTACTTGTCAACATGTTTTACGAATATTGTGTTTAGGTTATGTTCACTCATATTTCAGTTTGGTGTATTAAATATAAATTATCTTCACAATTAAAGTGTACTAGTGCAATTAATAAATATACTAATGAAGAAATCATTGTGGAATCAATTATTTCGACCTTCTAACTCCTAACATGTGCAGCGGGTAATGATTTTTTAGGAAAAAACATTTTTAGTTGACGTAAGTGTCAAATTAAAAAAAATTAATTAATTAAAATGTATTAATGCAGGTAATTACCACTCTAAAATGATCTGATGGCAAATATAAGAGAAGAAACATCTGAATTGAGATAAAATATGAGTATGCTGCAAGTTATAGCCAAAGTCAAGTACGCAGTGGGAAAATATTTACTTGTACACATATGCGTAATTAA
The DNA here is from genome assembly GCA_964034905.1 of Itoplectis maculator. Classification (NCBI taxonomy): domain Eukaryota; kingdom Metazoa; phylum Arthropoda; class Insecta; order Hymenoptera; family Ichneumonidae; genus Itoplectis; species Itoplectis maculator. Next base: position 6,397,683 of record OZ035870.1, read on the forward strand.
AAATGTAATTTTTTACTTTTGGTGATAGGTATTGTCCCCTTAAAAAAAGTGTAAGGGAAAAACTAAAAAAAGTGTATGAGAATTAAGTTATTTTAGAATTTTGTAGCAAGTTTCAGCCAAATTCTTGGGTTGACAGCGGAGATTGGGCTCCGGACACAATTTGAGACCCAAAAACCCAAATTTTCTTGAAATAAACTCCTGTATAAAATTATTGGAAAATTACCATACTTCATGGGCATACTTTCCAGTGCTAGACTAAGAAATATTCCAAATTTCAACTTGTTCGGTCTGTTCAGTACAGAGCCACTGAGTTATACGGACGTCCGGGTAACACAAAATCTGGTCCGCAGTAAAAAATATCTTTATTAATGCAATTTCCTTATTATTTTATGTCAAGAATATGTATTTTACTATGTTAAAGATATCTGAACTAAAAAAAGTTAATACATTTGAAATATATCAATTTTTGTCCTTTAAAACCTAATTTAGACCCAGGAAAGCGATTTCAATAGGCACTCCTGGTGCGTTTTTTTAAAACGTGAGTGCCTAAAAATGTTAAACTGCGTCTATATAGTTGTGAAATAACCGGTAACGAATTTTTTGGTAAAATTACAGCAACGTTGTTTCGTAAATTCACCGTATCTTGACGAGAATTCTTAATCACTAAGAGACTATATGACTTTATTACCGATGTCGTAAATTTAAAAACGGTCACATACCGTTTTTTAATCGTAAAATTACTGGTCATGTATACCGCTCACGTCTCTAGTCCGAACCGCATCGTGCACAGCGCGAAACGCGACCTCCGAACGGTACCGTGCGGAGCGCGAAGTGCGACGTCCGGATGGCATCGTGCAGAGCGCAAAGCGCGACGTCCGGACGGCACGGTGCGGAGCGTGAAACGCGACGTCCGAACGCCACCGTCTAGAGCGCGAAGCGCGACTTTCGAACGGCATCGTGCGCAGCGCGAAGCGCGACGTCCAAACGACCTCCTGCGGAGCGCGGAGCGCGACGACCGCGTGAGTGCCTTAAAATGACACCAGGGAAAAATGTCCCGAAGGGACATTTTTGCCGCAGGGTCATTTTCGGGGGGTTTGGGGGGCGGAGCCCCCCAATGGGGGTTCGGGGGGCGAAGCCCTCCAACAACAACCCGGCGCCCCGCAGGGGCGACCGGTTTGTTGGTATTTTGTGTTTTCGTTATTGTGTTTTTTTTCTGTTGTGGGCGGCTAGAGGTAACTTGATAATCGTGGTCGAGTCGATCCTCGTGCTTTCGCTATTCGAGATGGTTATTCGGTGATGTTCCAGAGTGCTTGGTCCAGCAGGTGGTCCTGAGGTTGACCTGATCTGCCTGTTGCTGTGCTACGTTTAACGGAATAAAAGTATGGACAGTGGATCATTGGTGACCTGAACATAAAAGAAGTTTTAGTTTCGAAAATAGGGTTTGAGCTTGTTGACGTGGATTAATTTTTTTCTATTTATCAGTAAAATTTCGTAATTAACATCGGAGGTTTTATCGAGAATTATTGCGGGACCCTCCCACTTCGGAGCGAGTGGGGATTTATCTCGTTCCTGAGCTACAAGAACTTCGTCGCCTTTCCTGAAGATCGGAGCAGGCTGATGGATGTTGGCGTCTTGGTTGGCCTTGTAACGCTCCTTGGCTGCGATAAGATGATCTCGCCCTTTCTTCAAAATTCGGTGGTGATCTGCACGGAGTCCTTCGAAGTACTCGTCGATGGTGGCGTTCGTTCTGTGGATAGGGATGCTGTTCGGAACGTTTGGCTTTCGTCCGAACTGCATTTCGAAGGGTGTGAGTCCGATGCCTTCTTGTTTTGCAGTATTGTAGGCCATTGAGACGAACTTCAATTTCTTGTCCCAATCCTCGCGATGATCGTGGATGAGAGCCTTTATTTGTTCCTTGATTGGACCATGGGCTCTCTCGAGGCTCCCGTTGCTTTGAGGGTGGAACGTCGTTGTCGTCATGTGGGAGATTTTGAAGAGTTTCTCCAGATGTTTAAATGTTTGGCTAATGAAATTTCTTCTACCAATGGAATTAACGTGATGTATTTAGTCAGCTGATCCTGTACAGACATGATGTACTTGTAGCCGTCAGCTGACTCCGGAATTGGTCCCACGAGGTCTAACGCGATCTTATCGTTCGGCCGTTCGGGTGTATCCGTGATCACGGCTTCGGATTGAGGCCGCACGCGCACCAGCTTGATCTTTTGGCAGGTGTCGCACCTTCGGATGTAGTCCTCGATGTCTCGCTGCATGTTCGGCCAGGTAGCAACGGCCTTGATGCGGTCGAGCGTCTTGGCTATTCCGAAATGTCCGGTGGCTTTCGTACCGTGGTGTTCTTTCATGATGCGTTGTCGCCCTTCTGCTGTACCCGGCTCGTAGAGGTCCTTGTCGCACAAGTACAGGAGAGGACGATCTTCTCTTTTTGACCAGATGAAATTTATCATTTGCTTAATACGGCTTTTTGTCCCAGGGTGAGCGCGAAGGTGGTCACAGCCCAGGTGTACTTTCGTCGGATTATTCACTTCCATCAGGGCGGCTGCAATGCGGTTATACCAGTAGATTTCGTCTTCGGAGAAGTCAACGTGGAGGCAATCTGTGGCGTTGTTTGGGGTGTCCACTATCTTCAGGGCGAGGACGTCCTTTGGTGGAATGTCTTCGGAGATTTCGGGAACCAGAGGAATTTGTTCGCACAGTTCGAATTCGATGTACAGCGGTGGATCATTCGTTGATTCTTCTTCTTGCTTTTCTTTCGCTGAATTGTCATCCGTGTGTTCCGAAGCTTCTCCATCATTTTCGGTTTTGGATCGCTGACTTCGGGTGGTCACCGCATAGATCCGTGAAAGAGCGTCTGCTTTAGTGTTGAGAGAGCCTTTCTTATAGATGGGCTCGTACTCGTATTCCTCGACTTTCATTCGGAGTCTCATCAAACGGCTATTGGTCGGAGGGTCAGTGGCTTTCAGGATCCTGATCAGTGGCTTATGGTCGGTGACGATTTTAAACTGTTTTCCGTACAGGTACTGACGGAAAGGTTTCGTCGCCCAAGTGATGGCGAGCATCTCCCTTTCGGTCGTCAAGTAGCGTTGCTCTGCCTTGTTGAGGGTGCGAGAGGCGTAGGCGACCGGCCGGTCCTTTCCGATCGGTCCCTGCGATAACACTGCACCGATTGCGTGGTTACTCGCGTCGGTAGTAAGGACGAATTCCTTTTTGAAATCTGGGTATTGGAGCACGGGTGCGGTCGTCAGTGCCGTGCGTAAGAGTTGGAACGCTTGTTCTTGCTTCTCAGTCCAACTTGTGACAGAATTTTTTGATAAAATCTGTCCCCCGGCCTGCAGAGTCGCGAATCTGTGGCTTTCCACGCGTTCCCTCCGACTTCTGATTGGTCGCCCTCCGATTTCGCGGTGAAGTTACCTATAAGCGTTATCTGACGGTCAGTTTTCGTGGTCAGTGTGCTGAGTTTACCGCGGATCAGGGCCGACATTACTGTGCCACCCGGTTTACTTCAGCGGTAACGCTTAGGTTGCGTCGTGCGAGAGGATCGAGGACCGGTGAAATTCCGGCGCTCCAAATTAAAAGTGACGCTTGGGGGAAAGATTGCATAAGTTTTAGGTTGAGGTGGAAGGCCGCAGCGGAGGCGCTAACGACCACGCCGACGCTCGGATTGCCAGGTCGTTCCGTTATCTTTTCCGTATCTTTCCGTTATCTATTCCGTTATCTTTACGTTTACGTTTGTTCGGAACCCCGCGTCACGAGGAGATTCCCTCGTTATCGATCATCACCACGACAGTCCAGTCATTTTTCGGTCCGTTTAAGTTACGTCAGTTATCTTTTCGTTTCGTTCGTTACTTCGGGTATCTCCGTTGGCTTTCGGTATCGCCGTTTACTTCGGCAAGAATCGGGTCCCTTCGGGTGCTCGCGTGTGCGCGCGCACCGCCGCAACAGCATCGCCGCGCGTCACCCAGGAGTGGGGTCAAGGTGAGAGTGGGGCGAGCGCCTCGCGCGGCCCTGCTGGGTCTAAAAGTTACGTCCGACGCTCTCTCGTCGGCCGGCCGCCGGCCGAGCAGCAGCTCTCCTGTTCTCTCTTGGTAACTAATGTTACCTAATGTTACCTAATGTTAACTAATGTTACCGATTGTTAACTCATGGTATCTAATGTTGCCTTTTTACCTTTTTTGCGTTCTCTATGCATTACCTCGGGTGATTTCTACTCGTTATCTATTGGCGATCAACCCCGGTTGATTAATCGGTCGTTCTCGATCTGTTATCTCTAGCGTGCTCTATTAATGGAGTACCGGCGTTCTCGTTCTATATTTCTGGAGTTCTCTTTTACACGCCCGGTGTTCTCTGAATTTATTTTCCGACATTCTGTCTCTGATTTACCGGTGATCTCTTTGCATATTTTCCGTTATCGCCCACTGGTCTTATTACCTTTCAGCCGCCTACGCACCTGGAGACTTAGAATTATTCAGAGTTTAGTGACAGGTCTGCGAGTACTCGCCGATGTTCTCTGTCGCGTGCACTTCTGTTCCCTCGTGTTCCCTACGGTGTTCGCGTTCGGTTTCCGGTTATTCGTGCGTTCTCGCAAGTGTCATGTGTTTAGTTCGCGGCTGTTCTCCACAGATTTCTCCGGTTATGCGTGGATTTATCGAGCGTTATCTGATTTTCCGCGGTTGTTCCCTGATAACCCGGTGCATTTATTGAGTGTTCTCTGGGTTTCCGTGTACAATTATTGTGTGTTACCTGGGTTTTTCGCGTAAATTTACCGAATGTTCTCTGATTCGTTCGCGTGCGTTATCTGACGCTCTCTCCCGATTTCGCGTGCGTTTTCGGGAGATATCTGGCGATGGTATTAGTGTTAGGAAGTTTCTCTTTCGGATTTCCGGTTTGATCTATTCGAGTTTCTGCGTTTTCGCTATCTCGTTCTCGCTATCTTGTTCTCTCGGTATCTCGTCTTTGATCGCGGTGATTAACGTTATAGTTTTTGTGAATTAAGAAAATAAACCGACCGAATTTTCCGTTTAATTTCGTGTTCGCCCTTATTCAGTGCCACTAAGAAACCACGCCCTCTCTCCACAAACCTACACACTGAGCGACCCCGAGTTTTCCGTGAATCTCTTCTCCGAGTCCGTCGCCGTTTAGGTTTAGTTACGTTTACGTTTTCGGTTTCGGGCGGTTTGTCGATTCCGCCCGCGTCCCAATCAAATAAAAAATCGGCTGGCGCCCACCGGCATTTGGCGACGGGCGAGGAGAGCGCACGAAGGTGGCGGAAAGTAAGAATTTTCCTCACAAACTCCATGCAGCATCTTTCTTTAACAATTCGGTTAGGGGTTTCGCAATTTTACTAAAGTCCTTGATGAACTTGCGGTAGTACCCTGCTAGTCCAAGAAACTGCTTGATGTGTTTGGGTTCCTTGGGTGTCGGAAAATTTGCGACAGCTTCAATTTTATTCGGATTTGGCTTGACTCCCTCTTCCGAGATAACGTGACCTAGAAATTCCAGTTCTGGACGAAGAAATTCGCACTTGTCCGGCTGTAGTTTCAGGTCCGATTGGCGTAGGCGGTTCAGTACATCAGTTAGCTTTTTGTTGTGCTGTTCCAGCGTATTGCCGTAAATGATGATGTCGTCGAGATATACGAAGCATGTGTTGCCGATCAATCCACGCAATGCATTTTTCATCATTCGTTGGAATGTTACAGGTGCGTTTTTGAGTCCGAAAGGCATTCGGTTGTAGTGAAAGTGCCCTGATGGTGTTGAGAATGCTGTCTTTTGTTTATCTCGCTCGTCCATCGGTATCTGGTGGAACCCTGAGGCGAGGTCGAAGGCGGAAAAGTATTTGGCTCTTCCTAATTGATCCAGTATCTCGTCGATGCATGGGAGCGGATAGGCGTCGTGAGAAGTTTTCTCGTTTAATTTTCTGAAATCGATGACGATTCTCCACTTCTTCTTTCCCGATGCATCGGATTTCTTCGGAACGATCCAGAGTGGGGCGTTGTACGGTGAGTCGCTGGGCTCGATTAATTTTTGCTCGAGCATATCGTTGACTTGGCGGTCGATTTCCTCTTTGTGTACCGGTGGGTATCGGTACTGCTTGACGTTGGAACGTCATCGCTGGTTATAATGCGGTGTTTGACCGCTTTCGTGCCTGGCAGTGGGTCGCCAGGTAGAGCGAACACGTCGGGTAGGACGACACGATGTCCCACACCGGTTCCGCTAGTTCAGGTGGCACGTGCTGTAGACGCACGTTTTACTTGAGCGCTCGGATCCTATCTGCCGAATTGTGCTGTTTGATATGGTGGATCCTCAATGCGTCCGTCGGTGCGTCTTGGCGCGCCTCTGCCGGTGAAAGGGTAAGATCCTCAAAAGGCATTCCACGCACTAGGTTCACTGTAACCCGTTTGGGTTCGTCCGAGTCATTAATTACTGGCACTCGGGCTTCATAGTCCTTGGCTTCGAATACGCAAGGAACTATGGACTTTAAATTTTCTTCACTTGTAACGGCTGGTCCGTTCGCGACGTTTGTTGGCAAGGTGATAAAGTGAATTGATCTCGCGGGAACAGTTATGGTAAGAGGTTCGAATTTGAGTCGCCTGCCATTGAACTCCAGGAAGTTGTCCTTTCCGATGCCGATGTACGTTTGGTATTTTTCCATGAATGGAATGCCAATTAGTCCGTCCTCTTCGAGGGGAAAATCGTCTGGAATTACGTGGAAAATTTGTTTCTGTCCTTCATATTCCTGTTGCGTGATGAACAGCGATCTATGCAAATCGTTGCCCATTCGAAATTCTGTGCTGAGCTTTTTGTCTACCAGAGATGATCCCTTCAAGTTGCCCAGTTTTATTAGACTGATAGCGGCACCAGTGTCTAATAAAAATCTCCCTGGTCTTCGTAGATCGGGCATCGAGAGTTCGACGACTCGTTTTGCCGATCCAATGGAATTAATTCGGGGGACTGTTCCGCTGTCTCTGTTTCTTCGGCATCCTTCGTTGGCACGTGGTTTACTCGTAAAGGCGGGCGAGGTGGAGGCATCTCTTTCCGAAAACCCGATGGCTGTGTAGGTGCGCTCGATCTTCTCTGCGAGTCATAAATTTTCGTGCGGCAGTCCCTTTCGAGGTGTCCCGGTCGCTGGCAATAGTTGCAGGTAACCTGCGGGCGATGTGTCGAAGATGCGGCGATGGCTGGTCGGTTTGACGGGCGCTGTGAGAGTAGTGGTGTGCCGGGGTTACGCTCAGCGTTGTTGGGCGTTCTCGTCATCATCTCCCTAGTGAGATCGTAGGCCTCGGCGGCCTGCGCACTCGCGATGGCTGCACGGATGTTCGTCGGTCTTTGCGCGCGCACTTCGGTTGACAGCTCCCTCCGAAGGCCCAGGAGGTATTGTTCGAGGCCTTGTTCACGTTCGTACTCGATGATGAATTTGCGTCGCGTTTCATTGGTGGTGGAATTCGCGAGTACGGCTAACACTTGATTTTGCACTTCAAGGAATCTGTTCGTGAATTTGGAAACTGTTTCGGTTTTTCCTTGGAATGTGCGCGAACGCTTGTCGCGGAAGACACTGACCGGTTGTAAATTTCCAAACAAGAGGCGCAATGCACTGTATAATTCTTCGTAAGAGTTGGTTTCGTACTCTTGGAGTTCACGCGCCGCGTCACCAATGATTCTTTTCGCGATTATTAACCGGCGTAGATAGTCTTGCCGTGTCACTTGCGGTCGCACGTCTTCGATCGACGCTATAAACGATTCGACACCGATGTTTTTTCCGTTATATTCGCGGATTAACTCGATCGCTTCTTGTGGCGTTATTTCTTCGAATTGTTCTGATGTGACACTTTCCGGTCGCGAGAATTGTTCGGTTCCGCGCACTTCTTTTTCACTTTGCCGATCGAGCACTTTGTTTATCGCGTGTTTCAGGGATTCATTTACATTTGAGAGCGACATAGTGCTAGTTTTTATTGAATTAGTCTCTGAATCGATCGCGATACTGACGGGGTCGCGGTATTGAGTAAATTGATTTTTACTCACCGATTTTTTTGTTGAATTCCAGCGTTGCTCCCTTTTCCTTTGTAGAATCCTGGTGTTGTCTTGTCGTTCCAATGCTTCTAACACTTGGAGTTGGCACACCCCACACTTAGCACCAATTGTGATGTCGGGAATAGGTGAGGAAGGGTTTTTATTGGAGGAGTAGCCAACTCGGCTACGAAGCGCGGTACTTGGACGGACAAAACGCGGTTGACACCGTTTCGGTACTACAAAGTCTTTATTTCAAAGTTACAGGATCGATGTCGCGGACTTACTGACTAACGAAATAACGCGGGAGGTGTTTATAAGGGATAGGAGAAATGAGCGTGGTGGGGAGAAATTTGGGAATCTGGAAAGTTCGACAGGAAAAGCCGCACATGTGGTTTCCGGGAAAGGCGGTTAGTTGATTAGGCGAAGCCAGCGTGGGAAACAGGCGATAATAGGGACGTGGAAAAGTATCTGAGAAGAGTCTGGAACTTTCGGCGGGAGGCGGACACTTATGTGACTGGATTCCGGGAAAAGGCGGTTGGCTGATTAGGTGGAGCATGCATAGGAAACCAGCGATGAAAAGAGCTGTAAAAAAGGAATTTGGGGAAAAGTCACGTAGGCGACGCAAGTAGCGGGATTGTGATCCGGATAGTAACAGCTGTGTTTGGGAAGCTATGGAGATACGGTGTGCGGCGTTGAGCCGAGCCGCAGGTCGGGAAGCGATAAATTAGGCAGGCAGGCCCGTGGGCCAGAGGTACGGAGAGTCAGTGGGAAAGGAAAAAATAGGTAGTGGACAGGGACTCGTTACAATACTAATATGTATGTATGTATGTATGTATGTATTTATTGCTTGTAAGAGGTACAATGTTACCCCTACAGCAAGGGGGGGCGCAGTTTTTACAGTTTTTGTTTTTCCGTAATTAATACCATTATTATTGTTCCTTTTATTAATACTATTCGTTCAGCGAGAACGCTCTCAACAACAAGCTTTGGCTAACATAGTTAAAGATTTTCTTTAGTACTTTTTGGCTGCATGTACATAGTAGTATTAGTAGATCGTCGTCGGACCTTTCTGCCGAGATCAAATCGCCTAGATAGTGGGCTCTGAGTCGTTCGTACAGCGGGCAACGAAGCATAAAATGCTTAGCCGTTTCGATTTCTTGCATATTGCAGTTTTGGCAGTATAGTTTCGGGTCGAGCTTTCCCATGCATTGTTTGTAGCTCAGGGTACAGAAGAAACGATTTGCTAGTCTTAGTTGCGCTATATTCCGCTTTATCGCCAGCGGGAGTCTGAGAGTGAGGTATTTAGCGGGACCATCGTTGATTGACCTCGGTAGATCCAGTTGGCAGGAAGATGCCAGATGCCAGGTTTCAAGGTCTAGTGTTTTTAGTTGTGTTTTGTATCTGGAGAAAACTTCGGCGGTTCTTCTAGACCAGACGACGGGGTCAACATTCTCCCATAGGTCAAGTGAGTTTACCTCCGATAAGAATGTTTTGAATTGGCTGATCCAATTGTATTTGCTCTCTTCACCCAGGTTGGCGGAAAGGGTTATCAGTCTGCGCATACAGGTTTTCGCTAAGGACTCGTCGGTTAATTCGAGGACTCTAATATACCAATCCCACGTGTTTTTCATTGCTTTGTACTTAATTTTTATAAGACCTAACTCTAATCTGAGAGCCGCGTTCGGCGTATTTTTTGGAAGTAATAGGAATCTTTTATAGAACCATGTCTGAGCCGATTCGATAAGTTCACAATAACGCAGGCCCCAGGCTGGAAACGCGTACAACAGAGTAGATTCGACCATACTCTCATACAGTTTTGAATAGGCTACCCATTTATCGCAGTTTGCTTTGGCAAGAATAGACAGTGTTACGCCTGACGCTACCTTAGCTTTATTTAACGCCGCTTGGGCTGCTTTGAGGCCGAGAGATGACCTAGCGATTGGAACTCCTAAGTACAGGTAATCTGGGACAACATCAATGTTTGTGTCTCTGTATCGTGTAAACCGATTTTCTATTTTTTTGAGTTTACCCCCAGTTTTGAAAGCGACGATTTTTGTTTTTTTTGCATTGACCTCGAGTCCGTTTAATGAGCAGTATTCGTCAAGTGCTTTGAGTTTCCTTGCCAAGTCTATATGAGAGTGTGCCAAAATCACCGTGTCGTCTGCGTATAATAACATAATAATATCGTTTGTACCGTCGACGTTTAGTCCTTCTAAACCTTTGTTTCTAAAAAACGATTCAATATCGGCTAGGTATAAGATAAATAAATCTGGGCTTAGCGATTCGCCCTGAAGCACGCCTTCCGTGACTGGAAATTCGTTTGAAAGTTTTGATCGAGATTTGACTTGAACGGTTGCTTGGTCGTAAAGAGATTTAACGATTCGTATAAGTTTAGGGCTTACTCCCTGGCGGTACAGCTTATTCCATAGCAACGCGTGCGGTATCGTGTCGAATGCTCGCTTAAAATCCACGAAAATGGCGTAGACTTCACGGTTGCCTAGCCTCAGTTGTAATTGAATCACAGAGGTCAGAGTAAAGATACTTTCAACGCAGCTTCGGCCTTTCCGGAAGCCCATTTGAGATTCTGGAATAATTTTTAAGTCTTCTGCGAATTCGATAAGCCGGTCTCTGAGCAGACCCGTAAAGATTTTGGTTATATTGTTAACGAGGGCAATTCCTCGGTAGTTCGCCGGGTCTTCTTTGTCACCTTTTTTAAAGATCATAGTGAGAATTACGTTGGACCACACGGTTGGGGTCGTTTCTTTTTCGAGTACTGTGTTGTAAAGTTTTAGAAGGTATTGTAGCCCGTTCGGCGTTGAAAAATTCTGAGGCTATTTGGTCGGGGCCTAGCGCCTTACCGATTTTGGCCTTTCGAAGTGTTTTTTTAAGTTCGTCTAACGTTATTTCTTTATCTAATATTTCGTAGCCGGGACCGTAAAACGTTATGTCGATTTTTAATCTAGGTTTATAAACCGTTGCATAAAATTCGTTCCATGCTTCGATCGGAAGGGAGAACACGGAGTAAGATTGTGACGTACATTTTTTTACAGCGCTCCAAAAGTCGGCAGGGCGCTTTAAATTCGCAAGGCTGTTCTTAATGAGGTACGAGTATTGTTTTTTTGCTGTTTCTATCGTCTTTTTGTATTTTTTTTTGGTTTCGAGATAGTTGGATTTGTTTTCTTCAGTGTTCAAGACCTCGTATTCCCTAAGGGCAGTTCGAAGCTCTATTTTATGGCTAATACAGTCTTTGTCGTACCAGGGTTTGTTTTTCTTTTTTTTTGTAGCAGTTTGTGTAGTGTGAGACATGTTTACAGAGGTGGCCGATTCACGAATCGCGGCAGTTAAATTTTCGTTAAGACTCGAAGGGTCTGTGGAGATCGGTATATTATTCAGTCGGGATGAGCTTTCTATGAAATCCGAATATGCTACCTCGTGTTCCACATTCCATTTTAAGCTTGTTATAGTTAGTGGTGGATCTGCTAATTCTTCGCGTTGTGTTTCTGTTTGATTTTCGCAGTGTAATCTTAGCTCTACTGGGAAGTGGTCTGATAAAGTCGGTTCCATGACCACATACAGATCTTTCACCATTCTCAGACCGTTTATACTGATCCAAATTAAATCTATCACGCTTTTTCCCGAGTGACTGATCAAGAGACGCGGTAGCGTCTCGACGCCAAGACTTAAAAAAACTCATATGCCTTATACGACCAAGACGCTAGCGCACTCTTATTTACAGCAAGCTCGCGTTTTTTTCGTCTGCTACGAAATCTAACTCGAATTATCTCAGTCAAAACTTCGCGGATGCTAAATGTGTCAGGTCCAATATTTTTTATTTTTTTTTCTCTTTCTAATGAGCCCTGTTTCAATAAAATCGATGCCCGCAATGCTAATATCTGGCCACTTGAAATTCAGAATCTGTCAAAAATTTTCGTCCGCACTCACACATCGGCACGAAAATGTCCCCTCGCATATACGTGCATGGCGCGTTACCTCCTCACTCACATCTCGTCTTTAACTTTAATTATCTTAAGCAACATGTCACGGACGCAAAATGTATCAGCGCCAATATTTTTTATTTATTTTTCTCTTTTTAATGAGACCTGTTTCGATAAAATCGGTGCCGGCAATGCTGATATCTGGGAGTATTTGCTGATATCTGAGAGTCCCCACTCACACAACTGCACCGATTTGTCCCCTCGCATATACGTGCAGAGAGTCGCACGTACACAGCGACGGCATGCCGATAAATTCACGACGATTGGTTAGGTGACCAGCTCGCTCTCATCTTGTCAGTGTGGCTTTTTTGACAGTCTCGGATGTGCGCGTCTTTTTTAGTTGGGTTATGAGAAAATAATGTAGTGTGTATGAAATTAAATTGTGTTTCTAACCAAGTTCGCAGAGCTCGGCGGAACGACCGGTATCTTTGTAGTTTTTAAGGTCAATTTTTAAGGTTATATGTGATAAACAAAAAGGAAATGGGCAAGTTAACGGTGCCCACTTAGTTTAAAAAAATGTACAATCAAGCTCTGAATTTCAAAAAGACAGCAAATAAACCCAAAAATGTTTTTTCAAAACAAAAATGGTACGCCAAGACAAAAAAATCCATCCCATAAAAAAAATCCTTGAAAGAAAAAACATTTAAAAAATATGCCATAAAAAATTCCTATCAAAAAATCTTTTTCAAAAATATTAAACCAAATCCATTACACTAGCCAAGTAAAAAGTGATTAACGGATGTAGATGTTTCTTTACAAAAAAAATTGGCGTGCCGGCGGTTTGGTCCCGTACCTAGTCCAGAGAAATGAGGACGGGACAACTGTACCAGCTACTACAAACATTCGGAAAAAGATTAACATTATGCCATTAAATTAACATTTGTTTACTTTTATTTAATTAATAAATAGACAGGACCAAACAGCTGGCACGCCAATTTTTTTGGTAAAGAAACATCTACATCCGTTAACCACTTTTTACTTGGCTAGTGTAATGGATTTGGTTTAATATTTTTGAAAAAGATTTTTTGATAGGAATTTTTTATGGCATATTTTTTAAATGTTTTTTCTTTCAAGGATTTTTTTTATGGGATGGATTTTTTTGTCTTGGCGTACCATTTTTGTTTTGAAAAAACATTTTTGGGTTTTAAAAGTTGACCGAGCCGGGCGGTCACTTTTTGATCTGCCGTTGAGTAGTACGAGACCATTTGTAGCCATACAATCGGTGACTAGCGGGCCTCTTTGGTTAACGAAGGGATCGGTCGAGATTATTGTGTCGTAGAGGCATGTCTCGTCGAATATTTCAGCGGGTAGTAAGTCGTTTTCCCCCACTCTGGCATTTAGATCGCCGCCTATTATGATTACCTCGTTTTCGTATTTTGTTTTTAATTCGTCCACGAGAATTTGCAGAATGTCTAAAACTGGCTCTAACTGTAATTCCGGTCTAAAGTACACTGTTCCAATAATTAATTTTGTGTCTGTTAAAGATGGTCTTACAAATATCCAGTAAGGGCTGATGTCGAGGATTTCCGTCGTCTTGATTGTCGTAAGGATTGCCAGTCCGCCGCTCGCTCGTCCCATGGAGTGTATTTTTGTCGCGCCCGCCCAGATACACGCGTGGCTGTTCCAATGTGGCGGCGCTGACTGTTTGCAGCGTGGGAGTATTCTCGGCGTTGGAAAATCCATGGACGTTCCAGAAGACGAGGGAGGCTTCCTTTTCCACTCTTAGTTTTTTGAAGGTGCGATGTTGTTTGAGCTCGATGGGTCCAGATTCAGTGCGGGGAATTGAACAGAATTCGGTGCTGGTTGTCTCGGAGTTTTCAGTCTGCCCTCATTTGCGTCCCAGTGATGCCAGACTCCGTCGATTTCGAGTTTGTTGTGCGCGATCTTTACTGTTCTGCCGTCTTCTCGATGTTTTCGTGCCAACTCCCGAAGGTCTTTTCCGATTTGACGTTGTTTATATGTGAGCTCACCATTTATAAAGATGTCTCTTCCTTTGAGCTGTTTTTTTTTCGTAAGTATATCGCTTTTCGTTTCCCAGCAGTCTAATTTGACGGCGTACATGGTATTTGTACCCATCGGTATTTGCCTCTGCTCGACTACCTTTCCTTGGACTCCGAATTCGGTTGAGAGAAAGTTGTTTATTGTTGCTGTGGCGTTTTTCGGCCCAGCTTTTAAACCTTTGATTATAATGTTATTTTTGATTTCTTTTTTTTTCCAGATATTCGATTTTTTTTTCCAGTAGTTCCGTCCTGCGGCTAACTCCAGTCGTTTCGTTTGTAGCGTTGGGTGGTTTTGCTTCAAGTTTTGTTAGTCGCTCCTCGAAGATTCGATTCCTTTCGTTTCCTGTTTCTTCTAGAGTCTGAATTCTGGCTGCGAGATTCTCGTGGGCTTTTACAAGTTCCTCTTTGCTTTTTTTCAGCTCTTCTTTTATCTCGGTGAAGTTTGTTTCGTGAGTGTCGTTGCTTTGTGCGATTAAATTACTCATGTTTGCATATTGTCTCGCGTTATCTTCGCTCATTTGTTTTAGCTGTGCAACAATCGACTCCATGTTCGTGCAGGGCGGATCTTCGTCCAAAGAGGAACGCAGTAAAATTGGTGCTTCTGTGCTTTGAGAGTCTTGGGAGTTCAGTTGATTAACTTCCGGGGGGGGGGGGGGGTCGAGGTGTTAGCGTCGAGGTTTTAAAGGCCTTTTGGTCTCTATTATTGCTTGAGTCGGGGGAGTTGTCCGCTGAGTCCGATCGTTTTCTTTTTTGTAGAATATAATCTTTTATCGAACCAGTTGAGTTGCTCCGATCTCGTTGTAGACGTTGGTGTGCTGGCGGTCGGCCTCTTAACCTCGGTTTTTTGTGCGTTGCAGAAGTTTGTGTCGAGCTTAGATCGCCAGGCGGCGCTGTAAGGGCATCGACCTCGGTATCGATTGATTTACTCGAAGTCGGTAACGTAGGTCTCGTCGACGTTATTCCCCGACAGGTGTCGCCTCCAGGCTTGAGATTCCGTGCCAGCCTCCTTCCTCTTTGCTCCTCGCCCCTCGGAGTTATAACCTCAAAGTCGAAATGAACTATTTACATTAGCCAGATTTTACGTCGTACCTCTATGTTATTCTTGATGTTTATGGTTTTTGTTGTCTGTGATGGGTTTTTCTTTCTTAGCCGCTGGCCAAACGTTTTTGAATGTAGTTTGTTGGTCCATAGATGTCAGAATTGTGCGAGCAGTTTTGTTACACGTCTTTCTCGTTGGCAGTTCGCGCCATTCCCCCATAGAATACTAATATAACGACCACAGAACTGACAGGATTATTGAAAATTGTAAATCGAAATTGTAAAAAGTGAATTAGCTTGATTGGTTTCACAAAATTAAATATTATTAAATTATTCGGATTGATTGGCACTTTCGCCTTACCAAGTTTTTCCTGCAACATCGTTAAATTTTGATAACGATTTTTAAATAAATATTTTCCACAATGAATCGGTAAATTCCTCGTCCAGAGACGAATTCGATACGGGCTTGTGTCGTACTCGTAACCTGTTAAACATTTTTATTTCCTTTTGTAAGAAGGACAATAACAAATTGCCAGTCGACAAGCCGTGTATAATTTTATACAGAAAAAATAATTAATTAATTATAATTATAAGGGCGTATTTCCGAGCTCATTCCGACATCGGAAGTAACTCAATAATTTATCCAGTAGCCGTTGTTATCGATAACTTGTTGTAATCTTCTCGGCATCGAATCGACGAGATTTCGCGTTATTATTGGGTCAGCCTCGATATCTGCCCAAACTCGATGCACATGCGCAACGAGTTCGTCCCGGTTGCGGTCTTCACCTGATTGCCAGCTTCTCTGCATTATACCTACGACAAACGATATTTTTTTCAATACTATGAATAATTATCATTAACATTTTTTATAGCAGTTATTACAATTGTAACTAAAACTTAATAATGTTTAAAGTTAATTTTCCATGCTGTATTTTTATATTATAAGGATGACAACTCAACAAATATATAGGAAAACTCACCCCACAAGTTTTCGATTGGATTAAGGTCTGGCGATTTGCTTGGCCAATCGACTTTTATTATATCCGGGTGCTCCTCGAACCAGTTTCTGACGATACCCGCAGTGTGAACGGCGCTGTTGTCTTGAACGAAAGTCACTTCGGGAAACTGATCCGCAGGGAACCGGGCCCTGGCGCACGGGAGCATTACATTTTGGAGCACATCCACGTAGGCGACAGCGTTCATGCGTGCGGGAATTTCGTGTAGCGCCATTGCGCCGCTTGCCGACATACAGCCCCAAACACCGGCTGTGATCCGACCGCTCCATTTGTTTAATTTTTTAAATACTGAAACGTTTCGCGATTTTGTTGAACCGCGAACGCGAGGGGAGGGGGCTCGCTCGCTCTCTCAGCGGCGGGCGAGTCCCGTTCAGTGCTGGACCGGACAAGGTTAATTCTGGGGTAGGCGTCTGGATGTGGCTTTTAGGTGTTTTTAGGAGGTGCCTCAGGTCAGGTTTTGCTATCAAGAGTCAGCCTTCTTCATCATCGGCACTCGGTAGGAGTGTACTTGAAGGCAAATAGTGGTGCAGGACGTAAACGGGAGGTAGAGAATGGGTGTTGGGATCTCTCAAGCCCTGCCTGTTACTGACCGATAACCTGATGAGGAACTAGTCCTGGTTGTGTGATCACGAAATTATTAATTCACTCGATCGCTGGATGCTCTCGAGTGGAGCTCTACATTCAATTTTTATGATTGCTAGCTGGTTCTAGACTTGATCCAGTGAAGCCGGATCGTCGTCTCATGCAGACCGAAGTCTGAGTTGTTTGTTTTGCTATTGTATGATTCGTGCACTCGCGAGATGTCCGCGCACGGAGCTTAACACTCAATTTCCTTAATGATTAGTATCGCGTTACGCTGCCGCGATTTGTGGCGCCGCGTAGCCCGCTACGCGGCGTGCTACTCAAACGGGAGAAGCCCGGGTTAATTTTCCTATTCCTTTAGTTAAGTATTCGTGCGCTCGCAAGACGTCCGCGCACGGAGCTTTACACTCAATTTTGTTGACTTGTTTGGTCGCGTCGCGACTGTTGACACTGCTTAGCCTGCTAAACAGCGTAATCTGAAACGGGAGAAGCCCGATGTTTTCTCGTTATGATTTTTACAATTTATTCACGTCCTAAGTGCTCTTCGGACGTGGAGCTTTACACTCAATTTATAACTTCTCGTGCGCCAAGTATGCGCCGGACGTTACGATGTCCCCTACTCCCGTGCACTGGATCTGCGTGCGTTTTGTTCGTCTACTGAATAATTTACCCTAACGCGTTTTCGGCCACGTTGGGTAATTACCACGGAAGATTGTCCTCAGACACGGACGAGCGAACAATACTAGATCGCTGCTCGGCCGCGAGTTGTCATCATCGGACTTGGCGGATGGATGGCCAAGAATTTCGGAGGATGATTTGAAGTACAGGGAGGTGCGACGACGTTGTTCTATCGCTGTACGTATGTGATTGCGGCGTATCGGGTCGGCGGAGACGAGCGACGAAGCGTGTTACTGCTCGCCGCGTTTCCCTACAAGATGTGGTGGAGGGAGGGGCTGCCGCTCTTCAGCGACAGGCACCGAGGTGCGGAATTCGTTCCGATCCCGCGAATCAAGGGCCTCGCACACCCAACCGCCTACAGGATCCTCGATAAACCGGGCTAGACGCTGGGTTTCAGACGTTCTACTTGAAGCCTTTGAGACACGGGTGAGTGACGCGCACCTGTGTGCGATTCGCCACGCGAATACGCACACACCCAACCACAGACGAATCGGGACTCCCGATTCGAATGCCGGGTTTCAGGTGTTTTCCCGTCCACTCACTGGTCGTGCCTTTATGGCTCCACACGCCTGTGTGTGTGTCCGCTTGGCGGTCCACGCACACACCCAACCACGTGTCGCCCGATTTACGTCGGGTGGTCCTGCGCAGGGTTTCAGGCGATCTACCGGCACGTCGCTGGTGTAAACGAACGAGTGCCGCACGCCTGTGCGAAGAACCCGCGTTCGTGGCGATGCGGAATCTTCAAATTCCGCGACCACGTGCGTGAGAACTGTACGGCGGAGCTTTGGCTCGACGTCGACAGACTCGGGTCTCGTGCTCTCGACTTCGGCCTCGAGAGCTATTCTGAATTCGAGTCGAGAGACTTTATGCAGCTTCGACAATTTCCTGGACCCCGCTAGCTATAAGCGGATTCCAACAAATTGTGTTTTCGCCAGCTAATTCAGTGAGATTGGTTAATGCGCGCCATGCGCTTTGGCCAATTATTCTCGCTGAATCTTCACCACTTGATATCCTCGAGAATTCGGTGTGGTCACGCAAGGTGCGCTCGACATCGAGTTCTCCGGATTTATTTCACTTCTCGGACTCTGATCGAGATTCCGGATTTAGGGTTAGATAAACGAGCGGAGATATTTGCAAGTTTTCGTCGTAAAAACGACGGTTTATCTACGTTAAATTGCGACGAGTCGTTCACGTTGAGTTGCGATGAGCTGTCCCACGCTCCTCCAGGCTCGTCGCCGCCGATCTCCGACGCCGCTTCACTTCCTCGATCCGAATATTCTAAGTCCACCACGTTGGTCGTTGGCTTATAGTAGGGACGGCACTAATACACTTAGGCGCTGGTACGCAGCGCGTGACTCCGGTTCGCTGACGTTGTCGATGAAGAAGAGTGAGCCGGCCGCCGCGGCGTCGCCTTTTATATGCTCGGTTTGCGAGGATAGGCGGGGAGGTGCGACGCTCTGCCACGTCGTCGCGTGCGCGGTGAGGCGGGGCGGCGGCGGCAGATCGCTCGGCGCGTGGCGTGATATTCCCGCGCTCTGATTGGCTGAGCCGGAAAAGTTAATTTATTGGCTTTTCCGCGTGATGGAAATGTTGTTCTCCTACGTTATTGTTTTGCCTTGATTTTTCCGCAGGTGTAATAGGCCAGGTTCAGCCGAAATTATCGAATTAAATGATGTTTTGGCGGTATTTTATGTTGTCTCCGGTTGTATGTCGTTTTAGAGGCCTTAACACGACAGCGCGTGTTTCATATGGTAGAACGGTGCTAGTGCGTGATTTTTAGTGGTATAATTACAGCCGCTAGCGATTTATTCCGTTTTAATGAATTTTGGCTGGTGACGTCGTGGCCTTGACTACTGCTGCGCGCGCGCGCGTGCCTTTCGCCTAAGGCGGACGCGAGATGGGGCTGCGCGCGTGTCGCGGCCGTTGGTCAGGCCGCACGCTGCTGGCGTCGCGGGATCGCGGTTACCGGCGCGGGTACTTGTGCGCGCGCGAGCGCGCGCTCGTGCTATAGTGCGCGCTCGATTTGGTGTGGCGCGGTATGCGTCGCGTCACAATACGTATACATATTTCCAAAACTGCGTTTTTTATGTTTATTTATTTAAGTTTATTATTATTATGACCATATTATTATTACCATTTATTTAAGTTTACTTGTTTTTAAAAGAGATTTTATGTATTGGGATACATTGCTTTGTATTTCAATAGTAGTTGATAATCCAGTTGTTGTGCGGGCAGAAGAAATGAATTAATTTTTCCAAAAACGGGTTGAAGTTTTTCTCGTCGATTGAAATTTTTTGGTTGTCGACGTCCTGCTCAGCGTTGTGAAATGTCACCTGTAATTCGTAAAGAATACAATACAATAGTAATTAAAAACTGACTATAAACCTTTGATTGGTTCCCGAAACTAACCAAAAAATTTGCGTGAAATAATCATGTTTGGTGTTTCGGATCAATCGGCTGTTTTTAAAAGGAAACAGAAAAGTATCCGAAAGCGCAACTTCTATGTCGAGGTTATTCACGATAGAAGTCGTGCTTTTTGAAAAACTTCGACTTACCATCGCGCCAGCAAGGAGTTCGTCCCACTTTTCCTGGCACATCGCGCCATCGATAAATGCCGGCATGTGCCGGCAATCGCACTGAACTTGGTTTCGCAAGCGCACTGAAAAAATAAATTTTATCAATTCTTTATGATATACACTATCGTGATCAGAATCACAAAAAAAACATTGTAATACTCACACTCACGCGTGGAAAACATCAATTGTATTGCAATTGACGAATCTTTTGTCGTTGTCGATCCTTTTGTCGATGAGCTCCATCCCCAAAGTATAAGTCCCTGCAACAAAAGTTCATAAGAAAAAAAAAAATATCGGATGCGTATCAGCGGATATCTGCCAATAAACAGTGAATTGTTAAAAATATTGATATAACTTACACGGAGTTTCTGACATCTCTTCGGGATACTATTTTGCGGCTATCTCGAGCTGGTTATGTCGTTTGATTAATTTTCACCCAATACAAAAGACTGTCGAAAGACCAAACGTCGAAACCGTTTTAACTTCAGTGCAGTAATTCAATGTGTTTCTTGTTTCTTATAGGAATAAATCCAGAGGTGACGTTCACATCAAAGAAACGCGACGAATTTAGTTTTGCGAGAAAACGTTTTTGCGTGTATGCATTTCAAACGCTTTCAAACTAGTGTTCGTTGCAAATAAACCTTCTATGTTCACTTTTTTTTATTTCGTAGAAAATATGATTGAATGAAATTGTACTCTTATTTTCCTCATTAGGAAAAAATGTATTATAATTTTCCGTTTGACTGCAATGGATATTTAATGAATCTCATATCTCGAGAATAAAAAACACGTATTGTAAATAAATTTCTGATTTCCATTATTGAATGGAGGATGAATACGTCCATATCGCAGGGTCGATAATAAATGACTGCACTGACTGGCTCGCTCCGTAATCGCAATATATTTTTTTACTTCTGTAGGTAGAATAGTACCGTTGACGTTACTGCCAGTTGTATTGAATACTGTGAATCACAATTCTGACGCGTCAATCAGTGCGACCGGTTTGACAAAATGCAAGGTGTGAGGAAGGTGAGAGCAAGGTGTGAACACAGTGTGAGCAAGGTCAACTCTAAGTAACTAGGAATTGCTGAATGCGAGCATATCGCAGGTATCTGAAATTAATTATTTCGCGATTAATGGCGAATCTCTCGGTCCAGAGGCAAGTGCGATATGATAGGAAAGGTCGCACTGACTCGTTACTGCGAAATGCCACGTAGTTTTGATTCCTGACAATATTTACATTGGTTAGTCCTTCCGTCTTGCCGCCTCCAGCAAAAAAAAATCAGCCATGCCGAATTCACTCGGGTCCGACAGTAGTTTACTGTGTGGAGCAGTGTTGCATTGAAAGACTGCTATAATTCAACGGATAGACACAAAAAACTGCTACTTGCAAATAAAAAAAATAGCGATGTCCGATCAAACCCCGTTCGATTTTATTGAGTATCAGCAGATATAAATACTTAAGTAAATACGCAAGTGCACGGGTGCGTTAAGGTTGCTTTACCGCTGCACACTAGTCAAATGAGTGCTGACTTTTAAAAATAAGTTATGCATAGTTTTAAGTATCAGTTGATTATTTTGAGTGGTGATATGTATTACCAGGT
Organism: Itoplectis maculator; assembly: GCA_964034905.1. NCBI lineage: Eukaryota > Metazoa > Arthropoda > Insecta > Hymenoptera > Ichneumonidae > Itoplectis > Itoplectis maculator. The sequence continues at coordinate 6,419,191 of OZ035870.1, forward strand.
ATGTTCTTGACCTGGGGGAAATTTAATTGCAACGGATTTGCATAAATAATGGGCGATTTACGCAAAGAGCTCGCACAACAATTTTCCAAAGTGTAACGGATCTTTGGTAATGTTTTTCGTCCATCTACTTCGCTTCAACGCCATTGCGACTGATTTAAACGTCCGTGGCAATCGTCCACCGTGCGCGCGTGAAAACACTAAAGGCGGATTCTCGCGACAGCTCCGAGCTTCCGTGAGATGCGCTAGACGAGAACAAACAATACAGGTGTCTCTGTCTGTCGCATGCGCTGCTCGGCGCTGTCGCGAGAATCCGCCTTTAGTGTGTTACGTCAAATATGTAGAAGATTTGCATCCCCGACAAATTTACACGTTTAAGGCAGTTCGATCAGGAGGTCTGTCGCGCCCCGGCCTGGAAAAACTGAAAGTTCTTTCAATGCCCGCGTCTGGTCGACAAACACCGAACTGCAACCCCCTTTTTAGGACTGCCCTTGCGAACAATATCCAAGGATAGGGGTTTACGCGATTTCGTCCGGTTTGGGCTGAGAATTATTTATATTCGGCCGAAATGTGACAGAAAGATTACAAGAAGGTGGTACTTACGTTCCTCGGCGTTCCCGCGTCGATCTGGGATCGTCAGGCACTTGAAATCGGCTCACGGGTTTAATGAATTAACACTTTTCGTTTAAAACACACAAATGTCTCGCCGGTTTATTCTTAAATGATCGGTACAGTAGAAAATGAAAAACTACGCGTTAAAATAACCGCAGGAATAAAACATCCAAACGGAACAAAAATGTCAAAACGGAATTAATCCAGAAAAAATGTCATTAACAATATTTAAAAACAGGGGACCAATGGTCCCTACAAATTTAACTTAAATGTGCGGCTGAGACAAAGAGTCGTATAAAATTATAAAAAGAATGAGAAATGAAAATAATTTCAAAGTCCAAAAAGGACTTAAAAAGTGGCGGAGGGCCAATCTACGATTTCGTTCTAAGTCCACCGAAAAAGGACCAGAGTGCTCGTCTTTAGCTCACGGAATTCTAACGTTTTTTCTGCAGTCTCTCGGTATCTTTTCTGTATCTTTCTGCACCGGGCGCGCCGGTGCGCCCCTTTTTATAGTTTTTGGACTCTTTGTCTCGTCTAAGTCTTAAAGGAAAATTAGTGGGGGTGACCCAGTTAGTCTGCGGTTTTGGTCACCACCATCTTCGGGGGGGTATTTGCCGCTCCTCCCATCTACACTGTAACGTGGTGGAATTTTACCACCGTTACAATTGCTGTCGCGGCGCATTTAAGGCGCATTCACACCGTCCGCCGTCGAACCTCCCCTTGGCCAATAGTTTTAGTTAGCATTTAAGGTAGTTTTTAAGTGTTATTAATCGTTATTTAATTAATTATTCGCTGTCCGATTCCCGATTTTTGTCTCGTTTTTTGTGAATATTTATTTTGTAATGCCGCTCACTGGCTCATCAAGACCCCTGGCTGTCAGAATTTTTATGACGTTTCGCCACCTCGCATCGTCGCGAATTAAGGGGTAGCGTCGGGTCACCGGGACGGCTACTCGGACCCCGTGGATTGAGGGACCACGGGGCCTTCAGTCAGACCTTTCCGGTCGTGGGAGTGAACGCTCGCGGCCGGGTAACCTTCATGGCGGGCTCGTTCACCCCGTCGTGGGAGGCTTCAGAGGGCGAGGGGCGGTGGACAGTCAAGCATTAGATGTCGCCGTCGCCTCGTCCAACCTAGGACACAGACCCGGCCACGTTAGATGGTTGGGCTGTGGTCTGGTCACCGGTTGACACTTCAACGCCGCGGAGCAGCCCCGAGACCGACCTTCGATCTGTTGTCAGCTCTGCCAAAGGCCATCCTCGGCATCTGTCCGAGCAGCGGCGCCTCCATCAGCCAGGACGCCCACGGGGCCTCGCGACGACCGGCAACAGTCGAAGGAATCACCGTCGACGTGGGTTGAGGCGCGGTCACGACTTGAGCTGTCAGATTTTGAGCGTTTCCCGCACTCTTAACGATCTTTTGAGAAATTCCCAGACGTGTCCCAGTTATTGGACACTCTGGCAACGCTGTCGGGAACGCGGGTCAGCATTTTTGAAGACTCAGAGTGAGGCGACAAGATGCGAGGGGAAGCGGCGCGAGGTGAGACGATCGGCGGACATCATCGGCACGCGCCGGTAAATTTCGGCATTTGACCCCGGAGAGGGGATCAGTCAATCAGTTCGGCTCGAGGACGAGGACCTCGAGTCACTCTTCGCGTGAGCAGCTGTCGACGCCGGACGTGTGACAATTTTGGGCATGGGACATCAGTGACCCCGATCGGCCACCAACCTCCCAGAGATGGACGAATTTGGAGAACTTTTGAGCCAGTGCCAGTGAGGGCAGTAAGTCCCGCTTGTCGGGTTTTGTTTCCCCTATTGTTTGTCCGGAATCGGCGGAAAATTATTTTCGGTCGCTTATCGACACTCTAGTTAAATTATTTTGTCTTGAAATTTAGTCTCGCTGTCGCTTCGCGACGAATTTTCTGTAATGTATTTCGGTCGAGTAATTCGGCAATTTATGCGAGACAATTATTGCGCTGTCGCTGTGCGACGTTTTTGTAGATTTTGTAGTGTGAAGTACTCGCGATTTATTCCGCTGCCGATCAGCGTTTCTTTTTGTTAATTATTTTCTTGTAAGTTAGTCGTTAATGGCCTTGGGAGAGGAGCTGCTCTCGTGGGGGGGTCCACTAGGTTAGTCAATTATTATTATTATTGTTTTTGAGTCTGGCTTAGTATTTGAGGAATTATCCGGAGAATTTTGAGCTGTCGTGCCGGTGGAGCGACTTTCCAAGGGAAACGCCCGGCGTTTTGGTATCGCCATCCTAAGCCAAATCTCATGTGAAATTCAGTCAGCAATTAGTTAGTTTGGTTATTGTGTTTTGAGCGAAATTTAAGTTCAGAATTATTGGAGCTATTATGACCTTGCGCCACGTCCTACCGACGAGAGTTATCGGCTGTCAGAGAGCCGTTTCTGCTTTGCGATTTATTTCCGAGTTTATTTTGTTATTTTTCTGTAATTTCGCTTATTGTAATTTCATGTGATATCAATGATTTTTGAGGGAGTAAAGATCGGTTCGGTCCGACAGCCGTTCCGATCACCGAACATTCTGTCAATTTAAATTTCTTCCATTTCATATTATTAAATAAATTGTTACTTTCCCATTTTATTTAATTTGTGTCTCAGCTGTCGTGATTTCGGCCCCGCCCCTCTACCGTTAATGAACTGAGCTAGTGTGTTTAAGCCGCCTCGGCTGTTCCGCCGTCATTAGTTTATCGAGCTAGTAGCCGAGTCGCATCGGTGTAATTTTTGTTAGGGTCATCTTTTGGTGGCTGGCGCCCAGTTAGGACAGCGGACGGCGCGATGGCGAAGGTATCGGGGGAATAGGAAAATCCCGGTTACAACACATACATTCGAGCTTGCAAGCTCACCGACTCGGGGACACAAGCTATCAGCGTTTCAATTCGTCGGTCGGACCGACGTAATGGCCTAACCGGGCCTATGAATGGTATGCGGTATAGTTTACTCTACGCTGTGCCCCGGCTTCTTCTTGCGCGAAGAGGAGGCATCCAACGCGGCTTAGCAACGGAGGGGCCGCGTGCGTGTCCACGCACACGTGTTCACACTAACTCCTCTTCTCGGTGCCCCACCGTGATGCTCCTCCCGGAGGGGAAGGCGAATTCGGGCGCTGAGTTCTGAGGCGCCTAAATGCGCATTCTTAATTATTGCCTTTTTTTGGCTTTTAATTCGCAAATGAAATTATCTATTGTTCCGAATTCGTATTCGCCTCCTCGTGACGAGTGCGTACATATGTGAAAGGTCTTCCTAGGGTCATTTTTACGGTAGTTACGGTTAAATAATTAATTTCACGGAGTTTGTTTAACATTAGAATAGCGAAAGTATAGTCGTTACATTTCTTGACGTCTTCCCGTTCGTTTGGAATGGTTTTTGTAGCCAAAATCGCCACGTGCGATTCTGGGCGGCATTTTTACGGGTGAAACGGTTAAATTGTTAATTTAACGGAGTTTGTTTAACGTTAGAGTGATAAAAGTATAGTCATTACATTCCTTGACCTATTCTTGTTCGTTTGGGATATTTTTCATGGCCAAAATCGCTACGCCCGATTCTGGGCGGCGTTTTTAAAGGGTTTATAGTTAAATTGTTAATTTGATGGGATTTGTTTAATGTTAGAGTGGTGAAAGTATAGTCGTTGCATTCCTTAGACGCTCCTTGTTCGTTTGGAATAGTTTTCATGGCAAAAATCGCTACGCCCGATTCTGGGCGGCATTTTTAAGGGGTTTAATGCGTTATGCGCCGTTGCACATAAATTGCCGGTTTGGCTATCGTAAAATAGTGATATCGGAGTCGGTCTTTCGCGGATTTATCTATTCGCGTTAACCCCTTTATAACAATGTTCTTTTTTACTAGATCCGTTGCATAGTTTTCGAGATAATGGACCTTGATGAAGTTACAGTCAGATTTTTATGTAGTAAAATCCCTAATGCGGATCGATCTTTCCTCTATTAATTGCATTTATCAGAAAGTGATTTCAATTGTAATCTTCGACGGTATTGCATTTTAAAGTCAGAAAAACAAAGCCTTAAAGACTGAATTATGAGCTTCTAGCCGAGGCGGGGGGCCAAGAGGGTCCCACTACCACGAGGCACGGCAGCGCTCACACACATGACCCTTTTCGCGTCGTGTAAACAGTCGGCGCGCCCGCTCGGACACGCTCGGCGCTGTGGTGTACGAGTCTGGCATCCTCTGACCCTGAGTTATTTTTAAATTCGCTAGTTCGTACTGGCTAAATGTTAAAACGTTTCGAAATGCATTTTGGAGTTCAGTCTAGGGCTTTCGCCATGTTCCCCAAGCAATCTTTCATGGATCTTATAATTTATTTATTTAATTATTCAACGTAATTAATCATTAATTTGACCACCCGGTTTCAATATTAATTCTCAACTCACTTCTCCTCGCATCTGCCCGGTTTCCCTTGTTCTCCGTCAGACTACGAGAAACTTGACCAGAGATTCATGTAATCGATTCTTGGTTTAATGCGAAAAATCCCGATTGTGATCTCCTTTTTAGCTACACGTATTTAATTGATATTTTATTTTTCGGTCATTTCGCGATTCCGCCGCTGGTTGCCAGTCTCGTTGATCCAAATTTCTTTCTTGTTGTTCTTAAAGATTATTTCTCTTTCTGATTCCCGAGTTGATTTATTTATTATCTCGAAACGATACTGGGTCATGTTTGCTATTTGATTATGAGGCATTCCACATCAACACGGCCACTTCAAAACCTTAATGTCTTGGATTTTTGTGCAATTGACGTATGCTATAGTACTCTTTGAAACAAAAATATTGACATGTATTAAATTTATGGTAGCATTGATTGGGGTGACATTACAGGAAAATGTGATTTTTGCTTGTTTTTCTCTCTGATTTTATTACATGGAAATAGTGTGTCGGAGCAAAAAATGGCTTGGAACAACTTTTGTTGTGTTTGTCGCAAGGATGACGAAAAAAAATGTTACAAGGCAACATTTTACATTTTTCATGGAAGAAAACCTATTTTAAAAATGGAAATCGATTTTTGGGCAATTATGACATTTTTAAAAAAATTGAAATATTTTTTTTTGGATTCCTCAAACTTTTTTCAAAAGGAATCCGACTTTTTCCAGATGGAGAAATTCAATCTAAAGGCTCAGCAAAAAAAAGAACGAAAATTGAAAACAAAAATTTAATGCGATATTGAAATAAAAGTTGCAAAGTAGAACTTTGCACATTGCTTCCTCATTAATTTTCGTTTTTCACAAAGCCACCTCTATGAAGAAGCTTGTTTATCAATTTTGGCTTCCTCATAGAGGAAGCTTTGTGAAAAACAAAAATTAATGTGAAAGCAATATGCAAAGTTCTACTTTGCAACTTTTTTATATTCTTCATACGAATAAAACAAAGATAATCACGTTTAAATTCTTAACAAAATTCCATGTTATTCAATTTTTAACAGTTTCGTACATGTGTAAAATTGGCTAATAAAACGCTTGTGAGAGGCTAAGGGACTCACGTTAAGATTCCCTTCGCCTCTCACAAATCGAGTAGCTCAATATGAAATATAAAGGATAATCATATACAGTCGAATCAAATCAGGGTGCTTCTTTAACGTTAGTCCCTTTGCGAACTTTTACGAAAGTTAGAGCGATCACGCCCTTTTTTCAATAAATTAAAAAATCACGTAAAATACGAACCACTTTACCGATCATCACCAAATTTCGTACGTGGCAGCGCTATATGTTGTTTTTCGACTACAGAACATTCTGGTTCAATTGTTAAAATTTTACGTAATTTTTCTAAATTTTTTTTTTTTTTTCGAAAAATTCAAAATTTTATAAAATCCGAACCGCTTGTCCGATTTCGCCGAAATGCAATACCATATAACATTGAACGTATCTCTAGATATAAACAACTATTTAGCTAAATCGGCGAACTTTTACGAAAGTTAGAGCGATCACGCCCTTTTTTCAATAAATTAAAAAATCACGTAAAATACGAACCACTTTACCGATCATCACCAAATTTCGTACGTGGTAGCGCTGTATGTTATTTTTCGACTACAGAACATTCTAGTTCAATTGTTAAAGTTCTACGTAATTTGTAGACATTTTTTTTTTTTTCGAAAAATTCAAAATTTTATAAAATCCGAACCGCTTGACCGATTTCGCCGAAATGCAATACCATACAACATTGAACGTATCTCTAGATATGAAGAACTATTTAGCTAAATCGGCGAACTTTTACGAAAGTTAGAGCAACCACGCCCTTTTTTCAACAAATTAAAAATTACATAAAAACTTAATTACTATATATATTTTTTCAGAAATTGCAATATTTAAAGGGGGACGAGTACTCTACTTGCGTGCCAAATTTGAGCCCGATCGCTCAGACGGTTACTGAGTGAGAGGCGATTGAATTTTCGAAGCCCTGCACACACACACACACACACAACACACACACACACACACACACACACACACACACACACACACACACACACACACACACATACGGACATTTTTTCTAGACCACTTTTCTCGACGTTTTGGGTGATTCTAAGCATACTGGCATGAAAATCGCAAAAAAAAATTTTTTCACGAAAACAAAGCTTCCTCTATGAGGAAGCAAAAATGTTATATAATGTGAGTGCATTGCTCAATATTTATTTACAAAATATTTGCACCGTCAAGCTATATAATACGTCATGTAAGATTCAAATATTTCAAATCGAAAATGTAGACGAAATTTTCGACCGTCAAGCTATATAATACGTCATGTAAGATTCAAATATTTCAAATCGAAAATTTCGTCTACATTTTCGATTTGAAATATTTGAATCTTACATGACGTATTATAAAGCTTGACGGTGCAAATATTTTGTAAATAAATATTGAGCAATGCACTCGCATTATATAACATTTTTATTTCAATATCGCATTTAATTTTTGTTTTCAATTTTCGTTCTTTTTTTGCTGAGCCTTTAGATTGAATTTCTCCATCTGGAAGAAGACGGATTCCTGTTGAAAAAAGTTTGAGGAAACCAAAAAAAAATATTTCAAATTTTTAAAAAATTTTAGGGTTGAATTTATAAATAAAATTCAACCCTAGAAAATGTAGACGAAATTATCGATTTGAAATATTTGAATCTTACATGACGTATTATATAGCTTGACGGTGCAAATATTTTGTAAAAATAATTGAGCAATGCACTCACATTATATAACATTTTCTCCCGACTCCACTGAAATAACCCCATTTCGTGTCCGCAACGCGGGCGGAAAATAGCTCATTTTTTACAAATGACTCACGCATGCGAAATACGATTTTATTTCCTCCCTAGGGAGGAAATCGGCTCATTCCTGCCCGGCGGGAGAAATGAAAATCGCATTACGCATGCGGATCGTCATTTGTTAAAAATAACCTATTTTCCGTCCCCGTTGCACACGCGAAATGGAGTTATTTTGCAGTGAAATCGGGAGAAAAGTATAGTACGCTACACGAGAGGGGTGCAACTTTTCACCTCGTGTGAATTTCTGCCCTCGCTTCGCTCGGGCATCAAACTTCACACTCGGTGAAAAGTTGCACTTCCCTCCATTGTAGCGTAATGTACTATTTTATTTCAATATCGCATTAAATTTTTGTTTTCAATTTTCGTTCTTTTTTTTGCTGAGCCTTTAGATTGAATTTCTCCATCTGGAAAAAGACGGATTCCTTTTGAAAAAAGTTTGAGGAATCCAAAAAAAAATATTTCAATTTTTTAAAAAATGTCATAATTGCCCAAAAATCGATTTCCATTTTTAAAATAGGTTTTTTTCCATGAAAAATGTAAAATGTTGCCTTGTAACATTTTTTTTCGTCATCCTTGCGACAAACACAACAAAAGTTGTTCCAAACCATTTTTCGCTCCGACACACTATTTCCATGTAATAAAATCAGAGAGACAAACAAGCAAAAATCACATTTTCCTGTAATGTCACCCCAATCAATGCTACCATAAATTTAATACATGTCAATATTTTTGTTTCAAAGAGTACTATAGCATACGTCAATTGCACAAAAATCCAAGACATTAAGGTTTTGAAGTGGCCGTGTTGATGTGGAATGCCTCTTATTTGAATTTATCCGCCATTATCAATCTATTTCCCGGTTCTTTTGTTTGTTAACAATATTTAATGATTTTATTGTTCAGTCTTTTCACTCTTTCCTATTTGTTGCAAAATTGAGTTTCATTTGTGCGTTTTAATTTGCACTTTGCTCGTTTGTTAGTTTGTTAGTATTTATTGTTTTTAATTACTTAAGTTTAATTATTGTCAGATTATTCGCTCCGATAACCTAACAACGCGAGTCATTCCTGTCGTTAGAAGCCCCTGTAAGATTTATTAATTCGGAAATGGGATTATTTATTCTTCCCTTTATTCGTTCATAATTCGGATTGTCGTGGAAACAAGTCTCTAATTCGATTTAATATTTAGTCACTGACATCATCGGCATCTAGACCGGGAATTCAAGTTCCACTCTTCCTTTATCCATTGATTCGTTTGTTGTTAATTTATCAAATCTCTAGAGTGTGAAGTGAGTCTCTATTTATCGCGTGGGTAAAGAAAAGAAAACTGAGAGAAAGAAAGAGACAGAGTAATCTGCAGGCTCCCAGGCGGCAACGTGAGGCGTGCGGCGGGGGTTCCGTGTCGGCGCTCGTGCCCCGCTGGTTCCTATGCGGACCGTGGGCCACGTGCGTCCCGGCAGTTTAGTGATCTAGTTCGATGGTAATGGGATAGCGACGTTTAGGATCTCCCGAGCATCTGGTCGATGGTGACCGACTCAGGGTAACTTCCAGCTTAGGAAGATCGTCGCCGCGTCAGTAGTGGCGCTGGGCGATTTTTCCCTCTGGGCCTTTGGTTTTTTTCAGAGCCTACGGTACCCGACTGAGATTTGTAGATCTCGTTTTATCGTCGGGGTCCCTGCTGGCCTGGTTGGTATAGTCGCGCTCCCATTTTCGGCCATACGTCCCCGATTTTCCCGGTGGGTAACTCGTTACCTCCGGGTTCTATAGCTCTACTATTTTCCTTCAAACTTCCTTTTTCTCTTTCGTTCCCAACGCTTATCATTAAAAATTGTGTTTGCGAAAAAGTCAAACTGGCGTTACGGCCAGGACGTAACAAGTGTTTTCACGCGCGCACGGTGGACGATTGCCACGGACGTTTAAATCAGTCGCAATGGCGTTGAAGCGAAGTAGATGGACGAAAAACATCACCAAAGATCCGTTACACTTTGGAAAATTGTTGTGCGAGCTCTCCGCATATCAAGAAAAGTTAAGAGTGGAAGGAAATATTAGCACGGACGACGTGAAAAATATAATTAGCAACGTCTATTCGACAGCACGACCGAAACACCGTCGACAATACATCGACAACTGGGTGCGCCAGAATAAAAAATTTATTTTACAATTTCTCGTGCACTATGGAATCGAGCGGATTATCAAGTTGTCGAAGCGCTTGTAAGTATTTTTATTACTCGATTGGCCTGATTGGGCCACTGATAAATAACCAAAAAAATATCGTTAATTCCTTCTCTTTAGCGCAACACATGAGCAGCTGGGTCGGTTCGCCGGAAAAATAGCCAACTTTACCTGCCGAGGCACCTCGCCGGAATTGAGCGAGAGCGAGGAGGGAAATAGCCAAGAAAAGTATGTAAAAAAATTCTATTTCTTTTCTAATAATAATATTTAAATCATTATTTAAATATCGTTCGTGTATTAATTGATATTTGTTAGTTCAGTCAGAGCAAACCACCTCACAGTTGGCTGCTGGCGTAACCTGGTGGACTGAACCTCACGACTGGGTAACCTGGTGGTCTGCCACCACTAACCTAGAGTTGACCTTGCTCACACTGTTCACACCTTGCTCTCACCTTCCTCACACCTTGCATTTTGTCAAACCGGTCGCACTGATTGACGCGTCAGAATTGTGATTCACAGTATTCAATACAACTGGCAGTAACGTCAACGGTACTATTCTACCTACAGAAGTAAAAATATATATTGCGATTACGGAGCAAGCCAGTCAGTGCAGTAATTTATTATCGACTCTGCGATATGGACGTATTCATCCTCCCTTAAAGAAATCTGAAAAAATTCAGGGATACTTTTCGAAGTGTTAACTACACGGCCCGAAGTCAAAAGTTTATAACTATTGTTAAAAGAATTAAATTGTAGTCGATGTGACAGGAATTCTGCGACTCCCTGTCCCAAGGCCATAGCCATCGAACAACGAAGGCGGCCCTCTGACTTTTCGGCTTCATTATAGTTAGCGCATCACAAATCTTCCGTTCCCGAATTATATTTTTCGTTATGAGCTATCGCATGTATCTGGTATCTGTTATCGTTCACGTTACCGTCCGTTATCGATTTTATGTTTAGATTTCGGAGTTCTCGTTTGTGGAATTAGTTGCGATCTCGCGGTCAGGTCACCGAGTTCGTCGCGGTTCAGAGCCAACACAGCGGCTACCCGACGCACTCGGTGAGATCCTCTCAGGTGATTCAATATTTTATTGCAAAGGATCGGTGAAATTCCGACGCTCCCTTGTTGCGGGTGGATGAGAAAAATATTGGTTTAAGTTACGTTTTCCGTTGGAAGGCCGCAGTGGCGAACTCGCGATCGTTCGACTGCTGCGGATCGCCAGATCGCATTTCCGTTTCCGTTTACCGTTTACGTTTATTTAAGGTTTCGTTGTTACGTTTATTATTTCTCTCATCCGCCCCGGAGAGCAAATCTGTTTGAAAACCGCCGCGCTGATTCGGAAACTTTCCCGAGCGAACATCGTCTCGGTCAAATTCCCGTTTAGCTACGTTTTCGGGTCGGGTAATACGCTCGCCGCTCCGCGGCGATCGTAGTTTAGAGGTGGAGTGGGGGAAGGACCGAGCGCGCATGCTCGCAGCTCACGCGGTGCTCTCGCCCCACGCGGACTCTCTCTCTGCTCTCGGCCGCCGGACCAGCAGGTTTGGTTGAGCGCTCTCGTGTTCTCGCGCTCTCGGCGCGGCTTCGGCCGCGCCGACGGCCATGTTCTCGTTCGACGCCTTACGTTACCGCTTTGCTCTCGTTCTGTTTGCTATGTTATCGCTTTGCTCTCGTTCTGTTTGCTATGTTATCGCTTTGCTCTCGTTCTGTTTGCTATGTTATCGCTTTGCTCTCGTTCTGTTTGCTATGGTATCGCTTTGCTCTCGTTCCGATTACTACGTTATCGTCTTGCTATCGCTCCTTTTGCCACGCTACCGTTTTGCTCTCGTTCCGCTTGCTACGTTACCGTTCTGCTATCGCTCCTTTTGCTACGTTATCGTGCCGCTATCGTTCCTTTCGCTGCGTTATCGTTTTGCTCTCGACGTTATCGCTCTGTTAACGCCGTTTCTTTCTCGCTTTTCCAGGTTGATGTAAGTTACCGCCAATTATGTCTCGCTACCGCTACGTTACCGCCACGTTACCGCTCCGTTCACGAGCTCTCGGTTCTTTCCGCGTATTCTTTCCTGCGTTATGGGAATATTGTAATTTACGTAATTGTACGATCCGAGTTTTCATTGGGGAGGGAACCCCCCCCCACTCATTAAAGAACGTCTGTTAAACCTATAATTTTAGTGTAGCGTTTTTATTTTTCGGGTGACGCGCCCGTCCGTCACTTGGCCACCCACGCCCTCTCTCCATGACCTTGCACACTGAGCGACCCGTGGTGTACCGTAAACCGTCTGTTCAATCACCCGAGCCATTAAGTTCCGTTTTAGTTTCGTTTGGATTACGTTTTGCGACGCGTTTTGCTAATTTCGCGGCAAATAAAAATTAGCTGGCGCCCAACAGCTCTCGGGTGACGGTGATTGGACAGGTAGGGCGAAGGTAAGCGCGGAAATAAAAATCCACGGTTACAAATGGCGCCCAACGTGGGGCCAACACGGACGGATGGGTGCAATTTAAGTTTTCGGTTTCGTAATTCCTCTCTTTTTCGTCAGGTTTTGTTTCAGTTAAATGCGTTATCGTGGTATCGAAAATTTTATGGTTCAGTAAAATGCGTTATCGTGTTACCGAAAATTCTTTTGTTCGGTTAAATGCGTTATCGTGATTTCGAAAATTCTATTGTTCCGTAAAATGCGCTATCGTGTTACCGAAAATTCTTTGGTTCAGTTAAAGGCGTTATCGTGATATCGAAAATTTTATTGTTCAGGAATATACGTTATCGTGTTACCGAACATTCTATTGTTCCGTAAAATACGTTATCGTGTTGCCGAAAATGTTATCGTTCAGTAAAATGTGTTATCGTGTTATCGGAAAATTTACAGAGAATTGTCTCTGTCTGGCCTCAACCTTTATTTCGTTTCGCCAGGAATATTTCCTAAAACTATTGCGTTCTCGCTGTTACGAATCGCTGAAACCCGAAATGGGAAGACGCACAAAAAAAAACTACTCGCAAGAGTAAACAAGGGATTAGCCGCGACGCTAAATGGTCGCGCGTCGGTCTCTGGTTCCTAGAACCTGGAAGGGGGGAGCGACTTTACGCGTTCACGGAAATCGGCGCTCGGAAACACACTTAAGTAGCCGATCGTGGCGGACGCCCCAACTGCCCCCGCGACGCCAGGTCCGCGACCTACGCATCCTGAAGACCCACGACCGCGTCGCGCTGAACCAATCAACGCTATATGTTGGAATTGTGCTAAGACCGGCCATCGTCATCGTGACTGCCCGGATCCCAGACGCGTTTTCTGTTATCGCTGTAGTCGCTCCGGAGTAACGACTAAAAATTGTCCCTTCTGCAACACCGGGGACTCGGACTTAGATCCCGTTGCTCCGCGCTCGTGAACCACAGAATGGTCATTCCCCACGTGATACCGAATGGCGGGGATCGTAGAGCTATCGCGTTATCGTCCTTCAGTTATCGAGCTATCGCGTTATCGCCCTTCAGTTATCGAGTTACCGCACTTCAGCTATCGAGTTACCGCACTTTAGTTATCGAGTTATCGCACTTCGTGTTTTTGAGTTATCGAGTGTCGAGGTGTCGTTTCCGCCACCTCAATTCCCGCGTGTTACCGCGAGGTGGGAAAAATGTTATCGCGTTACCGCTTAGTTAAGTTTCTGGTTGCTATATAGCATCTTCCCGCGTGTTACCGCGAGGTGGGAAAAAGTGTTATCGCGTTACCGCTTAGTTAAGGCGTTACCCCTGGAATGCTATCGTCTACTAACCTCTGTTCACGCGTAACGCGCTACGATTTAGTATGGTGTTACCGCATATTAAGCTCTCGCATCCGTTCTCGTATTTGGACCCAGCGTGATACCGATAGGTGGGATAGTTACCGCTACCGTGTTATCTCGTGGTTAATCATACCATCGTTCGTACGGATATTTTCGCGCTATCGAACTAACCCCACTGGTTATGGGTTCCACCAGAGCTACCATCTCCGTATTTCCGCTACCGCGTTTAAGAGCTATCGCTTTATAAGTTTGTTTTTTTTCCCTTTTTTTTAATTTCTTTGTTACGACTACCGCCCAGCGCTTTCCGACGGATTCACGGGCTGTCTACCACAGTACCCGCGCGATCAGCGCTTCTTAGTCAATTTTTGTTTTCATTTTATTTTTCTTTTTTTTTGGATCCTGCGGGACCCCGCTGCGTAAGTCCACCCCGTTATTTTTCGTTTGCTGTTTATGAGTTTTCTTTTTTTTGGACGATCGGGAAAAAGCCCCGCCGGAAGTCCCTACTGACACGGCATATCGGCCAAGGACGCATACAAAGTCACGCGGTACCTTCGAAAGTTATCGCACCTGAACAATGAGTTATAAGAGTTATCGAGATGTTATCGCCATCGTATGCCGTAAGACGAAATAAAGAGTTATGTTGGTGTTACCGAAAACTGCTGTTTATTTTTGGGGAAATGTTTAGGGTGTGGGTCCGAGTTTTCTTTGTGTTTCAGGTCCGCCCAACCCTCAGCGACCCTTTATCAGCGAAGTCCGATAGGGACCCGTCATGGAGGGGGGAGTTGTGACAGGAATTCTGCGACTCCCTGTCCCAAGGCCATAGCCATCGAACAACGAAGGCGGCCCTCTGACTTTTCGGCTTCATTATAGTTAGCGCATCACAAATCTTCCGTTCCCGAATTATATTTTTCGTTATGAGCTATCGCATGTATCTGGTATCTGTTATCGTTCACGTTACCGTCCGTTATCGATTTTATGTTTAGATTTCGGAGTTCTCGTTTGTGGAATTAGTTGCGATCTCGCGGTCAGGTCACCGAGTTCGTCGCGGTTCAGAGCCAACACAGCGGCTACCCGACGCACTCGGTGAGATCCTCTCAGGTGATTCAATATTTTATTGCAAAGGATCGGTGAAATTCCGACGCTCCCTTGTTGCGGGTGGATGAGAAAAATATTGGTTTAAGTTACGTTTTCCGTTGGAAGGCCGCAGTGGCGAACTCGCGATCGTTCGACTGCTGCGGATCGCCAGATCGCATTTCCGTTTCCGTTTACCGTTTACGTTTATTTAAGGTTTCGTTGTTACGTTTATTATTTCTCTCATCCGCCCCGGAGAGCAAATCTGTTTGAAAACCGCCGCGCTGATTCGGAAACTTTCCCGAGCGAACATCGTCTCGGTCAAATTCCCGTTTAGCTACGTTTTCGGGTCGGGTAATACGCTCGCCGCTCCGCGGCGATCGTAGTTTAGAGGTGGAGTGGGGGAAGGACCGAGCGCGCATGCTCGCAGCTCACGCGGTGCTCTCGCCCCACGCGGACTCTCTCTCTGCTCTCGGCCGCCGGACCAGCAGGTTTGGTTGAGCGCTCTCGTGTTCTCGCGCTCTCGGCGCGGCTTCGGCCGCGCCGACGGCCATGTTCTCGTTCGACGCCTTACGTTACCGCTTTGCTCTCGTTCTGTTTGCTATGTTATCGCTTTGCTCTCGTTCTGTTTGCTATGTTATCGCTTTGCTCTCGTTCTGTTTGCTATGTTATCGCTTTGCTCTCGTTCTGTTTGCTATGGTATCGCTTTGCTCTCGTTCCGATTACTACGTTATCGTCTTGCTATCGCTCCTTTTGCCACGCTACCGTTTTGCTCTCGTTCCGCTTGCTACGTTACCGTTCTGCTATCGCTCCTTTTGCTACGTTATCGTGCCGCTATCGTTCCTTTCGCTGCGTTATCGTTTTGCTCTCGACGTTATCGCTCTGTTAACGCCGTTTCTTTCTCGCTTTTCCAGGTTGATGTAAGTTACCGCCAATTATGTCTCGCTACCGCTACGTTACCGCCACGTTACCGCTCCGTTCACGAGCTCTCGGTTCTTTCCGCGTATTCTTTCCTGCGTTATGGGAATATTGTAATTTACGTAATTGTACGATCCGAGTTTTCATTGGGGAGGGAACCCCCCCCACTCATTAAAGAACGTCTGTTAAACCTATAATTTTAGTGTAGCGTTTTTATTTTTCGGGTGACGCGCCCGTCCGTCACTTGGCCACCCACGCCCTCTCTCCATGACCTTGCACACTGAGCGACCCGTGGTGTACCGTAAACCGTCTGTTCAATCACCCGAGCCATTAAGTTCCGTTTTAGTTTCGTTTGGATTACGTTTTGCGACGCGTTTTGCTAATTTCGCGGCAAATAAAAATTAGCTGGCGCCCAACAGCTCTCGGGTGACGGTGATTGGACAGGTAGGGCGAAGGTAAGCGCGGAAATAAAAATCCACGGTTACATCGAAAATAGAGAAAAAAGGGATTTTTGTTTAAAAATGCATAACTGCGCAATAAACAAACATACAAAAACTGTTATAGGATTTTGTAGCTTAGACTATGAGCTTTTAAAAGAAGTATGGTCACTAGTGTGGGCTTTGAAAAGTTAAATTTTTCAGTACCTGTACATGGGGAATATTCTAAGAAGTCAGTCATGTTATACCTAGCAAGTCCGTACACCGAGAAATTACTGAAAAAGCAAATCATGAAAACACCGGAAGATCAAAGGTTAGCCACCGAAAGAGCACAGAGTGCTTTTATTTCGAGTATTATGGGATCATCACAGTGTGACATTTTCAAAAAATATTTTTTTTCTGTTGCATTAATACACGGTTATAAACATTGTGTTAAATTTCTAAATCGATATTCAAATTATTTCGGTCGCTACAGCGTTTCCTAGAGAAAGGAATTGCAGCGTGACCAGTGGCGTGTCCAAACTTTGAACGCATTTTTCTCGGAATGATGTTTTTCAAAACGGTGTCCACTGCCGAGAGAAGATTTTTCAAGCTATCGATTTCAAATTTGGACAGAACATTCTACTGGCCATTGTTTATCGTCCTATGGAAGCTTTTTTTAACTTTCTATTTTTTTCACGACAAACGATAAAATTGAGGCTGGAAAAGTGGAAACCGATGAGGACCTTTTTTTCTACAACATTTTTATAATTCATCATAATAATAAACAATTAATAAATCACCTCAAAAAACATTATGTGTTCTTCATTGCTGCTTTCATTTATAAAAAAAACCAAACTGATTAGCTTATCCTAATCATGAAAATAACGAATCGCGGAAATCAGTGGTTTTTCGGTCGGTCACACTGTGATGATCCCGTAAGGATGTAGGAGCGCGACGTATTCAATTCGCATAAATTCGAGAAAAGTGCGAAAGAATTGCGAACACTTCTCGATGGTCTAAAAATCTGAAAAAAATGCATACACACTAAAGGTATTGAAAAGATTCATTTTGCATAATAATAAATGCAAAATGTTATTAACAATTTAATGAAACAAAAAATTGTTTAAAAAATATTCCCATGACCCAAGTTTTTTTTTCGACCAAAATGGTTCCTTTGTTTTTCTGAATACGTATGAATTTTTTCAGATTTTTAAGTAATCTTTGAAATTCGACATATTTTCCATATAAAAAAAAACACAAATTTCAAAGATTACTAAAAAATCTGAAAAATTCATACGTATTCAGAGAAACAAAGGAACCATTTTGATCTAAAAAAAAACTTGGGTCATGGGAATATTTGTTAAACAATTTTTTGTTTTATTCAATTGTTAATAACATTTTGCAATTATTATTATGCACAATTAATCTTTGCAATACCTTTAGTGTGCATGCATTTTTTCAGATTTCTAGACTATCAAGAAGTGTTTGCAATTCCCTCGCACATTTCTCGAATTTGTGTGAATTGAGTACGTCGCGCTCCTACATCCTTAAAGCACCGGAATGTTGGTCGAAAGCACCGGAAGACCATCGACAATTTGTGTGTTGAAAGCGTAAAAGCACCGGATTTTCAGTCGAGAGCACCGAAAAAACACCAACAATATATAATAGATTTCTTTTCTTCGCTGTTTCTCTAAATCGACTAATCGACGTTTGATGTTGTTTATTTTGTTTTTATGAAACATTGACAGAAAACCGAATATCAACCGTCGGTATCTTATCGTCACTGCCATACCGACCGATAGACCATCATCCTACTGGCCAAGGGTCCTCTTTGTAATTGGTCATTTCTTGTGGTCTCGCTGCCTGAGTTTTGAACGCGATAAATTTATGCTCTACATTTTTTATTGTTCGAGATAATTCGCGGAATCGCAAACACCCATCTAGTCGCGGAATGACGGTCCTTTTTTTGGTCACAAATTTTTAGGCACTCACGTTTTAAAAAAACGCACCAGGAGTGCCTATTGAAATCGCTTTCTTGGGTCTAAGTTAGGTTTTAACGGACAAAAATTAATATATTTCAAATGTATTAACTTTTTTTAGTTCAGATATCTTTAACATAGTAAAATACATATTCTTGACATAAAATGATAAGGAAATTGCATTACTAAAAATATTTTTTACTGCGGACCAGATTTTGTGTTACCCGGACGTCCGTATCATTCAGTGGCTCTGGACTGAACAGACCGAACAAGTTGAAATTTGGAATATTTCTTAGTCTAGCACTGGAAAGTATGCCCATGAAGTATGGTAATTTTCCAATAATTTTATACAGGAGTTTATTTCAAGAAAATTTGGGTTTTTGGGTCTCAAATTGTGTCCGGTGCCCAATCTCCGCTGTCAACCCAAGAATTTGGCTGAAACTTGCTACAAAATTCTAAAATACCTTAATTCTCATACACTTTTTTTAGTTCTTCCCTTACACTTTTTTAAGGGGACAATACCTATCACCAAAATTAAAAAATTACATTTTTAATTACGCATATGTGTACAAGTGAATATTTTCCCACTGCGTACTTGACTTTGGCTATAACTTGCAGCATACTCATATTTTATCTCAATTCAGATGTTTCTTCTCTTATATTTGCCATAAGATCATTTTAGAGTGGTAACTGCCTGCATTAATACCAGTGGTTACCTGCATTAATACATTTTAATTAATTATTTTTTTTTAATTTGACACTTACGTCAACTAAAAATGTTTTTTCCTGAAAAATCATTACCCGCTGCACATGTTAGAAGTTAGAAGGTCGAAATAATTGATTCCACAATGATTTCTTCATTAGTATATTTATTAATTGCACTAGTACACTTTAATTGTGAAGATAATTTATATTTAATACACCAAACTGAAATATGAGTGAACACAACCTAAACACAATATTCGTAAAACATGTTGACAAGTACATTATTATCGGAACTATACGCTTGACGTGTATATTTTCCATTCAATCATTTGTTATTTGCTAATTTCCACTGGCACTTATTATTGTTTTCGCTGTTTTTTTGTCTCTTTTCGTCTCTAAATGTTCACCTGTCACTGCAGATGTATCTCTCGATTTTATTTACGTATTCTAAATCACCACGTAATTACCACATAACAACTGCATTCACGGTTTTCTTAATTTCCTAAATGTTTTTTGTAAAACGACAACGTTTTTTATACTTAATTATTAAATTAATGAACTATGTTAAAAAAAAATAGAGCCGCAATCGCGTTGACTTTAACTTACTCTGGTAAAAGAGTCAGTTCTCAGTGGTCTGGTCAGAGCTGTGGCGCGCGTGTCGCCTAATAAAAAAAACTTTATTTACAATTATCTTTCCATAAATTTGTGATTGAACAATAAGATACGTATTCGATAAACGTGCAAACAATAAATGAATAATGAATTATTTTTGAATACAGCATTTCATAATAATACATGAAAAAAAAAAAATAAAAAAAATAAAAAAAAATTAAAAAAAACGAGCTGTACACCTATCTACCCAGTAAACACAGTTATGTTGCGGTAATGTAACGACCACATAACCGAATATAACGCGTAATATTGCATAAACGTTACATGTAACTAACATGTAAGTTGCAATTTCCGACTCAGCAATATAACATTGTTATGTAACGTGTCTCATAACAGATATGTAACTGTTACATTGCAAGGAAATATAACATCAATACAACCGTTTTGTAACTGCAATGTTACAGTTACAGCACTGTAATATTGTAGCAATGTAACTGTAATATTACAGTTATAGCACTGTAATAATGCAGCTATATTACTGTAATATTACAGTTTCAGCATTGTAATAATGCAGCGAATAGAACTGGTAGGCCTGGCAACTAATAAGTGACAACTAATAATAGTTAGTCTTTGCGTCTCATTTATTGTTTAAAAATGGACTTATCCATTGATAACGTTAATTAATATAGTAAAAGCGCCGCAAAGACTATAACTATTAAAAGTTGTCACTTATTAGTACGTTATTACGTAGTACGTAAATTTATAAATTTATATTTATTTTAGAAAATTTGGCTTTATTATAATAGGAACTTTCAACTAATAATAAAACAGGTCTTTCATAAAACATCACGATTTGCCATATTCATTTCACATTTCCTCTTCTGGCTTCGTCCCGGGTTCGACGCTGCTTCGCAAATCGGAACCACTCGGCGACGGTTTCTTCAAAATCAAGCTCCTTTGTCGCCGGGTAAGTTTCCAAAATTGCACCTGTAAATAAAGCATATAGGGTTCAGATTATACGTATAATGTGGTTTTTCCGGCGGCTCATGGAACTTGGGTGACGGTGGAAAAATAAAACGAAATTGAGTTGCTCTGAAAAGAGTTATTTAAAAGTTATTATTTTTTTATGTTTACACTTTACATTGCATTTCTCGATTACAATTAATTATACCGCTTACCTGAAAAGAGAAACAACAATTAACGCTATTGCTTCCTATCTCTTAATTATTCCGCACCGTCCTAACCACGTTTTCTGTCCCGTCGTACATGTGCTCTCTCTCGTCGTACATGTGACCAGCGCGGTCTTCTCCCGATTCTCTCTCTGTCTAGACTAGAGCAGTCAACTCGATATTGCGCGGCAAATTCGGATGAAATGAAGTGATAAGCTTCATTTACATCTCCCCCCCCGAGGGGTTTGTGGGATTACATCACACATAGTTCATATTCTATTACTACTATTATTTTGTTTCTTCTTTTTCTTGTATCGGTACAAGTTTTGTTATGTGAAAAAGGTTTGATTCGCATTTCTTATGTCCTGTGTTTACTCTGTAGATTGAGTTGGATAGTTTTCCTAAGACTTTATATGGTCCGATTTTTAATTCGTCTAGTTTTTTCCTATTCAACCGATTCCCGTTTTCAACATACACCGAGTCTCCTATTTTTATGTCCACCTTCTTCCGGTTTTTGTCAAATCGTTGTTTATTATAGTCGTGTGATTTTATAGTATTTTCCAACGCGACCTTCCTATCCTGTAATAAGTTATTTTGTGTGATTTCTTGTTTCAATTCTTCCGGTATGAACGTTACATTTTTCCTTTTAATAAGTATTTTGGAGAAAATCCTGTCACCGTGTGTTCGGTTTCATTATATCTTTGGGTACATTCGTGAGCGACCGTTGTCCAGGCTACCTTATTCTTCTGCTCATTTATTTTGCATCTAATCTTATTAACTAATGTCTGGTTTAGCCTTTCGTTTAGACCGTTGGAGAACGGCGCATTCACGGCCGTAAAAATGATGGGTATATTTTCTTTGTCTAGGAAGCTTTTGAACTCTTTTGAATTTATTCCTGGATACTGATCCGATAGAATCATGCCAATTTTATTTTCCGGTATGACCTTCTGAACAAGCTTTATGAAATCACTCGAATTTTGGGTTTTTGAAGTTAAAATGTAGGCGTATCTCGTAAAGTGGTCTACCAGTAGATGCAAATATCTTTTTGTAGAGCGTGAGCTGCCAAAGCCGCCTATAGTGTCGATAGATACTATTTCGAAAGGGTCTGTAGCTGGCCCTAGATGCGACATTAGTCCATATTTATGTTTTCCCCTAGATTTGTTTTTTATGCAGATGTTGCAGTCATCGCAGATTTTTTTTATATTCTTTGTTAAGTCCTTCGCTACATAGAATGGTTTTATTTTGTTTTCCATTTGACGTATTCCTATATGGCAGTAGTGATAGTGTACATCTTCTATGATTTTTTTACTAAATTCTTCCGTTAGTACAATTTTCTCCTTTTTCCCGACCTTCTTATAGTATATTTTATTTTTTTCCTTTAGGCTGTCTATGTTTTGTTTTATGTTTTCGTTTTTCTTTTGATCATGTAAGATATCTTCTAGCTTAACGTAGTTTACAATTTTTAAAGCTTCTTTATCATCGTCGATTGGTTCCAGTACCGGATTTCTGCTTAAGCTATCGGCTTCCAAGTTGTACTTTCCTGGCGAGTATATGACCTCGAAATTGAATTGTGACAAATAGTACGAGAGTTCTCCCAGTTCTTCATCTGTTCTCGCTTTAATATTCATTTTCTCTAGAGGTTTATGATCAGAGTAAACCGTGAATTTTTTTCCTATGAGCCAGTGCTGCCAGTATTTTACCGCTTCTTTTATTGCTAAACACTCGAGGTATATTGCTTTTTTTCTTTTTTGGCTGTCATTTAGTTTTCTCGAAAAGTATGCGCAAGGTTTTTCTTGTCCACTATGTTGCAGTTGCTTTAAAACAGCGCCTATTCCCTGTATACTAGCGTCTGTATAAATATTTATCGGTAAATCCGGATCGAAGATTTCTAATATCGGTTTTTGGCAGAGTAGTTTTTTTATTTTTTCGAAGGATCTCTCGCATTCCTCGGTCCAGATAAATTTCTGCCCTTTTCTCAGTAATTTGTGTAAAGGATCTAGTATTATCGATATGTTTGGCACATATTTCCCGTAAAAATTTATTTTTCCTAGAAACTGACGCACATTTTTTTGTGTCTTCGGGACCGGGAAATTTTTTATAGCAATTAAGTTATCCTTCAGTGGGGTGATTGTGTTGTTTTCAATTATATGTCCTAGGTATTTCACTGAATTTTGTGCAAAGCTACATTTTGAGAATTTCAGTCTAAAGCCTTCCTTCAGAATCGCTTCTAATAACATTGATAAATGTTCAATATGTCCCTCGAATGTTTCAGAAAATATCAAAATGTCATCTATGTAATTCACCGTGAAATTCGATAGTCCATGTTTCCTTATAATACTGCTTAATATTCTCTGAAGAATTGCAGGAGATGTTTTTAAACCGAATGGTAGGCAAGTCCACTGGAAATGGCCTTCCTGCGTAACAAACGCCGTTTTGTGTTTGTCTTCGATTTTCAAAGGGATCGACCAAAACGCTGAATTTACATCTAGTGTCGAGAAATATTTACATTTCCTTGTCTTGACCATTAAGTCTTCGATTAATGGGAAGGGTTGTGATTGCGGGACCACAATTTTATTCAGGTCCCGAAAGTCTACACACAATCTCGATTTTCTCCTTTCTTCTTTTTTATAGGCTAATGTAACCGGGGCAGCAAAAGGACTGTAAGACTCCTCAATCATTTTTTTTTGTAATAATTTAGATACCTGCTGTTCTATTTCTTTTTTGTCTTCGATAGTGCACCGATATGGCCTTTTGCTACAGTATTTATCTATCAACAAATCAATGTGTGCTTCAGAGCCCTTCACTGTCCCTATATCGTATTTATCTTTGCCGAAGTGTGTCCCGTACTTGCAGATTAATTCGTCTATTCGTGACTGTTGTTGAGTATCTAAATGATTTACCGAAATATCAAAGTTTGCCACATCTATGTGTTTATTAAAGTTTATTTTATATTCAATGTTTTTTTCGGTATTGTTTTCCTCTGGGGTGTGTAGATGTCCGTTAGGTACATTTCTCTTTTCTTCTATTTTACTACCTGCGGAGCCAGGAATTATTTTTTTGTTTGTTTCTTTTTCGTTATTTACGTTTTCATTACTGTCGACCCTCTGGGTGATTTCTAATTTCTCATTTTGGAGTAGGTGGAAATTTTCTATGCAATCTAATCCGACTAAGAAATCGTAATCGAAATTCTCCTGGTCTACTACAAAGACGTTCATATTTTTCTCAATCCCCAAGATTCTTATTTTTAACGTTACCGTTCCTATAGATTTTTTTACACCATTAATCGTCTTTAAGCCTTGATTTTCCCTTTTATTGTTGATTGGGTTACTTTTTAAGGATAATAGTCTCGAATTTATTAGCGAAACATTCGATCCAGAGTCATAAATCCCCGAAATGTCTAAAGTTCCATTTATTAATAGCTTAATTTTGATCAATGGTGGAATTTTTAGTTTTTTGGATCGATGTCGTTCAATTCCGTTTCTAATTCCGAGTTATTGACGCTTCTTATTTCCTCTTTTTTTTGGTCTATCACTATTTTTGTTTTTGAACCAGCACGCGGATTCCGGGTGGTACCGGTTACCTCTATTTTCTTTTTCGCAAATTCTACATGGTCGGTCTCGCCCATTTTTTTCTCTACTCTTATTCTCTAAGCTAGCATTAGAACTCGAGGCTGCGGGCGTTTTCTTTTCTGGAAATTTTTTTATCACAAGGTGTTCTAGACCCCTGACTTTGTTAAATAAATCTTCTGTTTCTCTCAAGTTATCCCTGTCGATTTTATCTGCTATAAAATTTGGCAGACCCGTGGCGATCAGATCGATCATGGTGGTTTTATCCATCGATTTACTCACTTCCAACAATAACCTTTCTTTTTTTAAAGCGTACTCGAGTAATGAACCCTGCCTGTACTTGAACAGAATTGCGTACCTGACCGGCGACCAACCTTTGTCTGCATATGTTCCACAGAAGTTACTTTTCCACGTTTGCCATTCGGAATTTACTGTGTGCTTTATCAACATGGAGCTATACCAATCAAGGCATGACTCGTCTAAGAATAATCTCAGTGCTTCAATCTTCTGGGTGTCTTCTTCGATTTCCTGTCGTGTGCACTCCGCTTCGAAGATTTCCATCCACTGGGTCACGTTCGATGTCTTCCTCGCAAATTTTTCCAATACGAATTTTTCCGTTAGATTTTTTATCTTCTGTGGCCTGGGCACCTCCTTCTTCGTTTCAGCGAAACTTTCCAGGATCCTTGTTAGAGCCTCTTCTGAGATTCCAGCGGTCGGAGCTTGTTGCCGTATTGCTGGTGTATCCTCTTGTAGAAAATATCCCTTGAATTGCATATTTCCCTCTTCGTCTCTGTAGGTCTCCTCCATCTCCGGTGTCACGGCTATCCACACTTGTCTTTGATCATGTCTCCTTTGTTGTGTGGCTCTCACTTTTTGATAAGCTGCAGTTTTTATAACCGTCTCGTGCAGTTTCACCGATTGGAATTGTTCCGGGATTATAAAGGTGTTTTTGTCCGTGTCCGTGATTGAGGTTATGGCGATGATATTTGTCTTTGAATCGTCGCCGGGTTTTACCACAAATTCAAATTTCAATTTTGACATTGTTGTTTAAATAGCTGTAGAATTGTTGTTTTATAATGTGGTTTTTCCGGCGGCTCATGGAACTTGGGTGACGGTGGAAAAATAAACGAAATTGAGTTGCTCTGAAAAGAGTTATTTAAAAGTTATTATTTTTTTATGTTTACACTTTACATTGCATTTCTCGATTACAATTAATTATACCGCTTACCTGAAAAGAGAAACAACAATTAACGCTATTGCTTCCTATCTCTTAATTATTCCGCACCGTCCTAACCACGTTTTCTGTCCCGTCGTACATGTGCTCTCTCTCGTCGTACATGTGACCAGCGCGGTCTTCTCCCGATTCTCTCTCTGTCTAGACTAGAGCAGTCAACTCGATATTGCGCGGCAAATTCGGATGAAATGAAGTGATAAGCTTCATTTACATACGAAAAAAAAAAAAACAATTTTTTTTAATATCAACGTAAAATCTAGATAATCCCTGAGATAGACAGATAAAATAAGTTTTTACTCACTTTGGATTGCTTTCGTGAGATATAATTCCTCGATACAGAAGTTCAGCTTACGCCCTTTCCAGGAGCATAACTCTGCGCAGGAATTACTGAAGACCTTCTTGTAAATCCTTTGTATGTCCTCGCGGGCTGTACGACCTCCTATCTTTCATACAAATGTATTCTGCAGCAAAAAGATTATTCTTCATTTATAACGGTTTTAATTTGCTTCGACATACGGAAAGTCTGTTGTTATGAATTATTTGTTTATGTTTTTACTAATGGATATGGCTTTGTAATAAATGGAAATTAAAGAGTGTTTCATCTTTCTTATATTTAAAGGATACTTACAAATTGATCTTTCAGTTGAGCATTGTCTCGGATACTTTTCTCGAAATCTTTAATATCGTCGATTGATTTTAACGGCAAAAATCCCTTCACGACGCTGGTATCACCGTCAACTTCGGCTGGTTTGCGGCGTTCAACTCTCTGCTTCAGATCGGCGATGTCCACTTGAATTTTGGCCAGCATCCGAATTATGATTTTTGAGTATTCTGCGTTAGAATAAAGAGTACCGGGTAGGAAAAAAAAAACAAATGCTGATGTTAAAAAAAAGTCCAGTAGGCCCGGGCAGTTCCACCTTCCATAGATTTTTCCTGCAGTAAAACGTTCGCGACGATTCTTGGTCGCGGTGCAACTTTCACTGTCTTTTCCCCGTGAGCTTCGGCCAGCTCAGATGAAATCATATCAGAATCAACAACACTTCTGTCCTCGTCCCATGGAACTTCCTCCACTAAACATAAAACATAATGTCTGTCTATAAATGGTATTTAAAAAATCGTGAATATTGAACAACCAGATGGTCAATGAGTAGAGCCTCTTTAAAGACACGCAATGAGAGAATATGAAAAAAATGTTCAGCTACGAAAATAACCGTTTATCACTAAGCATTTTTAAAAACTGATAACCGAAACCTACATCCACGTAAAAAAAATTCATCATAAAAATGTTTACTCACCACATGTCGCTGCTTTGTCCTTGGCAGTCATGCTGCTCCCTTTGATCATTTTGCGATTATCTCCCAAATTCGCTGTCTTATCGACGCTGTGGGATTTGTCGCTCTTTTTTGCTGTCGTTGCTTCACCGACGGAGTTCGGGTCTTCGTCCCTATCGAATTTTTTTGCCATATGGATATTAGAACTGCTACATGGAGGCAATTTCTCGCTCTCTTTCAAAGGTTGAGAACTGCTTGGCGTCAGTGGCAGGTCAGATAATATGTCGTGTTCACCTGTATTGCATATATTTGACTTTCGGTAAGGATTTTTCTCAATAATGTTTTTGCCGTGTGAAAATTTCAGAACCTGACACACACACACGCACATACAGACATGCGCGCACGCATGCATACATGTTCACACAGACGCGCACTCGCACAAATCTCCTTAAAATCGTTTTCACGAAAAAAAGAAGAGTAAGAAAAGTGTTCAACTTACGCTTCGCGTATGCTTGTGATTTTAGTCGTTTGTATACTGTAGATGGACGTTCATTTTCGTCTTCATCATCGGAAGAGCTATACACAGTCTTAGTGACTTTTCTTCGCCCTTTCCCGAGTTTGTCGTCGTCAGTAGTGAGATAATCTATATCTTCTGCAGCTTTTCGAGCCTTCATGAGAGAAGCTGAAAATAATAATTTTGTTAAAATATAAATGTTGCGAAATTCCAATGCGATATTATGTTACAAATGCGCACAGCAGTATTTCTCGACAACAACAGGAAGTAACGTCCAAGTTTTCTCGTTCGGTTCAGCCTGTTTCGATATGAGCGAAGTGATATTTTTGCTATTCTTCGGCCACCAACAAGACGTTCCTTCATCGTCGCTATTTTCCACGACCCATATGGATGGCACTTCGGAAACATCCTTCTCTTCGACAAACGTTACGACTGCATAATCCATTTCTGCCGCAAATCGTATGTGAATAGCGTCCATGTATTGAATAGGAGAAAATTATCGCTAAGGAACAGTTGGGCAGAGGATGGGCGGTGTATTTCGAGGACTACTACCTATCAGTAATTATACTGCAGCAAAGGAATCCAAGCACAAAAGTTTGTTTCTACAGAATGCTTTAATTTCAAGCACTTTCTTTGTACTCGCGATGCTAGCAAATTTATCTGTTCAGATGCAGATCTCTCATCAACTAAGTACATTCCATATTGCTTAGAATCGCATGGTATTGAAAAAAGTGATCTTCTCTCTGTGTACCTGCATCCTCTTATGTAAAGAACTTTATTTATGCTGAGAATCTTCGTAACGATAAAAGTTGAACAATCATCCAATTCGCAGCAATTCTCGTAATCGTTTCTTGAGATGGAAAATCCATCAAACTCTAGACGCTCAATCCTTGTTGTAGCTCTCGAATAGTGTGCGACGGGGTATGTTTTCCGATATTGGGTTTGAATAGGGATCGAATTATCTTCCGTTATACGATTAACTATTTGATGTAGTGGTCGTCGTGATTTCTTAACTTTTTTCTTTATTGTCTGTAAATAGTTTTCGAATTTAAACGCACTAAAGTTATCTAAACAGCCAAACCGTAGTACGTCATCAGCGAGATGCACGAGGTTGTGGACATTATAAGAAATGTGTTCCAAACCGTACAATCCTCCATAATGGGAAACAAACCAGCGCAATAAACATTGAGCGTAATGATTCTGGGTCAAGCACAGTTTTTTATCAGATAAAATCCGTATCGCCATGCTCAACGCGAGAAAATGATTATACAAATCTGTTGGCAAAACTGATTGCAAAACCACGGGACCTGTATACAGAAGGAATTGTCGCAACTCAGTCGCCTTCCACCTATCAATATCACCGAGACTTCTTGGCTTTCTGCAGAATTCTTTAGTTATAAATACCTTCATTGACTCTAAATTTTCTGATAAGGTACGGATCTCATCTTTTGTTAATCGAATATTTTTTGGACCACTAACCCAGAAACGTAGAAGGCGCTTGGTAACTCCTAAACATACAAGGTGCATATAATCCAAAGCAACTTGAGAAACCATACCGATATTTAATTCGAGTAAATCAGAGCGACCCCGATGATGCTCTGGCTGTTGCTGATATCGAAAAGAATGATCTGTCCTCAAGTCACAATTTATCTCAGGGGAAGTAGTTCGTTTACACACTACATCTCCTTCTTGGACACACTTTGAGCACCCAAAGTACCCATTGTGACCTTTCGTGTACGTAAGAAACGCTTTTGCCGGAGCATCGCAAACAATTGCCTTGATGGATACATGACACTTGTGACTATCTATACTGAGGCCATTGGTCAGAATCTCGGCCATGACCACGATAAATTCCCTAAGATAGACATTAGCATCATCAGGTTTTTTGTCGCCGTAATATATACCAACCACAATAGGCTCAGTGTGGAAAACCGTTTCAATTGAAGCTAGAATTGGCCAGAATTGACCTCGCGAACTTCTAAAAAGAGGCAAACCATCACAGTTTATGTTTATTTCTATGTTGTTCGGGATAACTGGGAAATAAGTTGCAATCGAACGTTTCAGCCCTTCGGCTACTCCGAAATGTACGTAATGACCGCCATTAAAAGAGTGGATCTTATTCGACACACTTCGAGGTGTTTTCATAAGAGTTCGAACGTCGGTTGGTAGGTCGGTATGGCCGTGCTTACGAAGAATTTTTAACAATTCTGTTACTGTGTTGTGTGACATGTCATTGCGTATAGACCAAGAGCGCAACTCATCGGCTAAGTTATTATTACTATCAGAACTAGGTAGTTCAAGGAAATTGCTTCCGACATGGGACTCTTCGCCACTAAAACTATTCGATAAATTTTTATGAACCTCTAGAGGTATTGGACTAGCTGATTCTGCTGATTGAACAACTGATTCTACCATACGTTCTGCGCAGATATTAGTATTAGCATCGTTTATCTGTGTAATGACATTATTTTGAGTCGTTGAGCTATTAACAATTGATGAAAAATCAATAAGCTGATAGGTATTGTGTTGATTACACGCTGAAGGTGTTGCATGAAAAGAAGATGACCGATTATGAACTGCACTGTATCGTTCGATGTGAGCGTGAATCAACTGATTTTGTCTACGCTTAGACAAACAAGAAATATCTTTCGGCATTTTTTTTCGCATCAAGTACACTATCAAAACATATTAATGATTTGAAATTGATGGGTAGAGATAGGTTAATGAGGGCGTTCGGAAAAAAACCTGGAGAAACAAGTGTAATAATAATATTAACTTATTCAAATTGTTATACATTAAATAACATATATAGTCAGTAATTCTCTATTGGTGATTCTAAAATATTTCTGCAGTGTTTAAATTTCTGTCGTTTTCAATAATTTTTCAGAAAATAAAAATTACAATATTTGATTTGTAATGAAATATTAGAAACATTTCTGCAATATTTTGCGTTGTAATGAGGGTATACTTACTTAAACCAGAAACGCAAGACTGTCATTCCTGAATTGTCGATGTCCTGTTCCCATTTATCGCATACGGAATTAGTTGCAGTATCTGCAAAAATAATTTACATTACTGTATGTCCACTGACAAGTGTACTATTCGACAAGTTCATCGGTGTCAATATTTCCAACTTTTTTACACTTGTCGTTAGACCAATTAATCCAATGACCAGTTCATCGGTGCAAATATTTGCTAATTTCTTACATTTGTCGTTGGTCCAGTTGGTGTTACGACATGTGTGTGTATGAGAAACAAATATTTGCACCGATGCACTTGTCATTGGACTAATTGGTCTGACGACAAGTGTAAAAAACTTGTAAATATTAACACCGATTAACTTGTCGAATAGTGCACCTGTCGTTGGACCAATTGGTATAATGACAAGTGTTAAAGAGTAGCAAATATTTGCATCCAGGAACTTGTCGTTGGATCAATTGGTCCACCGACAAGTGTACTGTTCGACAAATTCATTGTCGTCAATATTTCCAACTTTTTTACACTTGTCGTTAGACCAATTAATCCAATGACAAATTCATCGGTGCAAATATTTGCTAATTTCTTACATTTGTCGTTGGACCAGTGGGTGTAACGACACGTGTGTGTGTGTATGAGAAAAAAATATTTGCACCGATGCACTTGTCGTTGGATTAATTGGTCTGACAACAAGTGTAAAAAAGTTGCAAATATAAACACCGATGAACTTGTCGAATAGTGCACCTGTCGTTGGACTAATTGGTGTAGTGACAAGTGTAAAAAAGTAGCAAATATTTGCATCGAGGAACTTGTCGTTGGACTAATTGGTCTGACGACAAGTGTAAAAAACTTGTAAATATTAACACCGATTAACTTGTCGAATAGTGCACCTGTCGTTGGACCAATTGGTATAATGACAAGTGTTAAAGAGTAGCAAATATTTGCATCCAGGAACTTGTCGTTGGACCAATTGGTCCACCGACAAGTGTACTATTCGACAAATTTATCGTCGTCAATATTTCAAACTTTTTTACACCTGTTGATAGATCAATTAATCCAACGACAAGTTCATCGGTGCAAATATTTGCTAATTTCTTACATTTGTCGTTGGACTAGTTGGTGTAACGACATGTGTATGTATGAGTAACAAATATTTGCACCGATGCACTTGTCGTTGGACTAATTGGTCTGACGACAAGTGTAAAAAAGTTGCAAATATTAACACCGATGAACTTGTCGAATAGTGCACCTGTCGTTGGACCAATTGGTATAATGACAAGTGTAAAAGAGTAGTAAATATTTGCATCGACGAACTTGTCGTTAGACCAATTGGTCCACCGACAAATTCATCGATGCTAATATTTCCTAACCTTTTACGTTTGCCAAGTTGAATGAGCTTGGTACTTACATATAAGCAGAATCCAATCGCTTGCGATCCAGCGAACTATCGTGGATTATTCTTCTCGCACTCAATTGGTGCACTATAACAGAACAAAATGTACACGATTAGAATAATTCATTATGATGCTAATTTATACATGAGGTTATAGAATTCAATTTTCAGGTTAGATTCACCTTGTATACGAGTTTATGATAAAATTAAGCTAAAAATGAGCGTAACTCTCATCTTAAAGACTAAGAGAATATAAAAAAAAGGTTATTAAGTTTATTTACAATGATCTACATACCTTTATTTATTCCGAAATAGTTGGAAAAAGCCGTAGTGTCGAGCGACGTCGGATGCCGGCCGGTGCTTCATTTCCACTGATTCCCACTCGCGCTAACACGACGCTCGAATCATGAGATAGACTGAGTATTCCTTCAAATTTTTTTGAAATCTAACGGAATGCTCTACCATGATAGGCCGGTGCAAATTTCAGGAGCGTGAAACACTAGGAACCGACTGGACGTATGAAGAGCTTCTTGGTAATCGCTTTTCTTGAATCGCTTTTCGGGACACCTGTCCCGTTACCCGATTAAGCATTACAGAGAAATTTCAATAAGTATGATTATCATACTTATTATAAACGCTAGTTACGTCAGCAAAATTACACCACACTTTATAATATTAACATAACGTGCATATATATGTCACTAGTTTTGTCTAAACTCGTTCTAATAACATGTAATATTATAACTGTTACAAGTTATTACTAATATAATATGATGTAACCAATGTAATGAACATGTTATGTACATGTTACGTAATTTCGTTACGTTACAGTCTAGTACTATTACCTGAAGATCACCAAAGTTATAATAACATTGTTACAAGGATGTTACGTAACGATTACACAACTTCTGTTATATAACAGCAACGTAAAAACAGCATATAACAGTTACATTACTTGCACGTTACAAATATTACATAACATGTTACTCCCGTGTTAAATACCCTCTACATATCTCGAGAGTAACATCGTTATGTAACATGTAACTTCCCTGTTATATAGCCGCTATAATACGTGTTTACTGGGTAGTTGTAAATGACCGGTCACACTTTTTTGTGACTGTAAATTTACCAAAAAGAAAAGTGACCACTAATTCCACATCTAAATAGTTGGATTTACCATATTTTTACGGTATGTTTATCGAAAAAATTTGTGACGGTAATTCCACAACACCTGATTGCACGAAAAAAAAATTACGTCATTTTACGGTAAAAACACGGTAATTTTTTGGTATGTTTACCGCTCCAGGATTTTACGGTAATTCCACATCTCTAGTCTCGAGACAAGTCCAAGTACCGTGGAACCTCTCATAGCGTTCGAAATGCGGGGACATGTACGCTAAGTGAAGAGCCAATCATGCACGCGAAACGTTCGTGCCTCTCACTCTCTCTCGCGAAATCATCCAATCACAGCGCTGATACTGTTCCCAATGTACGCTTTGAGGGTGTGCGCTATAAGAGGTTCCAGTGTAGACAAAACCTACTTTACCGACCGACGCTTCAAGACTCTTTTACCGGAGACACCGTGTTTTGACCTCATTTCGATTGACACACATCGGTAATATAAATGAATAATGTATATTTTATATTGAATTATTTGTTATTTGCTTATTTTCACTGGATCTTATCACTGCATTCGCTGTTTTTTGGTCTGTTTTCGTCTCTGAATGTTCACCTGTCACTGAGGCTGATGTATCTCTCGATTTAATTTATTTATCATAAAACAATCGTAATCACCAAATTACAACTACGTTCACGCCCTAACAGTTCGGTCCAACCGTATACCGACTATGATCCCCACCGGGTCGTTTTAGGACACGGGATCAACTAGTATTTCATCGAAACCAACCACCGACCAACTGAGATTTAGTTGAGAACACGGTTTGTCGGTGGTTGTTTTCTTCTAAATACTGGTTGTTTTCGTGTTCTAAACCGACCTGGTTGGATTTTTCGTGGTTGGTCGATCTGCTAGGGCGGTTTTATTAATTTCTTATATCTTTTTTTTTTTTAACGATAACCCTTCTTTACACTTTATTATTAAATGATTTAACTATAATAAGAAAATAGAACTTAATGACGATTTACGCCTTTTCAAGAGACACGATAGCGTCTCGAGACAAGTCCATTTCCACTACCTTACCGACCGATAACTCAACATCCTAGGGCCTTGAGTCCTCGTTGTAATTGGTCATTTCTTGTGGCCTCGCTGCCTGCGTTTTGAACGCGATAAATTTATACTCCACATTTTCTATTGACCATTTTATGGGTCATTTTCTATTGATTCGAATGACTTTTTATTTTTTGAAAATGACCGACATTGAACATCACAGAATTATATAGATATGAAAATACCGGTATTTTTATTTTTCGTAAAATAACAATGAAACTACCGTACCGTCTTTTTTCCACATTTTTTTTTCTACAATCTTTGTGTTGTGAAAATACGGTCACGAAAAATGTTCGTAAGTTTGACCGGTTACAAATTTTTGTTGGTGAATTCACCATAAAAAATGGTAAACTGCGTCTATATAGTTGTGAAATAATAAAATAGTTGTGAAATATAAAATATATAGTTGAGAAAGTAACGAATTTTTTGGTAAAATTACAGCAACGTTGTTTCGTAAATTCACCGTAACTTGACGAGAATTCTTAATCACTAAGAGACTATATGACTTTATTACCGATGTCGTAAATTTAACACCGGTCACATACCGGTTTTTAATCGTAAAATTACTGGCCTCCATACCGCTCACGTCTCTAGTCCGAACCGCATCGTGCACAGCGCGAAACGCGACCTCCGAACGGTACCGTGCGGAGCGCGAAGTGCGACGTCCGGATGGCATCGTGCAGAGGGCAAAGCGCGACGTCCGGACGGCACGGTGCGGAGCGCGAAGCGCGACGTCCAAACGACCCCCTGCGGAGCGCGGAGCGCGACGACCGCGTGAGTGCCTTAAAATGACACCAGGGAAAAATGTCCCGAAGGGACATTTTTGCCGCAGGGTCATTTTCGGGGGGTTTGGGGGGCGAAGCCCTCCAACAACAAACCGGCGCTCCGCAGGGGCGACCGGGTTGCTTGTTAACATTGAATTCGAATATGTACCTCATATTGAAGCTAAACATTGAAAATCGTGACTCTTAACGTAGATCAGCTGATGTACAACATTTTTCGAGCATTTATAAAACATTCTAATAACTCCCTGAATTTTGTATGCAGGTATCGATAATTCGATCCCAAACCAAAAACATCAGGCGCAATTGGCGGCAATTTGAAATAATCGGTCACAAATAAATTGGTCATTTTTGTGCGCGTCATTTGACGACCATTTGACGTTGATTGTAACGGTCAAATGATCGTCACAAAATAGACCTGGCATCTCTACACATAATTCGGCAATACGAAAGCGACGGTCACGTGACGGTCATTTCTATGTCAATTGACGGAATCGAAAAAAATGGATAGCATTCTACATAGTAGCGATGGGCGATGTTTCTCGATTAATCGACGTTCGGTGTTGTTTATTTATGAAACCGACTAAAAAAAATCGAATATCAACCGTCGGTATTTTATCATCGCTACTATACCGACTGACGAATCATCATCCTTGAACGCGATAAATTTATACTACATATTTTTTATTGTTCGAGAAAATTCGCGGATTCGCGAATTTCCTTGAACTCCGCTGAAAAACCTTAGTTATCCCTCTTTTAAAAAGTTTATAAATAACGCATAGAAATGTACGCTCATTTTCTGACCGGACATTTTTTGGACATGTGACCGTCACGTGACGGTCAAATGACTAACCGAAAAATAACGCTTTCGTGACAACAGACCCGCCATATAGCTTTGTTAAAAATAAACACTTCGATGTTAACTTTGCTTGAAAAAATCTGACCAAATTCCTGACTAAAAATAGAATGAACGTCAGTGTGCAACTATTTATGGTCGTTTGACCATATTTCGGACCGCGAAAGACATTAACGGTCATTGTACAACATAGAATTGAGGAATTACAGTATGACGGTCATTTTTGTGACACTTGACGCGAACGAAAAATGACGGTCATTGTGCATCTCTAATAACGCATTGTTAGCAGTTTATTCGTGCTGTGATGTGATTGGCCGAGACTCTCAGACCGAGTCCAAGTCCATTTGACCTTGTTAGAGATGCGAGGACCATTTTGTGACGGTCATTTGACGGTCATAAATAAGATAAAAGACCGTCATTTCGAAACCAGATAGGTGTTTTTGTCACTTTTGGACAGTCACAAGACGTTTGTCGAAATGATCGTCATTTTTACTTCGACAAAATGGGCAAAAAAATTATGTCACAAAACCGTCAAATGACGGTCATTTCTTGGTCTTTTGACCGCTACTTAAAATGACCGTAATTTCGCATCTCTACATGTGTGTCAATTGAAATGAGGTCAAAGCACGTTGTGTGCACCAATTTTGTACGTTCGCGTTTAGACAGGAGCTGTCACTCCTGCCGTAATTTTAGGGCCTCTCTTTAAAGGGCGTCTCCTCGGTCGCGGCCGGCTTCCCCGGTGTTCTGATAATTAGCGTGGGAAATCACTGATTGTGCGCAGTATTGTCGGACTCGAGTCATACAGGTCCCTATTGTATCGGAGTGTGAGATTGCGGAATGAGTATGAGTGTGAAACCTGGGGGATACTACGGTTTCCGTGGCCCCAATATCTGAAGGTGGATTCTTGTAGTACATTTCGCGGAGAGCAAAAAAGTTCCTATAAGCTATGGTCCTAACTATTTTAGTTTACGAGATATCGATTTTTTTTAATTTTATTTTTACATGAGTGTTTATCATGTCTGCAGACTATTAGCATTGCCCAGAATACACTGCGTGGAGGTTGTCTGCATTAGTATTCCTTGGCCCTGAAAAGGGCCGCCGAAAATTTCCGCTTTAGTCCTATATATCCTTTTTTAAGGAAAAAAGGTAAATAATCCTTAGTAAAGCCAAAAATTTCCGCTCCCACATCACACAGATGCGAACTACGAGCACACGAACCTGTGCAGACACGAACCGCTCCCACATCACACAGATGCGAACTACGCGCACACGAACCTGTGCAGACACGAACTTTACGGTTTATTTAAAAAGTTGATACAGTATAAATAAATTCTACATAGCATTTCACCACTGTTTTTCCAGATTCTTTTTTCGGGGGACTTTTTTCCGAGGGACTTTTTTTCCCTGGTACTTTTTTTTCCGGGATTCGACGTCTTTCTGACTCCATGATTTTTTAGTTGATTGCATCATAAATCTCGAAATATTACTGAGGACTACGACTTCTGTCGCCAGGATTTGACCAGGATTTGATTATATATAGTACTAAAACGGAAATTTTTCTTTAGAAACATTATATATAGCACGTGCAAGGCTTTAATCACGGCCAAATCTACCGCAAAAGTGGCGAAACACGGTTTAATTTTTATATCTTTAAAATTAAATATCTCGAAAACTAGAGCAGTTAGGACCATAGTCTATAGGAACTTTTTTGCTCCCCACGAAAAGTACTACAAGAAACCACCTTCAGATCTTGGGGCCACGGAAACCGTAGTACTGCCGAAACCTGGAGTGAAATTGTATTGGAATGAATGATTAACGGATTTTAGATCAACTCTGTCGTGAGCCGTGATTTGCCGTGCAAACTCACTGGTAATTTCTAAAGAATAAAATCGAGTAAACAACTGGTTAATCGAGAGAAAAGAGACGAGTGGTTTAATGCTATTTATTTGCCTCCGAACCTCGCCCTAGCTAGCCGGAAAAGTAGGGAAAATCCACCATTTGAGTTGTACCCGTGGTAACAGGGGTTAATACTGCTACCTGGCGCCCCGGAAAATTAAGAATAAATAAAACAGGGAAAGTAATCAAACGCGTAAAAGTGCGAACGGGCGTCATTATATTTGGGCCAGCGCTGAGCGTCGGTTTGTCCGAAATCCGACGCAAGGGGCTCGTCACAGTATCTACTTTCTTATTACAGTTTATTAATTTAATAATAAAGTATAAAGGAAGGTTATCGTTCAAAAAAATATAAGAAATGTAATAAAACCGTGTATGCAATGGTTATGTGGTGATTATGATAAATAAATTAAATCGAGAGATACACCAGCAGTGACAGCAGGTGAAATTTTAGACACGAAAACAGACAAAAAAAAAAGCGAACACAGTGATAAGTGCTATTAATAAATAAATAAATAAATAAATATGTTTATTGCTTCACTAGAATACATGATTCTTATAGCAAGGGGGAGGGGTACATTTAAGTAAGTCGTTAACTCTTGCATTCGGCTTGAGTAAGATTCGATCATACAGTGTTCGTTCGGAGTTGGTATAGAAATTAATTACTCGTTTAGAGCAAACGCCCGCAACATGAGCGATCGTGTGATAAATGTAAAGACCTTTACTATGGAGTCGCAGTCGTTCGCTAGCAATAGGTTGTGCACATTCGCAATATCCACCGGGTTTCCTAAATAATAACTTCTGTACGGCTCATATATAGGACCGTGCATGAAAATATGTTCTAACGTCTCTGGCTCGTTTCGGTTACACGCTTGGCATGGCGAATTCGGAGTTATTCTGTACAGGTTTTTCTTGAACGTTACAAAATTAGTGTAGAAATTCGCCAGACGTACCTGTGCCAGGACCCGTTTCATAGCAATAGATTTTCGCGTCTTAAGGTAAAAGGCGGTAACGTCTTCTTCGTAGCACGAGATTCTCATTTGCAGCGAGGTTGAGCGTACGTAGTCGTCGAGGTCTTTCGTTCTCAGGTATTGCTTGTAGTTGACAAAGAATTGCGGTTCAGCGCGCACCCAGTCTGCGATATCTGGTCTAGTTAAGAGGTCTTGGAAGCCTAGACTTGCGATAATATTTTTCAGTTGCCATACCCAGTTGTATTTCGGTTCGCCGAAATTGCGATTTGCCAGTTCGCAGAGTCTGTAAAAGGTTTTCTTTGGGAGCCTACTATTCTCCATCGTCAGGATCCGCTTGACCCAACCCCAGATTAAACGCATTGCCTGGAAGGAAATTGGGGTCGTTCCTGTCTCCAACCTTATTGCATATCCCGGGGTGTTTTTCGGAAGTAAAAGTAATTTTTTAAAAAAATTAACTTGCGCTTGTTCGATTAATTCTAGGTAGTTAAGGCCCCACGCAGGCACGCCGTAAAGTAGCGTCGCAGTGACAATGCTATTATAGAGCTTCATTGTGCTTTCCCACGAGTCAGATTTCGCGTTTGCTAGGGCCGATAA
Source organism: Itoplectis maculator (assembly GCA_964034905.1). Classification (NCBI taxonomy): domain Eukaryota; kingdom Metazoa; phylum Arthropoda; class Insecta; order Hymenoptera; family Ichneumonidae; genus Itoplectis; species Itoplectis maculator. The sequence continues at coordinate 6,458,160 of OZ035870.1, forward strand.
TACAATGCCTGTGGCAATCTTTGTTTTCTCAACGGCGGCTTTCGCGGCTTGTAGGCCGAGAGACGAACAGGAAAATGGGATGCCCAAATATTGATACGTTGTAACAGTTTCCAAGTTCTCGTTCTTAAATTTAAAGTTGTGTTTGGCCATTCCACCGCCACGCCGAAAAACTACCACCTTCGTCTTAGCAATATTGACCTTGAGCTCGTTGGCTTCACAGTAATCTTCTAGGGCCCGAATTTTTCTATTGAGATCTGCCGGCGACAGCGCAAATACAACGGCATCATCGGCATAAAGGAGAGTAAGGATGTCGTCTATACCATTAATATTTAGGCCATTCAATCCTCTATTCCTGAAAAAACGTTCCATATCCGAGATATACATAATAAAAAGCAACGGACTCAGGGTTTCGCCTTGCAATACGCCTTCAGTCACTTCGAAGCTACGCGAAAGTTCGTTAAAAACCTTTACTTGAAAGACAGCCTTGTCGTATAAGTCTTTGACAACCTTAATTATTTTTGAGCTAACTCCGAGGGACCACAATTTCGCCCATAGTTTTACATGCGGTACGGTATCAAAAGCGCGCTTAAAATCCACGAATAGGGCATATACCGAATTTCCCTTCATCCTGAGCTGCAACTGAATACCGGTGAACATTACGAAAATATTATCCTGGCAGCCACGCCCTTTTCTAAAGCCTGCCTGTGACTCTGGGAGAAAATGCGCTGTCTCCGCCCAGGTATTTAGCCTATCGCACAGGATCTGCGTAAACAGTTTCGTTGTGTGGTTTACTAAAGCAATACCGCGGAAGTTTGCCGGATCAGTTTTATCGCCTTTTTCAAAGAGCATGGTAAGCACTACCTTCCCAGTCGTCCGGTACAGACCCTACTGCAAAAATATTATTAAACATGTCCAGAGTGTACTGCAACCAATTGTTGGGCAGGTTTTTTAGTAATTCATTTGTAATTTGGTCTATGCCAGGAGCCTTGCCGTTTTTGCATTGCTTAATACAGGAGGTAAGCTCTTTCCAAGAGATAATCGTGTCCAAGATCGGATTTTTTACCTCAATTTGCGGCAGTTTATCAATACAGATTTTGGGTTGTGCTAAGTTATGGTAAAAATTTTCCCACTGTTCGACGGTAAGGCTTGGATAAGTGCTATTAAAAATCCCAAATAACAGATAATTTAATTAAAAATATACATTATTCACTTATATTAACGACGTGAAAAGAAGGTACCGTTGCCGTGGTCGTAAAATCTTCCCGACGGATGGTCTGAAACAAAAAAATCAAATAGTTTCATGTTCAATATGTCTTCAGGAAAAAATACGAAAAAAAAAAAAAAAAAAAAAAAAAAAAAAAGTTTTTTTTTTCCGTATTTTAGCCGCCATTTTGTTAATTTTGCACGTATATAAAATATTCTAGTAGGTCGGTTCCTGAAGACATACTGAACATGAAACTATTTGATTTTTTTGTTTCAGACCAGCCGTCGGGAAGATTCACGACCACGGCAACGGTACCTTCTTTTCGAGGCGTTGGCTTTAAACATATTTTACGTGTACAAAAAATGAATAAAATACATTTAAAATTTATTTTTATGTACTTAAAGAGTGTATTTATTGAACATTTTAAACCCCATATCGATATCTTTAATAGTATTCTCAGAAAAAATTCACGAAAATAGCGTTTTTTTCATGGTTTCAAAGAAGAGTCCTGCCTTAATCGAAATGAGGTCAAAATACGGTGTCTTCGGTAAAAGAGTCTTGGAGCGTCTCGTCTCGGGCGGTAAGGCAGGGAAATGGACTTGTCTCGAGACGCTATCGTGTCTCTTGAAAAGGCGTAAATCGTGATTGAGTTCTACTTTTATTTTGTAGTAAAATAATTTAATAATAAAGTGTAAAGAAAGGTTATCGTTAAAAAAAAGATATAAGAAATTAATAAAACCGTGAATGCAGTGGTAATGTAGTGATTACGAGCGGTGATTCATGATAAATAAATGAAATCGAGAGTGAGACCGAATACCCGTCGCATACAGTTTTGACAAAATATTCCACCCGGCGCGGCCTGGGTCAAGGGCTGCCAGGGCTCTGAGTTGACGAAATAAATTAAATATAAAGTTTGTTAGGCGCCAGTCAATTTTCGTAATTGACAAAGATAAGATAAAGACAATAATTTTCGGCTAGCCGCGGATTGCATGGGGTTCCGCTGGAGACCCGAGGGAAATTGCAAGGGTAAGCGATAGTAAAGAAATCAGGTAGACAAAATTTACTTACAATTGCTGCGTTTATTTGACGATCACCGTCAGATCGCTCGACTCAGTTGTCGAATTAATTCCACTTCCTTCGATTGATAGTGGTTCACAGGTTCACAAAACGTCGAACAATAGTCGACAAAATACAATTATAATCGACGAAATAGTGGTCGGAACACAGAAAATTCAATACAATAAACTCAAATAATCAGGTAATAGGTCGACAAAGTATGCGAGACTCCTCGAGGAATGTAACGTTGACTGCCCGTTACAGACGTCGGCGGGACAGTGAAGATCGTCGCTCGATCGTGCGACGTCGTGCGTTACGCGTGACGCGTTTCGACCGGCCCTTCGTCCTAATTGGTCGATATCGACGGACTATATCGCCGCGGCGCGCTGTCGCAGCCAGCGTCTTCGCTACGCGGTCGAGGTGTCGGTTGGGCGCACGCATGTGTTAATGCGAATTAATAAATATACTAATGAAGAAATCATTGTAGAATCAATTATCTTGACCTTCTAACTTCTAACATGTGCAGCGGGTAATGATTTTTCAGGAAAAAACATTTTTAGTAGACGTAAGTGTCAAATTAATAAAAATTAATTAATTAAAATGTATTAATGTAGGTAATTACCACTCTAAAATGATCTTATGGCAAATATAAGAGAAGAAACATCTGAATTGAGATAAAATGAGTACGCTGCAAGTTATAGCCAAAGTCAAGTACGCAGTGGGAAAATATTCACTTGTACACATATGCGTAATTAAAAATTTAATTTTTTAATTTTGGTGATAGGTATTCACCCCTTAAAAAAATGTAAGGGAAAAACTAAGAAAAGTGTATCAAAATTAAGGTATTTTAGAATTTTGTAGCAAGTTTCAGCCAAATTCTTGGGTTGACAGCGGAGATTGGGCTCCGGACACAATTTGAGACCCAAAAACGCAAATTTTCTTGGAATAAACTCCTGTATAAAATTCTTGGAAAATTACCATACTTCATGGGCATACTTCCCAGAGCTAGACTAACAAATATTCCAAATTTCAACTTGTTCGGTCTGTTCAGTCCAGAGCCACTGAGTGATACGGACGTCCGGGTAACACAAAATCTGGTTCGCAGTAAAAAATATCTTTAGTAATGCAATTTCCTTATTATTTTATGTCAAGAATATGTATTTTACTATGTTAAAGATATCTGAACTAAAAAAAGTTGATACATTTGAAATATATCAATTTTTGTCCTTTAAAACCTAATTTTGACCCAGGAAAGCGATTTCAATAGGCACTCCTGGTGCGTTTTTTTTTTTTTTTTTTTTTTTTTTTAAATAGTTCTTTATTGTTCCCTTTCGGATATACAATGTTTTTCCCTTCTTCCTTCGTACATTAAGTTGCCGCCTTTTCTCTTTTGATCTTTAATTCTTTAATCCAGAGGTAGCCCTTTGCCTCCTCACCCATTATGTCTTCCGGTGGGGTGTAGTCCGACGCTGACCTGGGGCACTCGATCAGGATGTGTGTGATCGATTCTTCCGCTGCTCCGCAAGTCCTACACAGCTTCGCGTTTTCCTGTTCCCAGAATCTGCTGCTTCTGACTTCGTTGCCACACCGCAGTCTTGCTATCGCCTTCATGATGTTGCCGTTCCCCCTGCTTGCTAAGTACTCCGGCATTTTCTCTGTCGCCCACCATGCATAGTCGCTGCAGTATCTCGAATTTTTTTATCCTCTCCATTCTTTCTTCCTGCATGCGTTCATGTTGGTGTTTCATCTATCGGGAACGTTTTCTCCCCTGTCGTTTCTGGCCTCCGCTTCCCATGGTTCCAGTCCTCCTTTTCTCATTAGGTTCACCATCTCTGCTCCCCATCTTATCCTGTTCCAGTCCTCCTTGGCTGTCTCTCTTCTGCAGGCTGACAGTACCTGTGAGTTGGTCCCTGCTCGTATCTTCTCTAAGTACTTGATCGCTCTTCTTCCGGCTTCTAGGTGTATTTTTGCTTGCTTTGTCTCTTCTCTGACTATGTATCCCGGCGTACCTCTGACAAGGCCCAGCGTCCACTTCAGGTATCGCTCTTGTAATGCTTCCACTTCTTTGCTCTCCTTCTATCCCCAAATTTCTACCCCGTACATTACTATTGTCTTCACCATGACTTTGAAGAGCATCATTCTTCTTGCGAAGTCTCCCTGGAACTTTCGCTCACCTATGCTCCATACTTGGGCCATGGCACTGTTCGCTCTCCTTGTCACGTCTCTTAGGTGCGCCTGGTCGCCTCCGTTGGATTGAAATGTGTAGCCAAGATATTTGACTTCTTTTACGACTTCCAGTTCCTTTTTTCCCCATCTCCACTCGAGGTCTTTGCTGCTCCTCCTCCCCTTCTTGAAGATTAGGATCTTTGACTTTTCCGCGTTCAGTTCTAGCTTTTTCTTTTCTAGGTACCTTTTGAACTGCACCAACGCAAATTCCATGCTCTCTCGGCTTTTTGCCATGATCACCACATCGTCTGCGTATGCTAGTGAGCATACTCTCAATCCTCCTATTTGTACCCCACTCATTGTCTTCTCTTGTAGGAAGGTCTCCAGATCTGCCGTGTATAGCACGAACAATAGCGGGCTGAGCGGACAACCTTGTCTTAGGCCCATGCTGGTCCAGAATTTCTGTGAGATGTTGTTGCCCACTTTGATCCTGTTACTGGTCTCCTTGTAAATCAGTCTCAGTCTGTCCGTCAGGCCCTTGCTAATGCCTATCTCTTCCATGTGCTGCCACAGTAGCGACCTGTCTACTCTGTCGAATGCCGCCTTCAGATCTGCGAAGAAGCTGTAGGTTTTCTTGTTTTTTGCTAGTTCTTTTTCCACTGTTACCTTCAATGCGAATATATTGTCCACACAGCTTCTTCCCGGTCTGAACCCCGCGTGGGTCTCTGGTATTAGCTTCTTCTCTTCGACCTCCTTCCTCAGCCTGCCCTCCAGTATCATTGCAAAAATCTTGTATGCCGTGTCCATCATCGAGATACCTCTATAGTTGACTGCTCTGTTTTTGTCTCCTTTCTTGAAAATCGGGCATATAATGCCTTCCTTCCATCCTTCCGGCCATCCTTGACCTCTCCAGATCCAGTTTAGTACTTGCTTCAATATTTTCTTTATGTTTTCCTCTGCGTAGAGCCAAGCCTCGTTTTTGATACCGTCTCCGCCTGCCGCTTTTGCCTTCTTCAGCTTCTTATTGCTGCATCAAACTCCTCCTGTCCGATCTCTTCCGCTTCTGTCCGTTCCTGAGGCTGCTGTCCTAGACTTGTTGTCTTGTCCTTTGTACCTCCCAACAGGTTGATGAAGTGTTCTTCCCACTCTTCCATCTTTATTTTGTTGCTAATTCCTGGCTTATGTTTTCTGGTTTTTCTTATCTCCTTCCAAATCTCTTCTTCGGTGGTAAGTGCCATGAGCCTTCTGCATTCTTTTTCCCTTGCTTCTTCCGCCTTCCTCTCACATATCTCCCTGTGTCTTCGTTTCTCTGCGTGGTATTCCTCTTCTTTTATTTTGCCCTTTATCAGCTTCCTCAGACTGGCTCTCACTTTCCTCTTGCCCTCCACGCATTCGCTGTCCCACCATGTTTTGTCTCCCGGGTTTCTCGTTTTGTTCTTTCGTCTCTTTGTCTGTACTGCCTCTTTTATCCTTTTTTGCAATTCTCGCATGCCCTCTGCTTCTGTGGTCTCTTTGAAATGGCTTCCACGTAAATTGTTACGGTAACCGACTAACCCCTCCTCCGACCAGTCTTCCCAGGTGACGTATTTATCCTCTTCCTCCGCCATCTGCGCCTCCGTGCTTTTCAGTTCCACTACCAGTGGAAGATGGTCTGATTCCGTTCGCGCTTCTACGGTCATTCTGTTGATTTTCTCCCACGACTCTAGATTTGTTAGCGCGTAGTCGATTACTGCTTTCCCCCTCTTGCATATATAGGTCCATTGTCCTTTTTCGTCGCCTAGTATGTTGCCGTTGAGTATCCCCCAGGCTCTTCTCTCCACTAATTCCAATAGCTCTTCTCCCGCACCATTTTCCGTGGCATCCTCGGATTCTCTGTTGCTTTCAATGGTCTCTCCGTCCCAACAAAGTGACCCTTTTCTTCCCGTCCTCGCGTTGAAGTCGCCTCTAATTATTCTATTTCCTTCGTTGGTCTCCTCCACCCGGGTATCGAGCTCCTCTAAGGTTTTCTTATCTCCGTTTCTGTTGTACATGTTACGTCCCAACGCTCGTGAAGTGCGCGTTGGTCGTCGCGAATGCCCCGCGTGAAGCGCGGGGTTTATTATTATTTTTCGTGGGCGCTCTACTCCGACCCGTACGGGCCCGGTTTCTCGATACCTGTGAAAAGGGTTTTAGGGTTTCCAAAAAGTCAGCAGAGAATTTATAGAAAGCACAAGGAAAACCAAATATATTTAAATTGAGATGAGGATAAATTGTATTTATACATCCAGACACGCATGCCTGTACTTACAATCGTCGATTATATATCGGCGGGGATTCTTACACCTAACTACACAGTACAGCGCTCGAACACGAGCCGTCGGTTCACTAATGTCAAATAGTCTTTGATGCTGTTGTGATTTTGATTGATAACGGAAACTACTGTCTCTACACTGGTTCGTGGCACGGGTTCACTTCAATATCCGCGATACGAATTATGTCGAAGACAACGATCACGTATAACGGAGAGCGCGCAGTTGACCACGTATTCGGAGATTTCCGTGAACTCCGGATCGAATTAAAGGTGTTGCAAATAATTATTGTTAATGTTGTTAATTCCTTATAAAAGAACGCGCGTAGATTTACAATCACTACGGAACGCACTCGCGAGGGCACTTCCTCGATCCTTTGGCGTACTATCTTTGTAGCAGTACCGAGGGTTACGCGACGGAGATTTATCGACCTACGTGAACACTGACACGCGGAGCCCTAGACCGATCTAACCCTGATCGAAGCTGTCTAGAGACTGTCCTCCCCGATCACGCGAGGATCCTCGGATCGGACAAGAAGAACAAACTCCGCGGAATGAGTTCTCGCGACTCGGCAGTTTCCACTCGTTTCCACTCACGCCAATAGACACTAGACCCAAAATTTCACGTGTCACTTTCTTCCCTCACCGCGGTGGGGCATCTTGCAGGTGCGGCTACGGAATTGCTGTCGCGACAAAAAATTCCGCAGCCGAGGGTGCCCAGTGGTCCGGCATCCTCTTCGTTGCTGCTGCTGCTGCTGCTGCCGCTGCTCCTGCTGCTGCCGCTGCTGCTGCCGCTGCCGCTGCTGCTGCTGTTGCTTGATGTCGTGCCGAGCGGAATGGGACTCGTCCCGGTCTTGCTCGGTGTCAGGGGGTCGTTACAGCGACTGGTTTGCTCCTCTGGTACAGGCGGTTTGCCAGATGGTACGGAGGTCAAGCTCGGCGATCAGCTGACGCACGGTGATCGTGCGGCCGTGCTTGGTCTCCACGGTCTCGCCCGTCGTTGACGTCACCGTCGATGCTCGGCGTCGCGGTGCGGGGCGCGACGGAGTCCTCCTCGGTCTCGCCCACGGCCTCGCCGTCGCCGCCGCTACCGGCGGTGTCTATGCCGTCGTTGTTGCTCGTGAAACTCGGTGTCATGGTGGAGGGCAGGACCAATGCGTCGGCTGACAGTGCGCCGGCCATCGGCTGCTCGTCGTCGGCGTCGGTGGTCGACGATGCGCCGGCCGCCGGCAGCAGCTCATCGCTGTTGGTGGTCGGTCGCTCGTCGTCGTCACTGTTGATGATGATGGCCTCGTTATCCGTCGGCAGCGCGTTGGTGACCGGCGATTCTTCGGCCGTCGGCTGCTCGTCGATGCTCGGTGAGGCGGCGGCCGTCGGCAGCCGCTCGTCGTCGTCGCTGCTGACGATGATGGTCTCGGCCTCGGCCGTCGGCAGCGCGTTGTCGACGTTGGTACCGGCGGTGTCTTTGCCGGCGTTATTGTCGGTGTCCTCGGTCGCCGATGATGCAGACCCAGTCGGCCGTTTCCCGTCCCAAAGATCGGCGCTGCCGTAAGGCATCGGGAAGACGACGGTGATTCGGCGGCGCCCTCGCAGACCGCCACGTACGTTGCGGCGTTGGCGCCCAACCGGCGGCTCGTCAGGCGTCGTCGTTGCGTCGACCGTTGGTGGCTCGTCGTCGCCGTCGGTGGTCGGCGATTGTTTTTTCGGATTGGCGGGTTTCTCGTGGACAGGCGCGTCGGCCACCTCGGTGCCGTCGCCGCTCGGGTCCGCCGTCGATGTTGCGGGGCCGGCCCCTTCGCGGAAGGTGGGCGCGTAGGGATCCAGCTCAGCGATGATCTGCTCCCACTTGCTCGGGCCGACGGGTGCTGCGGCAGAGGCAGCAGAGGCTCGGTTTCGATCGGATCCAACATCTCGTCCACCTGGAACGGCTTTATCCAACAGACGAATTTGTAGCCGGCGTCGGGGCACAGCTCCAATTTCGGCGTCTGCGTGCCGATGGTACGCGTTCCCAACGGCGCTTGCGAGCTCGCGGCCTTGGCCTCGGCCTTGGCCGGGGGAGCAGTGGCGGGTTTCCGCGTTCTTGAAGCGGGGCACTCGACTTGCGATCTTCCGTCTCGCCTGGTCTTCGATTTCGACCTTGTGACCGAGCGTGGTACCGGTACGGGCGGAAATGCCACGTGATCGCTACGCATTTCGCGCAGGGTCGCGTTGAACGCGATGATGCACCGGCCGATATGACGGCTGTAGTTGGCCTCGGCCGACTCCGTCGCACACAATGGACACTTTGGTCGGGGTCCGGAGTGAGCATTCCGCTCCAAACACGCCGCCACACTGGGGCACTGCACTTGCGGCTGTCCACACGCCGCGCACAATTTCTTAGCGGTGAACTGCAGGATCGTACTAATCAGTCCACTTTCGTTCACGATGTCGAAAGACATTTTTGGGTTTTTTTTTTCCTTTTTAGGCACTCACGTTTTAAAAAAACGCACCAGGAGTGCCTATTGAATTCGCTTTCCAAGGGTGTAAATAGGTTTTTAAAGGAAAAAGTTAATTTCATTTTATTTTATCCACTACTTTTTAGTTCACATTTCTTAAACATGGTAAAATACATATTCTTGACATAAAATAATAAGGAAATTTCATTCCTAAAGATATTTTTTCCTTCAGACCATATTTTGTGCTTCCCGGACGTCCGTATCACTCAGTAGCTCTGGACTGAACGGACCGAACAAGTTGAAATTTGGAATATTTCTTAGTCTAGCACTGGGAAGTATGCCCATAAAGTACGTTAATTTTCCAATCATTTTATACAGGAGTTCACTTGAAGAAATTTGGCATTTTTGGTCGTCAAGTTGTATACGGGTCTCAATCTTCGCCATCGATAGAAGAATTTGGCTGAAACTTGCTGCATAATTATGATTCAACTTAATTTCGATGCACTTTTTTTAGTTTTTTTTTTACACACTTTTTAAGTGGTGAATACCTAAAACACTCAAATCATTAAATTGAAAATTGTGTCCGGCTGTCAGTCTTCGCAGTCACTAAAGTAATATGGCTAAAACTTGCAGCGTACTCATATTTTAGCTTTATTCAGATGTACCTTTCCTCATATTGGCCCTTAGATCATTTTAGAATGATGATTACCTACCGTGATAAAATCAAAATATTGAATTTCAATCAATTTTACAATTATGATAATAATATGTTTTCTCTGCAAAATCATTATCCGCTGCACATTCTACGTATTATAAAGTCAAAATAATTGATTCTGGAATACTTTTTTAATTATTATATTTATTAATTATTATCGGCTAACTTCACTTAGGTGTCGTCTTCATCACGGCAGTGTCATGTCGCGTTTGGCCTGACAAGAACAGACGAAAAATAGCGAATACAGTTATTAGTGCCAGTGAAAATTAGGAAATAATAAATAATTAATTGAAGAATGTACATGTCAAGCATATAGTTCTGTGAATAAGTTACTTGTCAATATGTTTTACGAATGTTGTGCTTAGGTTATGTTCACTCATATTCCAATTTGATATATTGAATATAAATTATTAATACAATAAAAGTGTATCAGTGCAATTAATAACGCTGTGTCTAGAGTCACACAAAAAAAGCGTGACTTTAGTATAAGGATTAAAGTCACACAGTCCGCGTGACTTTAATTTTTTCACTAAAGTCACACAATATTCGCGTGGCTTACAATTATTTCCTCTATGAGGAAGCCAAAATTAATCAACTAACTTCCTCGTAGAGGTGGTTTTATGAACATCTTCAAAAATAACTAAGAAAAAACGTAAATTACATGACTTTCCATCGTTGTGATCTGAAAAATATATAAAAAAATTATGAGGAAGCAATTTGCAAGGTTCTACTTTGCAGCCTTTTTTGAGTAAATTTACCGTAAAAAATGTTAAACTTCGTCTATGTTTTGTGAAATGACCGGTAACCAATTTTTTAATATAATTATTGTAATATTTTTTCGCGAATTCACCGTACTTTGACGAGCTTTTAAATCACTATGAGGCTATATGATTTTATTACCGAAGTCGCAATTCTGAATTTGGTACCGTTTTCTACGGTAAAAATACAGTAAAATTACAGATCATAGTTACCGCTGACAGCTCTAGTCTGAATGACACCGTGCGGAGCGCGAAGCGCGACGTCCAAACGGCAATGAGCGGAGCGCGTAGCGCGACGACCGAATGGCCCCCCTGCGGAGCGCGACGACCGCGTGAGTGCCTTAAAATGACACCAGGGAAAAATGTCCCGAAGGGACATTTTTGCCGCAGGGTCATTTTTTTAACAACTTGGTTTATCGACCGAATTTTGTCATATTTTAACGAAATATTGCTTTAAAAAGACGTTCCTTCAAAAAATGCATATCTCTTTGAAAATTCCTCTGATTGAATTCTTTCTGGGTGCATATTAAAGCTAAGGATTTACGTTAATGGAATATTCAAAACAAAAATGGTACGCCAAGACAAAAAAATCCATCCCATAAAAAAAATCCTTGAAAGAAAAAACATTTTAAAAATATGCCATAAAAAATTCCTATCAAAAAATCTTTTTCAAAAATATTAAACCAAATCCATTACACTAGCCAAGTAAAAAGTGGTTAACGGATGTAGATGTTTCTTTACAAAAAAAATTGGCGTGCCAGCTGTTTGGTCCTGTCTATTTATTAATTAAATAAAAAAAAACAAATGTTAATTTAATGGCATAATGTTAATCTTTTTCCGAATGTTTGTAGTAGCTGGTACAGTTGTCCCGTCCTCATTTCTCTGGACCAAGTAAAAAGTGGTTAACGGATGTAGATGTTTCTTTACAAAAAAAATTGGCGTGCCAGCTGTTTGGTCCTGTCTATTTATTAATTAAATAAAAAAAAACAAATGTTAATTTAATGGCATAATGTTAATCTTTTTCCGAATGTTTGTAGTAGCTGGTACAGTTGTCCCGTCCTCATTTCTCTGGACTAGGTACGGGACCAAACCGCTGGTTTAATCGTAAAATTACTGGTCATGTATACCGCTCACGTCTCTAGTCCGAACCGCATCGTGCACAGCGCGAAACGCGACCTCCAAACGGTACCGTGCGGAGCGCGAAGTGCGACGTCCGGATGGCATCGTGAAGAGCGCAAAGCGCGACGTCCGGACGGCACGGTGCGGAGCGCGACGTCCAAACGCCACCGTGTAGAGCGTGAAGCGCGACTTTCGAACGGCATCGTGCGAAGCGCGACGTCCGACCGGCGCTGTGCGGAGCGCGAAACGCGACGTCCAAACGACCCCCTGCGGAGCGCGGAGCGCGACGACCGCGTGAGTGCCTTAAAATGACACCAGGGAAGAATGTCCCGAAGGGACATTTTTGCCGCAGGGTCATTTTCGGGGGGTTTGGGGAGCGGAGCCCCCCAATGGCGGTTTGGGGGGCGAAGCCCTCCAACAACAACCCGGCGCCCCGCAGGGGCGACCGGGTTGCTTGTTACTTTTTACGTGTTGCCCGGAAGGAAGTCGGAACGGTAATGAGGTGCTGCTCCGACGCGGTTCTCCTTCTAGACCCGCAGCCTTTGCCTAATCAGAAGTGGCGACTTGGGGGCGGAGAAGAACGCAGCATTGTCCGTGCGGTGTTTAGGCTGGCGGTCCCTGCCGGGCGCCTTGGTAGTTCCACCCCGGCGTCAGGGCTGCTGACGTGGCGGCTGCTTATCGCTGGGCCCCTCGATGCTCGGCCACCGCGTAGCTCGGCATCCCAAAGCGCGCGCTGGCCAGAGTGTTGCGTTAAATATGTCGATATAAACAGAGCGTGGCGGCTGCCAGCACAGCCGCCCGCACTGATGACCCCGATGAGAAAAAGGCTCCGTTGTTGCTGGTTCTCTCTTCGATGTGTGTCGAGCGAGCGGATTTTCTTCCGTCCCCTGAAACGTCTTGCCAACTGAAGGGTCTTACCGTTGCGTCGCACGTTGTTCCTTCCGCGCGTTCCTCTCTCTCTCTTTTTTCTTTTATTTATTATTTTCTCTCTATATTATAAAAAGATCTCGCCGCCGCCGCCGCCGCCGCCGCCGCCGCCGCCGCCGCCGCCGCCGCTGTGTAGGACACGTCAAAAGGCCATGGCCAACTCGAAACCACTCGCTCGAAATTCCATGGCCAACTCTAAACCACCCCCCCAGAATTTGCAAAATTTGCAAAATTTTTAAAATTTGCAAAATTTTTAAAATTTGCAAAATTTTTAAAATTTGCAAAATTTTTAAAATTTGCAAAATTTTTAAAATTTGCAAAATTTTTAAAATTTGCAAAATTTTTAAAATTTGCAAAATTTTTAAAATTTGCAAAATTTTAAAATTTGCAAAATTTTTAAAATTTGCAAAATTTTTAAAATTTGCAAAATTTTTAAAATTTGCAAAATTTTTAAAATTTGCAAAATTTTTAAAATTTGCAAAATTTTTAAAATTTGCAAAATTTTTAAAATTTGCAAAATTTTTAAAATTTGCAAAATTTTTAAAATTGAAAAATTTTTAAAATTGAAAAATTTTTAAAATTTTTAAAATTTTTAAAATTTGCAAAATTTTTAAAATTTACAAAATTTGAGCGGGGGGGAGGCTGGTTTCGAGTTAGCGACGGAATTTCGAGCGAGTGTTTTCGAGTTGGCCATGGAATTTCGAGCGAGTGGTTTCGAGTTGGCCATGAAATTTCGAGCGAGTGGTTTCGAGTTGGCCATGGAATTTCGAGCGAGTGGTTTCGAGTTGGCCATGGAATTCCGAGCGAGTGGTTTCGAGTTGGCCATGGAATTTCGAGCGAGTGGTTTCGAGTTGGCCATGGAATTTCGAGCGAGCGGTTTCGAGTTGGCCATGGAATTTCGAGCGAGTGGTTTCGAGATGGCCATGGAATTTCGAGCGAGTGGTTTCGAGTTGGCCATGGAATTTAGAGCGAGTGGAAAATTATGGAAATTAAGATCATTTTCAAAATTTTCAGAATTTTAAAAACAGCGGCGGCGGGGGCGGCGATATCTATCCACCGATGGGCGGTGGTAGATATCATGCCACAATGCGAGCGTGAGAAGGGTGCGAGAGGGAAATTGTTCTAAGTCCCTCAAGGCCCCCTGGGTCGTCAATATGTTACTTTTCATATACTCGACAACGACAAACAAACAAAGACAAAAGGGTGAGGAAGTGCACAAAGCGCGAGGGTGCCCCATCTTTACGTGTCAATCTCCCAGGTATTGGCCCGCGAAGAGTGGGGGGGGGAGGGGGTTGGCGCGCGAAGCGCGCAGGGGGGCGGAGCCCCCCTAGTATATATATATATTTTTTTTTTATTATTTAATTTCTCTTTTTCTACGCTCATTTTCTTTATATTCACTTAGGCGCCCATTCTCTACCAAGTCACGCGCTGTGTGACTTGGCTGTCCAACGGCGGGTGACTTAGTTCGTCCACACAAATTCACTCACTCACACGCATACAATGTAACGAGCGAGTGTTGATTTCAATCCGGGCGCGATAAGTCACGCTTTGCGGCCTAAACCACGGTCGGCCGACTATGAATTTTAATTCGTAGGATTACAGGCACATTGCAGACGCCGGCTGTCCGAAACTCCTCGGGCCGAATCGACATCAACACCCGCGGAAGTTTTTCCAAAAAAATTGTACATTCACACTTCACACTAATTCTCCTCGGTCCTCCTGCACGGCATTAAACTCGTTTCCACGCTTACTTAATTCAATCAAATTTTATTACCTAAACATTTTTTTTTTTTTTCAGAATCTGGTCGAATTTAACTTTAGCGGAAATAATTTGATTTAACGTTTCATCAGGTTTTATGCTCGCACAAATCCTTATCAATCGAGAGCATCGATTTTAAAACGGTAATTTCCGATTTAGCGCGAAAAATAAAAATTCGAAATACTAATTAATTTATAATGCAGGAATTTTAATGCAATTTTTGGTTCAAAAACTACGAATTCAAAATTGCGCGAAAGTAGTATAAATTTCGCAGTTACTCGCTTTTTGGTTCGCTAGAATATTCGTCAGTAGCGGGCCGCGATTCCGGAGTCGAGTGTCTATTCCGTTCGCCACGAAGAACGAATCTTTCTGCTATATCGAACGCGCAGTCGAGAGTCTTAGGCTCTCGCATTTCCACGATCTCGCTAATTCGCGTGGGGAGCGCATCGATAAATGCGCGAAGCGTGATTTTACAAAGCGGATCATTTGCCTCTGGCAAGGGCTCGGTGTTATTTTCCGATTTCCATGCGCTCCGACTGCTGTTGATTAGGATTCGTACGCGATCATAAAATTGACCAACACTCTCGTCAGAACTCATACGGAGTTGCGAAATTTTCGTAGAGTAATAATCGAAGTCTTTACCGCGGTCTACTTCTTAATACTTCTTAAGTCTTCTTCTTAATACTTTTATCAAATCCTCTACATTGCTAATATTTCGGCCATAAATGCAATTGCGCGCGTCCCCGGACAATTTAGCGATAACCGCGGCGGTAAACTCTGCCTCTGCCCCGTCGGGGATGAAAGCGGCGGCATTACGCACATCTTGAATGTAGTTATTCAATGGGATATTTTTACCGTCGAAGCGCGGAATAAGATCTTTTTGATCCCTGAGCGAGAAGCCTTCGACCATATGAGAAAGAGTGGCGGACAGATCCAGTGTCGCGCTCGGCCTGCCGCGGGACATGGTGCTAAAGGGCGTGTAAACTTAAAACCGGCAGGAAAATCGATCACAAGATAATTTTGAAACGAGACAATTTTGATACTTTCTAATCTTGAACGAAACTTTCAACATATAAGGCTATTGTGATGTAGGGAGGGGTTGAATTAATCACTCGCGTTTGAATGTTGCGAAATAGAGTTTATTTGAAGTAGCCAACTATGCTACAGAACGCGGTTGTAGGATGGAAAGACTCGGTGTACACGCTGTACAACGTGCAAGGCGAAATTGGGCAGCGTGATGTTGCTGCTTAGAGGTTCGGACAGTTACTCCCTGACTAAATAACACGGGAGGTGTTTATATGGGATTGGAAGTGGGATCGTGGTGGGGAGGAATTCTGGAAGACTCTGGAAAGATCGGCGGGAAAAGGCGCACGTGTGGCCGGTTTCCGGGAAAGGCGGTTAGTTGATTAGGCGAGGCCCGCGTGGGAAACAGGCGATAAAAAGGAACGTGGAAAAGGGATTCGAGGAGTCTGGAACCTTTGGTAGAAGACGAACACTTGTGGGACTGGATTCCGGGAAAAGGCGGTTGTTTAATTAGGTGCAGCATGCATGGGAAACTAGCGATAAAAAGGCTGATAGGAAAGGAATTTGGGGAAAAGTCACGTAGACCGCGTAACTGGCGGGATCGTCAGGCAGGCGATAACAGCTGCGTTTTAGGGAACTCTGGAGATGTAGCGCGCGGCTTTGAGCTGAGCCGCAGGACAGGAAGCGATAAATTAGGCATGCAGGCCCGTGGGTTAGAGGTACGGGGACTCGTTACACTATCCTTGCGCATTTAATTTAGAAAAAGTAAGAGAAGTTAACGAATATATATTTTTGTCAAACTCGAATTGAAATTAAATTCGAGGACTGTACTAATTTTATTTCTGATTTTTCTATTCTTATTAGTCTGATTTTTAATTGCAAATTCTAAAATGGTATTCGAGAAAATCGCAAAGCAGTCATCCCACCGCTGCCAAATTTGTTACGTCCCAACGCTCGTGAAGCGCGCGTTGGTCGTCGCGAATTCCCCGCGTGAAGCGCGGGGTTTGTTATTATTTTTCGTGGGCGCTCTGCTCCGTCCCATACGGGCCCGGTTTCTCGATATCTGTGAAAAGGGTTTTAGGGTTTTCAAAAAGTCAGCAGAGAATATATAGAAAGCACAAGGAAAACCAAATATATTTAAATTGAGATGAGGATAAATTGTATTCATACATCCAGACACGCATGCCTCTACTTACAATCGTCGATTATATATCGGCGGGGGTTCTTACACCTAACTACAGAGTACAGCGCTCGAACACGAGCCGTCGGTTCACTAATGTCAAATAGTCTTTGATGCTGTTGTGATTTTGATTGATAACGGAATCTACTGTCTCTACACTGGTTCGTGGCACGGGTTCACTTCAATACTCGCGATACGAATTATGTCGAAGACAATGATCACGTATAACGGAGAGCGCGCAGTTGACCACGTATTCGGAGATTTCCGTGAACTCCGGATCGAATTAAAGGTGTTGCAAATAATTATTGTTAATGTTGTTAATTCATTATAAAAGAACGCGCGTAGATTTACAATCACTACGGAACGCACTCGCGAGGGCACTTCCTCGATCCTTTGGCGTACTATCTTTGTAGCAGTACCGAGGGTTACGCGACGGAGATTTATCGACCTACGTGAACACTGACACGCGGAGCCGTAGACCGATCTAACCCTGATCGAAGCTGTCTAGAGACTGACCTCCCCGATCTCGCGAGGATCCTCGGATCCTCGGTCGGACGAGAAGAACAAACTCCGCGGAATGAGTTCTCGCGACTCGGCAGTTTGCGAGTCAGTTCTCGCGACTCGAAGTTTGGACGTTCAATTCTGGAGCGCATCGCGTGAGTGCAGGCGAAACGAATTTCAACGATGCAAAACAGTGCATTTGCACAAAATAAAAGTATTTGACACTCGGCGACCGAGTTTACACGCGTTCAACGCTAGCAAAACGCGATGGCTCGATTTGGCTGTTTGACGCATTTTCGCTCGCGGCATCGGTGCCAAACAAGTTTCAACGATGCAAAACGATAAATTTGCACAAAATAAAGGATTTTGACACTCGGCGACCGAGTTCACATGCGTGCAGCGCTCGCAAAACGTGATTTATCGATTTAGCTGATTGACGGTTTTTCGCTCGCGGTATCGGTGCCAAACCAGTTTCAACGATGCAAAACGATAGATTTGCACAAAATAAAGGTTTTTGACACTCTGCGACCGAGTTTATATGCATGCAACACTCGCAAAACGCGATTTCTCGATTTGGCTGATTGACGCTTTTTCATTCTCGGCATCGGTGCCAAACGAGTCATAACGATGCAAAACGATGGATTTGCACAAAATCAAGGTTTTTGACACTCGGCGACCGAGTTTACATGCGTGCAACGCTCGCAACACGCGATTTCTCGATTTGGCTGATTGACGCTTTTTCACTCGCGGCATAGGTGCTAAACGAGTTTTAACGATGCAAAACGATGGATTTGCAAAAAATCAAGGTTTTTGACACTCGGCGACCGAGTTTACATGCGTGCAACGCTCACAAAACGCGATGGCTCGATTTGGCTGTTTGACGCTTCTTCACTTGCGGCATCGGTGCCAAACAAGTTTCAACGATGCAAAACGATGGATTTGCACAAAATCAAGGTTTTTGACACTCGGCGACCGAGTTTACATGCGTCCAACGCTCGCAAAACGCGATGTCTCTATTTAGCTGTTTGACGCTTTTTCACTCGCGATATCGGTGCCAAATGAGTTTCAACGATGCAAAACGATGCATTTGCACAAAATAAAGTTTTTTGACACTCGGAGACCTAGTTTACATGCGTGCAACGCTCGCGAAACGCGATGGCTCGGTTTGGCTGTTTGACGCTTTTTCACTCGCGGCATCGGTGCCAAACGAGTGTTAACGATGCAAAACGATGGATTTGCACAAAATCAAGGTTTTTGACACTCGGCGACCGAGTTTACATGCGTGCAACGCTCGCAACACGCGATGGCTCGGTTTGGCAATTTGACGCTTTTTCACTCGCGGCATCGGTGCCTAACGAGTGTTAACGATGCAAAACGATGGATTTGCATAAAATCAAGGTTTTTGACACTCGGCGACCGAGTTTATATGCGTGCAACGCTCGCAAAACGCGATGGCTCGGTTTAGCTATTTGACGCTTTTTCACTCGCGGCATCGGTGCCAAACGAGTGTTAACGATGCAAAACGATGGATTTGCACAAAATCAAGGTTTTTGACACTCAGCGACCGAGTGTACATGCGCGCAACGCTCGCAAAACGCGATGGCTCGATTTGGCTGATTGACGCTTTTTTACTCGCGGCATCGGTGCCAAATGAGTTTCAACGATGCAAAACGATGCATTTGCACAAAATAAAGGTTTTTGACATTCGGAGACCGAGTTTACATGCGTGCAACGCTCACAAAACGCGACGGTTCGATTTGGCTGTTTGACGCATTTTCGCTCGCGGCATCGGTGCCACACGAGTTTCAACGATGCAAAACGATGGATTTGCACAAAATTAAGGCTCTTGACACTCGGCGAACTAGTGTACATGCGCGCAACGCTCGCAAAACGCGATGGCTCGATTTGGCTGATTGGCGCTTTTTCACTCGCGGCATCGGTGCCAAACGAGTTTCAACGATGCAAAACGATGCATTTGCACAAAATAATGGTTTTTGACACACGGCGACCGAGTTTACATGCGTACAACACTCGCAAAACGCGATTTCTCGATTTGGCTGATTGACGCTTTTTCGCTCGCGGCATCTGTGCCAAACTAGTTTCGACGATGCAAAACGATGGATTTGCACAAAATCAAGGTTTTTGACACTCGGCGACCGAGTTTACATGCGTGCAGCGCTCGCAAAACGCGATTTCTCGATTTGGCTGATTGACGCTTTTTCGCTTGCAACATCAGTGCCAAACGAATTTCAACGATGCAAAACGATGGATTTGCACAAAATCAAGGTTTTTGACACTCGGCGACCGAGTGTACATGCGCGCAACGCTCGCAAAACGCGATGGCTCGATTTGGCTGATTGACGCTTTTTCACTCGCGGCATCGGTGCTAAATGAGTTTCTACGATGCAAAAAGATGCATTTGCACAAAATAAAGGTTTTTGACGGTCGGAGACCGAGTTTACATGCGTTCAACGCTCGCAAAACGCGATGGCTCGGTTTGGCTGTTTGACAATTTTTCACTCGCGGCATCGGTGCCAAACGAGTGTTAACGATGCAAAACGATGGATTTGCACAAAATCAAGGTTTTTGACACTCGGCGACCGGGTTTACATGCGTGCAACGCTCGCAACACGCGATTTCTCGATTTGGCTGATTTACGCTTTTTCACTCGCGGCATAGGTGCCAAACGAGTTTTAACGATGCAAAACGATGGATTTGCAAAAAATCAAGGTTTTTGACACTCGGCGACCGAGTTTACATGCGTCCAACGCTCGCAAAACGCGATGTCTCTATTTAGCTGTTTGACGCTTTTTCACTCGCGGCATCGGTGCCAAACGAGTTTCAACGATGCAAAACGATGCATTTGCACAAAACAAAAGTTTTTGACACTCGGCGACCGAGTTTACTTGCGTGCAACGCTCGCAAAACGCGATGGCTCGGTTTGGCTGTTTGACGCTTTTTCACTCGAGGCATCGGTGCCAAACGAGTGTTAACGATGCAAAACGATGGATTTGCACAAAATCAAGGTATTTGACACTCGGCGACCGAGTGTACATGCGCGCAACGCTCGCAAAACGCGATCGCTCGAATTGGCTGATTGACGCTTTTTCACTCGCGGCATCGGTGCCAAACGAGTGTTAACGATGCAAAACGATAGATTTGCACAAAATCAAGGTTCTTGACACTCGGCGACCGAGTGTACATGCGCGCAACGCTCGCAAAACGCGATAGCTCGATTTGGCTGATTGACGCTTTTTCACTCGCGGCATCGGTGCCAAACAAGTTTCAACGATGCAAAACGATGGATTTGCACAAAATCAAGGTTTTTGACACACGGCGACCGAGTTTACATGCGTGCAACACTCGCAAAACGCGATTTCTCGATTTGGCTGATTGACGCTTTTTCGCTCGCGGCATCGGTGTCAAACGAGTTTCAACGATGCAAAACGATGGATTTGCACAATATCAAGGTTTTTGACACTCGGCGACCGAGTTTACATGCGTGCAGCGCTCGCAAAACGCGATTTCACGATTTGGCTGATTGACGCTTTTTCGCTTGCGACATCAGTGCCAAACGAATTTCAACGATGCAAAACGATGAATTTGCACAAAATCAAGGTTTTTGACACTCGGCGACCGAGTGTACATGCGCGCAACGCTCGTAAAACGCGATGGCTCGATTTGGTTGATTGACGCTTTTTCACTCGCGGCATCGGTGCCAAATGAGTTTCAACGATGCAAAACGATGCATTTGCACAAAATAAAGGTTTTTGACTCTCGGAGACCGAGTTTACATGCGTGCAACGCTCGCAAAACGCGATGGCTCGGTTTGGCTGTTTGACGCTTTTTCACTCGCGGCATCGGTCCCAAACGAGTGTTAACGATGCAAAACGATGGATTTGCACAAAATCAAGGATTTTGACACTCGGCGACCGAGTTTACATGCGTGCAACGCTCGCAACACGCGATGGCTCGGTTTGGCAATTTGACGCTTTTTCACTCGCGGCATCGGTGCCAAACGAGTGTTAACGATGCAAAACGATGGATTTGCACGAAATCAAGGTTTTTGACACTCGGCGACCGAGTGTACATGCGCGCAACGCTCGCAAAACGCGATAGATCGATTTGGCTGATTGACGCTTTTTTACTCGCGACATCAGTACCAAATGAGTTTCAACGATGCAAAACGATGCATTTGCACAAAATAAAGGTTTTTGACATTCGGAGACCGAGTTTACATGCGTGCAGCGCTCGCAAAACGCGATTTTTCGATTTGGCTGATTGACGCTTTTTCGCTTGGGACATCAGTGCCAAACGAATTTCAACGATGCAAAACGATGCATTTGCACAAAATAAAGGTTTTTGACACTCGGAGACCGAGTTTACATGCGTGCAACGCTCGCAAAACGCGATAGCTCGGTTTGGCAGTTTGACGCTTTTTCACTCGCGGCATCGGTGCCAAACGAGTGTTAACGATGCAAAACGATGGATTTGCACAAAATCAAGGTTTTTGACACTCGGCGCCGAGTTTACATGCGTGCAACGCTCGCAACACGCGATGGCTCGATTTGGCTGTTTGACGCTTCTTCACTTGCGGCATCGGTGCCAAACAAGTTTCAACGATGCAAAACGATAGATTTGCACAAAATCAAGGTTTTTGACACTCGGCGACCGAGTTTACATGCGTCAAACGCTCGCAAAACGCGATGTCTCTATTTAACTGTTTGACGCTTTTTCACTCGCGACATCGGTGCCAAATGAGTTTCAACGATGCAAAACGATGGATTTGCACAAAATCAAGGTTTATGACACTCGGCGACCGAGTTTATATGCGTGCAGCGCTCGCAAAACGCGATTTCTCGATTTGGCTGATTGACGCTTTTTCGCTTGCGGCATCGGTGCCAAACGAGTTTCAACGATGCAAAACGATGCATTTGCACAAAATAAAGGTTTTTGACACTCGGAGACCGAGTTTACATGCGTGCAACACTCGCAAAACGCGATTTTTTCGATATGGCTGTTTGACGCATTTTCGCTCGCGGCATTGGTGCCAAACGTGTTTCAACGATGCAAAACGATGCATTTGCACAAAATAAAAGTTTTTGACACTCGGAGACCGAGTTTACATGCGTGCAACACTCGCAAAACGCGATTTCTCGATTTGGCTGTGTGACGCATTTTCGCTCGCGGCATCGGTGCCAAATGAGTTTTGACGATGCAAAACGATGCATTGCATAAAATAAAAGTTTTTGACACTCGGTGACCGAGTTTACATGCGTGCAACGCTCACAAAACGCGATGGCTCGATTTGGCTATTTGACGCTTCTTCACTCGCGGCATCAGTGGCCAAACAAGTTTCAACGATGCAAAACGATGGATTTGCACAAAATCAAAGTTTTTGACACTCGGCGACCGAGTTTACATGCGTGCAGCGCTCGCAAAACGCGATGGCTCGGTTTAGCTGTTTGACGCTTTTTCACTTGCGGCATCGGTGCCAAACGAGTTTCAACGATGCAAAACGATGCATTTGCACAAAATAAAAGGTTTTGACACTCGACGGCCGAGTTTACATGCGTGCAGCGCTCGCAAAACGTGATTTCTCGATTTGGCTGATTGACGGTTTTTCGCTCGCGGCATTGGTGCCAAACGTGTTTCAACGCTGCTAATCGATGCATTTGCACAAAATAAAAGTTTTTGACACTCGGAGACCGAGTTTACATGCGTGCAACACTCGCAAAACGCGATTTCTCGATTTGGATGTTTGACGCATTTTCGCTCGCGGCATCGGTGCCAAACGAGTGTTATCGATGCAAAACGATGGATTTGCACAAAATCAAGGTTTTGACAATCGACGACCGAGATTACATGCGTGCAACGCTCACAAAACGCGATGACTCGATTTGGATGATTGACGCTTTTCACTCGCGGCATCGGTGCCAAACGAGTTTCAACGATGCAAAAAGATGCATTTGCCCAAAATAAAAGTTT